>CM067077.1:12769395-13226895 GCA_033980235.1 Diadema setosum | reverse complement strand
ATATTGAACAAGACATCCGCATCATCGGCGCGGGGTGATGAATTTCCTGTAAATTTGCAACAACATGGTGTAGTCTCCGTAAGAAAATGTCTTTACAAGCCAACAAACATTTTTTTTTATTCCTTATGAAGGCAATGACAGCGAACCATGTCGGAATCTTGTCTCTCAGGTTCGTGACGCTAATGTTTTACACGATTCCGTGGGCTGTCAGTGACCTCACGTGATATTTTACCATCTAACATTGTCATGCCACGGAATGACATTTTGAACGTTGATTATCTCCCATCGTGTACTATAAGAGTTTATCGCACACGTACTTTCCAGTAAACTCAAATAGCACTACCCCAATGACCTCGCAGTGGTATCTATATGATCCACTCTTCTTGCACTGATACCTATCCCGTCCTCAATGCTGCGGAACTCTCTGTAACGTTTTTGACGCAACTTTCACTTTTCGACAATCTAACTCTATACTGTATACTCACTTCTCTTGTTCTCAGTCTTCTTCTTCATCAACATGTCTTTTTAGCTTTCGTTTTGTCCCATCCCTGTTTCTCCCTTATGGAAACAGTTTCCTTTCGTCACTCTTTGCTACCAATTCTTTTTTGTTGTCTTGTTTTATGTTTTCCCCTCCTTTTTTTTTGGGGGGGGGGTTACAGTTTACCTTTCTTCTGATACTTCATTTCTTGGTCTTTTTCCTACATAAAATCCTTTTTCTTGTAATTTTTTCGTCGTGATAACCTTTCTCCTCCTCCTACTTCTGCTTCTCCTCATCATTCTCCTCCTCTTCTTTTTTCTCCTCCTCGGCTCCCCTGTTTATTTTTTCTATCCTTCTTTCTCCATCATTCTGGAATTTACCTTGTGCTTATTCTCCTACGTGTTCTTTATTCATTTTGTAATCAGGATGCTAAAACATTCTTTCAAATAGTTTTCATAACAACACGAAGTCAGCTTAGAACAAAATAAAATGAATAAGTAAATGAATAAATAATAATGCTTTCGAGATATATGAGTGATGTAAATAGGCGTAGACAGTAGATAAAAGGGCATTTTTGACGGAACATTAAAGTCAGCGAGTCTGGGCTCTTATTTCATGGGGCGGCGACATGTACATTCAAATCGGATGCAATCCCGACCGGGATGTAAAGGCATCATGTTGTCGTGTCATGTGTTGAAGAGATTGGCGCAAGACCGCTTCGAATAAGAATAGAGAAAACGCCCGCTGTGTATTAAGTTCGGCGGAGTGCATGTATGTGCATTACCCCCTGACGTGCAAAGGGGAGTTACTCGTGTCTTGGTTTCCCGCCAGGCGAGAAATCGGCAGACGGTAATGTCGGCATATTTCTGCGCAGTGAACAAAGTGCGCCACACGTCCGTCGATGACCTCGTACACAAGGATTACAGAGATTCTGCACCGGCATAAGACATAGACTACCATTTTGTGAACCACGAGTCACAACTTTAGATTCTTTGAATAGTTAAGTAAGTAAAGTTAAGTTAAGTAATCGAAATGAACAAAAATTATTTTATTTAATCCCATCTCAACAGCGCGCTCTCTCTCTATTTCCTAAATCTTCTTTATTTCTGCTTATTAATTATGACACTGACTATCTGTTGTTAGATAAATAAAATTTGCTGACATTTTTAAGACTATTTGTTTGTGGGGTTTTTTTTTTTCAGAATCCTGCTTCTCGCATACATTTATGTTTAGACACGCAATCATTACGCACTGAAAATAAGGAAGGAAAGCAATGAACTATATGTATTTGTCACAAAACAATCAATCAGCAAAGAATTGTTTAGTCCCTGTGGTAGTCACTGAAAGTATAGTCAGTAGATGACAATGGAAAACAAAAAGACGGCACCGTGGAACAAGAGGAGGCTTTGCTCATCCCTTCGTTTACATTTAGTAATCGCGTCTTTTAACGTGAGCGAACATGAATAAATGAATGAATGGGTGGATGGCTGAATGAATGAATGAATGAATGAATGAACGAATTAATGAATGAATAAATAGATAAATTGACAATCAATCGGGATAACGTATCCCAGATCAAATCACTGACGGATTTTCAATTCTATTTTTTTTTTCTCGAAAGTTTGAACAACCTAGAATTTTTAACGTGCAGACCCCCCTCAAGAATGATTTAGGACCGGCCCGGGTATTGGATGAAAAGGAAATAAAGATGCACGGATATCAAATGTTAAATCGCCTTGGGGAAAAGCCAAAGACGGTGTTGTTGTTGATGGTGATAATGATGAAGATTACGAATAAGAGGGCGAATTTGTATTCACTGATGTCACTGAAAAAACTTTTGGTGATGATGGTGGTGGTGATGATGATGATAGTGATGATAGAGATGATGATGTGGATGAGGATAATGCTGATGGTGATGGAAACTTCAAATAGATGATGCAACGCGCTTCTGAAATCTTGAGGATGACGAAAATATTTGATGCGAAACCCACACATCATCTCAACTCCCAGAGGACATTTTCTCATTACTTCCCTTTTGTCATCCTTTCCGTATCGATATTCGGGTTGGTTTTCGGGACTGTTTTTCTCATTTCGAACCCTCGAATCAGTCCGAACGCCAGGATGATAACTAGAGAGGAACAAGAATCTATACCCCTTGATGTTGCAGGAGAGCTTCAAAGCTGCCGATTGTTGGTTGTTTTAATACATCTTCCAAGCACCGTACGGATGTAGGCTGGCTACGACAGCTCCCTGCCATTGACGATGATCGATAGGCTTTTCCATTGCTAAACGATTAAGTTTTGTATACTTTCCCTCGATTTTTTTTTCTCCTGCCAAATTTCTCCCTCGCTGTTAGGTAGGTAAGGATCTACACCGCAGGAGGCGGATGCACTTTTCCTCGTCTTCATACCCCATCCCCCCCCCCCCTTCCCCGATTCTTTATCAGTGACGTCACAGTAGCGCTGTCCACTGTAAGTCAGTTTGTATTAGCATCAACGCGTTGAAACGTGAGGAGGCGGATCCAGCGACTTAGCACGGGGGCGGGGGGGGGGGGGGGGCATGCAATAGAAAATGAAAAGTTTGCTTTTATTTGAGGCATATTATGCAATAAAGGGAGAACAACTTTGATTGACAGGTTCTCTACTATTCGGCAATGAGGAGATCAGCGAGTAAGTAGGATTGCTCTCGTGTGTGGTTTCTCGTGTAATACGCAGTCGAGTGGATGAAGGGTGTTGTCCTAAAACAGAGATTTGCCGGATTGAAGAGGACGTTAGAGGGGCGGGAGATGAGAAAAGATGAGGGGTAAAGGGCGGGGGGGGGGGAGGCTGTTGTGAAGAGTGCGAGTAAACGGTATTATGATTGATGCATCACTGTACTCTCTTGCTCCTTATCTATCTATCTATCTATCTATCTATCTATCTATCTATCTATCTATCTATCTATCTTTCTATCTATTTATCTATCTATCTATCTATCTATCTATCTATCTATCTATCTATCTATCTATCTATCTATCTATCTATCTATCTATCTATCTATCTATTTCATCTCTCCCTTAATTGATCTCTTTCTCTCTCCCTTCTATTATAGAAGGGAAGAGAGAAAGAGATAAATAGCTACCTCCATCTACCTGTTTGTCTCCCTCTCTGTCTGTCTGTCTATGTGTCCGTCTATGTGTCTGTCTATCTATCTGTCTGTCCCTCCCCATCCCTCCTTATCTCTCTCTTTACGCTTACTTTTTATCGTATGCATTCTTAGAAGCAGGAGGATCATTTGGTGAGAGGGATATATAATAAGGTGCATCAAACAAACATCGAATTGAAGTTTCACCCTCGAAAGTTTTGGGTACAGACCTAATCCTGGAGCGATAATATGGCACTCATGATATCACTGTCTCTATTTTGTAGCTCAGTGCAGGGAGGTGGGAAGATTACCACCTCCCTGCTCAGTGCAGCTTTCTACGTTCGTAAAACTTCCGAGGAGTGTCCAGTCGAGATGAGGCAACATGTCCATTTATTGCCAGTCTGTGAATTTTAGGTTACTCTTTCAAAGGAAATCTTAGATGTGTACATATATATATATATATATATATATATATATATATATATATATATATATATATATATATATATGTGTGTGTGTGTGTGTGTGTGTGTGTGTGTGTGTGTGTGTGTGTGTGTGTTTACTTTTTGTATATATGGGTTCTAGGGAATCCAATTAAATATTGGTGAAGTTGTGGCATCTCTCGTCAGTTGAAGATCTCAAATGAAATACAAAAAAGGTATTTCGTTTCCTTTTATTTCGCTAATGTCAAAACATTAATTGATTTATCGAGTATAGTACTTAGTGTAACATATATATACATTGATATTTATATACATTATGTGTTTGTGTGCATTTATGTACATTAAAGCAGATATTATGTGATAAATGATAAAGATGATAATTCCTAGGAGAGTTAAGAGACTTCGCGGTGGTTGCTGCCATTAAATGCGTCACCCCGCGGCCGCGGCCTACCTCACGAATGGCGATTCCTTTTCTTCTGCATTGGAGGCACTGCGTCGTTTACCTTGAACATCGAGTGGATGAAAACAATGGCAAAGACAAGAAAAAATAAAGGAAGAGGATGAAAAAAAAATCTTAAAAAGTGCCTAGGAAAAAAGGACAGCGATCCGAGCCTGATCTCATTACATTAATATGTCTGCAGATTCTCGTCTTGGACGCACTCCGAAGAAGGAAACTAATTTCGGAGACAAACAAGTCCTCAGAAAAAACACACTCTTGCGAAAATGTTAAAGCGCCGACTGATCGGAGCGCACGCGGACGCTAGCAGATCAAGCCTCGCTGACAGCCGCGCTACGGTGATGACGTCATAGGGAGGTTAACATCACCCAGCTGCACTATGCTTGTATGGCGCACTGCGACCAGGCGACTTTACTATCCAGAGCCGAAAGGGGGTAATTCGAGAGTTCCCGCCTATTCCTGGAGTTAATATTCCATTCCACAGGCATTGTTTCCCAGGTACCTTTCAAAAGGCGTGCTGACACCGTCTGGAAAAGTGATAAGAAGCGTGTTTGTCTTGTCAAGCACACGCTTCGATTAGTAATTGAAGCTCTTCGAGTGATAATCGGAAGTCGATCTCACTCCTACGGACAACGGTGACAAACCGGTGCTTTTTGTTTGTCAAGGAGGGTAGCCTTACCGACCACTTTGATCATGCGTAGGTGCGCAGTTTTAGTATGTAAATGTGCCCCACCCTCAACCCGGATAACAATATGTCAAGTGATATTACAATTCGGCAGTATTTAAGCCAACAGCTGTCGGTGAACACTCAACATTGAATGTCCTATGCTTTACAAATCGCATCGCCACTATTTTCCTGACTGGAACCCTCCCCCCCCCCAAAAAAAAAAAAAATCTATCTGCGGTCACCTTATTATGGCTCCAATAAAATAAATGAACTCGCTTCTTTTTCTTCTATCATTATGGTTAGATAGGTTTAGTAGTTAATGACGCAAACGGTAGAGGGCGTTGTACTAAGTAGCGAGGAAATGTTCGATCAGAAAGACTGAATCCGCGTAATATACGGACACTAGATGGTTATAGGAACATGACATTTTCAACTACGCGCAAAGTATAGCTCTGAACATTGTTAGAAGCAGACCAAAAGCCAAAGCAAGTACGATCTTTTGATAGCAGGCTGAGAAAGTCCACCGGCAGTTATACAATGGTTTTAAGATGCCCTACCCAATCACCCAATGTTAATACGATCAAGGCCGAATTTCAGTGTTTCCTTTATCGTGAGTCCATCTTTGCTTAACTTCAGGAGAGTGAGTCGCCTGCATTGCAGTATGTACAAACCTAACCGTTACTTCTCGCTCTGTTTCTTAAAGTTATAGACTTCGTTCATGCTGAACAGTTAAAATGGAACACGGCTGTCCGTACAGCCAGCCCGTTTCCATTCTTTCTTTCTTTCTTTCTTTCTTTCCTTCTTTTTTTTTTTTTTGGCAATATGCTGGCTTACTATAAGTGCTTTGAAATCTTTTGAAAATTGGGCAAATTCTCACGAGCGCTACACCATACAGGACCTGGAGGGCACTATGAAACCAGTATCTGGCTCTGAGTTACTCTTGACTACATGACTTTGGGTTATGTGTATGTGTATGTGAGCTTGATGTGTACATTTACGCACGGCTGTAGTCTTCTGTGTGGGTTGATATGGTCGAAATTTGCACGCAAAAAAGGTCTTTCGCCACCGTGCAGTACTAAGCTAAGTCTATTTGCGAGGCAAAGATGGCGGCCTTGTGACAATAATAGTCTCTGTATCACTTAGCCGAACCAATAAACCTGTTAGCCGCTTGCAAACTTTGCGACATTCGGCTTGTCATACCAGTTGTTAGCCTTTTCACCTGTATTTAACTTTTCAGCACTCAGCTTGTCATATCCGTTGTTGACCGCCTCACATGTATTTGGTAACTTCATCTCAACCACACATTAAAAATGATTTTAACTGTTTTCAAAGCGTCTTAGCCGTTAATCTTTTTTTTTTCTTTTTTCTTTTTTTGACTGGAGACAAAATATCTGAGTTGGCATTTTCATCATCACATGATTTGAACGATCTTCACTTATGTATGGGCAGGAATAACAACTGCATTATTATCATTTACAGCAGTAAATCAAAGCAGCAAGATGAATGGATAAATTAATGAAAAATGAATACATAAATAAATGAATAAACAAATAAATAAATGAATAAATAAATGAAAGAAAAACAGATATTCAGCGACTTTTTGCAGACTATCTTGTTGTGGTAAAGGGTCACAAGTAACATTTTTTTTTTAACAATGATGAGTCAAAAATGTATGAATGATATAAATCAACAAAAAGGAAATTAAAAAGGCATGCACTAGCGCAATAAATTGATGACTTTTTTCATCTTATATATTATTTTCGGGCGCGAGAGAGGGAGTCAGATGAGAGAAGGAAATGATAATCTAATAGCGTAACCCTTTTACATCTTTAAAGTAAGACTATCAATATGTCCCCTTGAGAAGAACGGGTGTGAATGAACTCGACATAGTTTCTTCGTTCACTGCGAGACGATTTTCCCCCGGCGTGTTCACTTTTCTCACTCTTCAAGGTTGGTTCAATCCATCCTAAATAACCATGTTTCTCACACATGCTTATTCGGGGAGAACTCATGTGTGAAAGAAGGAAGTAACCTCCTTTCTTTTTGTTGTTTTTTTCTTTGTTCGTTCAAACAGCACGGTGGTGAAAAATTACTCAGCTTTACCCGACTGCTTTTGTTAGAAAACTCTGAAGTAAAAATTTTGCGCGAACCAAAACTGTTAACCACTTCCCTTCCGCTTCTCTCTGCTTTGACACGCATTTAGCGCAACATCAATCTTTGCACAGTGCAGTAGTGTGAAGTTCTCCTTAAAATTAATGGTATTGCTGAATTAAACAGAATATAAGCATTTGGTTTATCTTAAATTCTCCTTGCTACTTTTTTTTTCATTCTCCTCATCTTCTTCCTTCTTTTTTTAAACTTCTTCTCTTTACCTTTTCTTTTTCCGTCTTAATGATGACGTCATCTTTGTCTGTCATCTTCACCATTGCCTTGGTTGTTGTTATCTCTTTCGTTTTCGTCTTTTCTCCTCTTTGTTATTCTTCTTTCTCGTATTCACGCATAAACGTAGATTCTGGTAATACAACGTATGTGTTTCACGATGCGCGATTACAGTGCGTGCAATTACCTTTAAAAAAAAAAAATCTGATCAAAGTGCGATAATACCATAAATGAAAGTTAGTTTAATGTGTAGAGTAACGTCAAACGGAATAAAAGAAATTTCATTAAAATCAGACATACGTAAAAGAAGAAGGTTAAATGAATTTCAGAATTTCACCTGTTTTCAATAAAGCAGTGATTTTGGTATATAGCAACCGCATCTTGTAAGTACGGCAAGACATTATGTAAATTGGTTTTTATCAAAGACATTTCAAAAGTTCTCGTGTATAGTCAATGCTTTTAGCTATTACAGCCGTCTCTTGAAAGATATCGTTGCTAAAACGTCACGACTCGATCTGCGATGCTTCTACCGGAAGGTTATAATGAATTTGTTTCTTGATTACATAAAGAAAATAGATTCAGTGAAGACTTGCATGCAGGTCGTAGGGAAACTTGCGAGGCCATGGCAACATCACTTCATTTGATTTCAGTATACATGTATTGTGATTTGGACCAATACACGTGTATTACTCAATTTACCGTGAATGTATAAGTTTCGAATTTCATAATGTCATCATGCGCGTGTAAAATTCCATCAAAATATTCCTACCATTCCATTGGTTTCATTTCATTTGATGTAGCTAACTTCAATCGCTTTTACTTGAACGTTCTATCTTTGACTTGACGCAAGTACTTGTCTTGTTTTCGTGTCCAATTTAAGTTAGCTGTCCATGGAAAATCAGGGAAACATTTCCACCCTGTAGAAAGATTGCGAGAAGGGATGAGATGGTACGTTCGGCTCTGCATCTCTTCGATTCCAATGCCTCAGACCTTCCTTTTTACATCTTCCATTATGGGTGTTTAATCCGTCAAGTACGCCCTCCATCCTCCATCTCCCCCCCCCCCCCCCCCCCCGTCATCCATCCACTCCTAGTGTTTTTTACCCCCCACCAATGACTCTCGTCAGAGGATGCTGCCTGCGTCACCAGCCCATCGCGTCGAGTACTGCCCCGTGGGCCGTCGTGTTCAGCGTTGCTATTTCATCCTGGCTGGATTAACCTGGTACACACCAAATACTCGCAGCCCTCCCATCCCTTCCTCCTATACATCCTTGTTGTACAGTGTACAGACAGACATGGCGCTGGAGGAATAGTGGGTGGTGTGGTGAGAGCAACTTGCTTCACAGAGCAACCCCGGTGTAGCTAGCTCTCCCCGGGGCGAACAGGATAAAAAGAAAGATACCTACATACGCAATGGATTGACTGAAAGAGAGAGAAAAGGAGAAAGGGATGGGGAGACAGACAGAAAAAACAGACAGACAGACAGACAAGCAGGGATGATGGGAGAGAGAAAGAAAGAAAGAAGGGAAAGGGGGGGGGGGGTGAGACTCAGAGATGTTAGGGTATGTACGAATGAGGTATAACGAACAATTAGTTGTCTTGATGCCCTGCGGTGTAACAGCTTTAGCATTACGTCGATGCGCGGTACACAACACACCCATCACCACAAAAGTCCAGGAACATGCACGCACATTTAAACATGCTAACACACGTCACATCCATAAATAAAGCACGTTTATTGTCAGGTATGACTGCCAGGCCTTTAGTGTTTCTTGTGTCTACATTGTACACTTGGCCAATAAATTATTATAAACTTTTTATACTGTATAGTCTTGACTTTGATACTACGGCAATTCAACTTGTTCGACTCATATTGCTCTTAATACTTCTGTGACTTTATTACTTTGAGAGGAATGCATTACAACCCTGTTTTTCAGCTTTCGTTCCATTTTCATCATTATTAGTAGATATTAGGCATATTGTGTAATTATGCTACATTTTGTCATATACGCGTAAAATATGTATTTTGGTTTTTCTGTAAGACGATGTGTGTTGTATATTGATATTTTTAATGAAAATGAAAATGAACAAATGAAATGAACAAATGAAATGAAATGAAATGTAATGTAATGAAATGAGATATGGGTGGCTGACACACCATTAGAAAAGCCAGTTCATGCATTCTGGACCCTGATATTTTTCCTACTTTGTCATGTTTGTTGTTTTTACGTCCATCAACACACTCGTTAGTGAAAGTTGTAGCAAATGGTAGAATTTTTATTTTGTTTTGCTCCTTCCTATTGCCTGTCCAGGTTCCTCCCATTGTAATTTAACTTGACCAATGTATTCAAATGAATAATCTGCAACGTGGTATTTCACATTTGATGCTATACACTATAGTATCCGATAATGATTATCATAAATGTTTTATATGATCTGATGACACGTTTCTTTACGCTGCATTCTCTCTTTATCTTTCTTCTTCTACCTCCAGGACGAAAGGAATCAGATTTTGACGACCAATGTATGGATTGAACAGGTGAGCTTAAGTTTAAGCAGACAACAACAACAACAACAACAAATTCCTACACACACAAACAGAAAGAACACAAAACATAACAAAAAAGAAAAAAAAATCAAGACGCATTTTCACGAATTCTGTTCAAAATATATCCGTGGGACATCAAAATATAAAAAAAGTCACAAACATAATAAAATCGAACTAAAATGTCTCAAAGATTCTGATTGGCTGAAGGAAGTTACGAGCTTGCATTTAGTGTTAATCTGCAAAATGATTTTAAAGATCCAGTGAAAACATAATTATTTTCAATATTTTGTTCAGCAAAGAAGAGCATCTGTATCCGCTATGGCGGAAGTTAATTCTTTGTCGGTATGGGTGACCACGTGACATCTCCAGGTGCTTACGAAGATGATGCTCCATCTCATTATTAAAGCACACCAAGACATGATTTGTGAATAAAGCATGGGCCCAGAGGAGCTATCCCACCACTATGTAATAGCCGGTGAGAGCATCTAGTGCAAACATCAAAAAAGAGGGCGACGTAACGTTTTCTTTAAGATACCACCTGATGAAATGGGAATAGGAGGGGGAAGGGTTAATTGTACACCTTCCTCAGTCAGGACATGGCACTGGTGTCGTTGCAAACAAGACTGATTACCCGCAGTCAAATGAAGGAGACATTATATCACCAAGGCTCCATGAAACATTCAATCATATGAGATAACAGATACACACTCCTATAGCATGCGATCGAAGGGAAACGGTAATTACGCTGTGCAAACGGGAAATGTGCGAGTACAATGTATAAGAATTCAAAAGGGTGTTGTACTTTTTTAAACTTGAGGGCATTTTGCGGAAAATCCACATATTTTATAACCAATTTTTCACTGAAGATCACGAGACAAAAGCTTCTGGATAGTTGCATTGCAAGGTAGGTTTTATTAAACTTCTAAATACTTGCCTTCAAGTGATTAAAAAATTTAGAAGCACTAAAAGAGTCCAAACCTCCGCCAAGCCAATAGTGTCACACTTGCCAAGAAGTGTGAACGAATCACAAATTTGATCTAAATCGTTATTATCTGGATCACCACCCATAGCAGAAAAAAAAATAAGATGCTCCTTTCTCCACAACAGACGTATCCTCAAAACTTCACCCAAATATGCCGATATCTTATCGAGTAATATAGCTAACATGCATACTAGGAAATAAACAAACGCCGGCAATAACATAAAGTTGGAGGAGGCACATGATGGTATTTCCGATATAGTCACTGACATCCTAGTAATCTGTCATTATTGGTCTGTTTCGTCACTTTCAGCATTGGCACGACGAAAAATTAGTCTGGGATCCAGACGCCTACGAAGGAATCAACATTCTGAGGATTCCCGCCACTGAAATATGGATTCCTGACGTCACATTATACGACAAGTAAGTATATCGACTGGACGGGTCCACGTCGTCTGACAACGTGTCTTATCTTGAGGAAGCGAACGAATTCAATGAGGGCGCTAATGTGAGAACAGCGTTCACATGGTTCAGGTCCATGCAGCTAGTGAGAGTATTTTGGAGGACTTCCACCAGAAACAGATATCAAACGACTCATTCCTCCTAAAGTTATTGTCGAAGAAAGCTATTAAAGTTAGAGCTACAGACCAGAGAAAATGAAACGAACAAACCCTTTGTGAACAATGTGACAAATTCAATTCAATTCAGTTCAATTCAATTCAGTTCAATTCAATTCAATTCAATTCAATTCAATTCAATTCAATTCAATTCAGTTCAATTCAATTCAATTCAATTCAGTTCAGTTCAATTCAATTCAATTCAATTCAATTCAATTCAATTCAATTCAATTCAATTCAATTCAATGCATTAACTGTTGAGTCTACTTAACATGACTGCAATGTCTTGTTACTAAGAGTGATTTTAAAGCTCTATTCAGACATCAGAAGTATTTTTCATTTTGCTCAAACGAGGTTCCCATTTCAGGTGCAGTTTGTCTGTGTCAGTTATGTGAACGATTTCACGAGCCCCCAACTAATCGTGAAATCTGACTTTACAATGAATATTCTTCATTTCTACTCCGATTTTGAACCTTACTTGTATCAATTTTCTTAATATGTACTGTATGATAAAGTTACTTTCAGGCAGGCTGAGATTCCCTTAAAATTAAGAAAAAGTACGAATATTTGACACATTCAATTTAGCTGACGATTCCAAAAAACAAAAAAACAAAAACAAAACAAAAAACGAACAGACATAATAAAATGCTAAGTTGCTATATTGTTTGTAGAGGAACGTACGTACGTATTGATATTTCTTTTTTGTTATTAAACATAGTTCGTAACTACTGTTGAAAATAAAAACGATGGGATTGAGATGGAGTTCTAAAGGATGAATCTCATTTCAAACAAACCTGTGATTATCAGAGAGGTGCATTTTGTAAATTAGACCACATGACATTGTCATCTACTTACTGAGGTTATCGATAAATTGCGTTCCTTTCATCAACATCTTCTTCCACTCACGTGTCTTTGAATGAGATAGAAATGTTTGAAGTGCCGCACATGGACGGAAAAGTTAATTATTTTTTAGGAGATATTTTATAAATCATACTTTTGATATATTATTAGGTCATATTGCAAACACACTTAGAATTGCACTGGAGTACATGTAAATGTGACTTCTACGAAGACTCTTTTTCATTACTGACGCGACATCTAGCCCCAGGTGGGACATGTCGACTGAATTGTTAATGGCATCAAACGGGGTCGAACGTCGTTCGCTGTGTGCGTGCTCCCCATTATAATTGAGGCGATATGGCAGTGCGGTGGTGGGTTGCTGTGAGCATGTTCGGGTGATGTGACACCTGCTTTTCGTAATCATTCCTACCACCTTCTCACTCCCTGCTTGGGATCGGTTTTGAAGACATTAATACAGAGGCGAGGTTCACGTCAAAATGACTATGCCGATAGACTTTAAGGTGTAAGAGCAGATCAAAGCGCGTGTGCAGGTTGGGAAGACAAAAGCTGTCTCCAGATAAATAGTAAATGAACGATGTAACCTAAAATGATGTCATGTAGTACCGTAGCTGTAAAATAATGGTAGTACGTTACTTTTTGAGTCTAATTTCTTGACAGTCGGGTAGCAGGTAAACTTTGACCCTGAAGTAATAAAAAAAAAAAGTAGCGTCACACGTATACGCAGGTGGAGGGGAGGGGGGAGCTGTTACGGTAACATCAAATTTGAATGGTTTAAATCATTGTAGGGCATCAAAAAGGTACACAGTTTGATTCACCAGCTCCAGAGGCGGCTCCATATCTTTTCACTGAAAGTTGGCTGGTCTTAAAAGGGTTCAAATCTTTCAACAGCTTGGATTGTATGAAGTTTCAGCAAAATATACATTCATCGAAACAACATCATAGATTCCCACTTCCTCGATCTTTAACTTATCGTATACAATACGTATACTGTAATCATCATTGTCTTCTCTTTTTTGTTGTTTCTTGCTTATCAACCTCAGCGCTGATTCCAATGACTATGTGGCCCATAGCCGCTCTTCAAACGCCCTGGTGAACTACAACGGCAACGTTGACCTCTGGTCCAAGCCCACGCTGGTCAAGAGCACCTGTAAGATCGACGTCAAGTTCTTCCCCTTCGACGAGCAGATGTGCTCGATGAAATTTGGCTCCTGGACCTACAACAGTTTCCAGATGAACCTCGACAAGCACACCGCTGAGCCCGACCTTTCGACGTTCGTGGCGAACGAACAGTGGCACATGAAGTACGCCGTGTCGCGACGTCACAACGTGAAGTACGAATGCTGCCCAGAGCGCTACCACGACGTCACGTTCTACATCGGTCTCAAGCGCAAACCGCTCTACTACATCTACAACCTCGTCATGCCCTGCATCCTCCTCTCCTCGCTCTCCATGCTCGGCTTCTTCATGCCCTACGACGTCGGCGTCGTCAAGGTGTCGCTCAGCGTCACGCTCATCCTCTCGCTCACCGTCTTCTTGCTGCTCGTCGCCGAGATGATGCCGCGGACGTCGGAGGAGGTGCCGCTTATAGGTAAGCGGCGGTAAAACAGTCATAGCTTATTGGAAGTCTGGGCAATTATGTAACACAGCCACATAACGTTCAACATAAACCCATGTGCCAATTACCGACTACAGACTATGTTTGCCTTTGATAGGCAGATGGAAGAGGCTGGAACATCTAAAGACCAAATTAACAATACCCAATTAACTCTAATGAGCAACATTGCTGTTTCATATCATAATTTGACAAAATAATACTGATCTGTTCATGAATACACTGTGTCCGACGAAATGTGTTGGACAGTTGAAAAGGATATGCTTCCATAACAGCAAACCACACTGCGATAACACATTATTAATAAAAGTCCTTGATCTCCTATTGGAAAATTTGTCATACCCCTGAAGTGTCACTGTGCGTGCCTAAACTGGTTCTCTTTAAATTCTTAATAGTAGCACTTGGTCAGCATACATTTCTCTTTTTCCAGACAGTCGGAACTAACCGACGAAGGTCAAATGTTTTAACTGACATATAATTGAGGTATGGTTACATAACATTCTTACTCCTTTCACCTATGTTGCCAGTTTTGAATCATCATTAGTGGGTATATCGCAGTTCTCGCGTGACATTCGGCAAATAAATACCTCTAGAATAGGGAATCAAAATTGCATGTTATGATGATAAATACAATCCGTGCGAGGAAAAACTGCCGACATCAGGTTTATTTAAATTTGCCTCAGAATTTATACCAATGTCTTTGCTTACCATTGCAGGTCAATATTACGCGGCCACTATGTTCCTCATTTCACTCTCGACGGCGATGAATGTGCTAGTGCTCAACGTGAATCAGCGTGGTAAGATCGAAGGTCAGGACGTGCCCCGGTGGCTGCGCATCATCGCACTCGACTACGCGGCCAAACTGCTCTGCGTCACACCCTGCACGGGCAACTCCTCGCGTCGGTCCGGACGCGATGCGTCCGACTACCGGCAGTACGCCGGTCACTACTCATCGCAGAATCATCACGTGACCTTCAACGGCACGCATCAACGCATGGAGAGCAACGCGCATGGCACGCTAAATACATACGGCCAGGCGCTCAGCCGCAACAGCATGCACGTGCGATTCGGCACCGCGACGTCCCCGGCGCCTACCGAGTCCGATATGCTGTTAGAGGACCGCGATGTTGGCGGAGGAGAACTGGAAACTATGCAAGAAAAGCGCCTGGCGCGTCTTGAAAGAACCGTCACCGATATTTTAAAGCACATGAAAACTCTACAAAAGAGGCGAGAACGACAAAACCAGCTAAAGTCGGACTGGGGCAAAGTGGCGCAGGTTCTAGACAGAGTGTTGCTGCTTGTCTTTGTGCTTTGTACTATGGCAACGGCATTGATTTTACTGCTCAGGAGATCACCGGGTGTGCTAGCGCCACCAGACGACGAATGAAGGGAGGACTTCAGCCGTTTTGCGTTTACAGACTACTCTAAAAATTGCTGTCGAATGTACATAAGTCGCTCTGTGAATCACAGTCGATCCTTGTGCGAAAAAGAGAAAGAATTTTCCTTTCTCCAAACCAGTGCCCCTCCCCCTCCCGTGATGTTCGTGAAGTTATTCAACAACATTTAACGACAGTAACTGTTATTATGCTTTACTGTAAGGTTTAACGCAACAAGAAGTTCGTGGAAAACTTATGTCCAATGTAGAAAATAATGAAGCTTTCCAGTATCAAGGCTGTGAGATACGTCGATGCAATCAACATTACTGTATTGCCACGAACTGACTTCACTGCAACTCATATTCACCGCTCAATAGTAGTGGAAATGATGTGGCGTCATGTCAAAAGTAAGCTGACGAGTTATTTCACCAAGCGTCTTGACGAGTGATGAATAAAATGTATTGGGTTCTTTTGACCTGAACGAAAGAGGGAGCTTTACACTTGGTGTTTGTTAGTCTGGTTCCATTTTGGAGAGACAGCCTTCTTACGAACATAATCAATAGACAACAAATTAGCCTCTGGCATTGATATTGTGGGGTGGAAAATGCAAATGCTATCAAAATGAGACAAGCATCATTTATACACAGTGTGTCAAAATCACTGCAGAACATTTAAGTCCTTAGAAAGAGTATGTAAGACTTAGCATGCAACATCGATTTGATATTAAAGTCTTACTGGAATTGATTGTACCCGTATCACATCAGAAAGATAATGTACGGAACGTTATTCTTGGTGTAGCATTTCACTTCTTCCTTCCGTATCAACACGAGGTGGAATTTCATCTAGCGTAGATATATTATATACTATCTTTCTCTCTGCCTTACGTGAATCAATTAGGCAAATTCTGTGTGCTTTCTTCCCCTTAACAAGTATTTTTGTGTGCCAAATGCCCATCTCTTATTGGGGAGAATAAGCGATAGTTTCCTATAACCGTTAGGCATGCAATAATATTTTGCTCTTTATACGGGACGTTTCTTATGAAAAAAAAAAATCACTGTCGATCATGTTCTTGCATACATTTGCATGGCATAAATTGCGTTGTGTTTTTTTTCCCTTGTACCACTGTGATTTTATGGCCTTTATGTTGCCATTTACGTGATTTAGTTACTAGTATGCCAATAAATTTTAAATGAGACAAATGAATGAACTTATTACTTTTACGGCCACTGGCTCACTCTTACGTCATGCATCCCACTTTAATCCAGCTAAGACGCGTATTGAAGTGTAAATCATATAGAGCATTTCTCCCCCTTTTTAAATCAGAATTTAATTTGAAAAATGAAACCCATATGTATTTTATTGCCTTCTGTAAATACCCTTTGCATGCTTTGAGTAATAAATTTAAGAAGTTTGTTAACCAGGTTTTAAGCTTTCTGGCAAGAAGGAGATGAGAGTAGAAAAAAAAATAACTCCTCATGTCTGCCTACGGTACTGGTCTTTGTCCTTACCTATTTGATTATTCTTAACCACTTTTGTGATTGTGATCATTTGGCGAATGCATTTCTTACTGTCCAATTCGCCATGTAGTGGCATACAATTAACGTAGAGTTCACCAGTCAACACTTAATTCTACATCGGAATTGCTTAATCTTTCTTTGATCATGATTGTATGACAATTGCGCTTTGTCTGGTTGACGAGCCAAAATGAACGCTACGTTGTTAAAGAGTTAGGCCTCTGTTATGATGATTATGCAGTTGACATACACTTCTGTATCAATGGTTGGAATATGACAACGCATCGTGTGGTTGCTTTACATTAACAAATCAATGATATTTTATGTCACTTGCGATAAAGTTTTGATGAGTAGGTGGAACATTTTATTAACCCATATATTTAATCAATGTGTGTCATCAGACTGCAAAATTATTCATTACTCGACAAGCTCACGATTCAACTCTCGCAATCGAATCGAGATATTATTACCGTGTCTGGAGATTATAACGAAATCGCAACAAATGGTGTGAGCGTTCACACCGGTGGCTAATGCTGTAGCTCTGTTGTGCAATAAGATTTATCCATCCATATTCAGCGAGGCAGTCTGAACAGCGCGCTGATGATTATGTGTCGTTTCGTGCGTACTCATGTTTGCGTGTGTTCCTGTATATACGTTCATCTTCTTTTTTGTATGATACCAACCTGTACATGTTATCAAATATTGTCTATAAGATTGGTTGTATTTTTATAAACTCCACGTTCTGAATCCAACTGGCGAGCAATTTTGCGCATTGTAAAAGATACTATTTGCATAATCAGTGTGTCAAAGTAAGAATTTACTCATTTTACAATCAGCCTGTGTACATTACGCATGTGAGGAGTGACAATGAAGCCACGATTTTGTTGAAATATTAAACGAGTTGCAAACATTTATACTCTCATAGCAGCATCGAAATCTGACAGGAATATTGAAGTAATCTGTAGCCTTGGTTACTCATTGGCGTTGTCAATATAGTATATTTGATGTAGTGATACATATTTCACACAGCTTCACAAAAAAATGCATGTTTTATGAGATTTATTGATGCGAAATATCTCAACCAAGGCAAGTTTTAAACAGCAAATCTTCTCGTTCGTTCTCTCTTCCTCGCGTTTGTACAATTTCGACGTGTTTTTCGACTTGTAACTAGTTGATGTTTTAAATCAACAGTTGATAGATTCGTGGCGAGAAAAAAAAAATGAAAAAGGTGACGAGTATTTTGCGAGGCTGCTAGAATATGGAAGTGGCTGAAAGTTGGCGTGCTGCCTCAAATTTGTATACGATTTAATCGAGGTATTTTCTTTTCACCATAAATTTCGATACAACTGCTACCCGTAAGATTAATCTAACAGTTAATAGTGAACTGAAATGCTGTTTTACACGTGACTGGAATTGTCCCCAGTTACGATAAACTCGTGTCATTTTACCTACGACAGAAAAATTGAAACCCTTTCCATTTCTGCAATATCATTCTTCTTTTTATATTTTTGTTTCCTTCTTTGGTTGTTCTTCCGTTTCTCTAGTCTGACTCCGGTGTTTTTTTTTTTTTAAGTAAAGGCAAACTAAGAAAAACATATTATTTTGTATTTTGTAAATTTTGTTTGAGAAGTAGTAGACGTTCTTGCTTTAATTCTGTGTTAGGAGATAGTTTTGTTTCTATGTGCTTATGGTGTCTAGCAATATCTGCATCCCACTCGTTTTGTCGTTCGTATTATAATGAAAGACTTAAATCAATCTAGCACGACGATTTCGCCAAGCCCCCACCCCGAGGGTTTGGTTAGATAAAGTCGAACATATCTCGAGTGTGAACTTGATACGAATGCTACATTCATTTTTTTTTTTTTAATTATCTTGCTGTTTTTTCTTTTCCTTCCGTGGAAAGAAAAAGAAAAGATAGAAAAGAGGTTGCTGGGTAGATATAAATTGATATCAATTGGCTGCTGGAATTAACTGAAAGGTAACTTTTTTTTTTTCTGTTCATCCATAGATGATTCTGAGCATTGAAATTATTGAAATAGGGCCTACTGATTCACTATAATGCTAAACTTCTAAAGCTAGTGTTTTTTTTTCTCTTTTTTAAATTTACTTGGCTTGACCAATGATATAATCATGAAAATTATTGGAAGAATGCGGATATACTATGTATATCACGTTATGGTACATGATGTAAATGTTCGAATACATTTCAAGATTATCTGTATGTAATCGTGGGTGGGGTTTTTATAAGTTATTATTCTTTTGCTCCTTTATGACTTTTGAAATTACCCAGGTATACCCCTTCCCTATTGGTACACTTAGGTAATTTTTCGGTTTAAATGTCAAAAACCCAATATATAAATGTCGAGTTTATCCTGGACATTATGTACACAACTTCTTCGGAGTAGCCCCCAAAATGACATTATATCATCATTCGCTATCGTTTCTTGTTCCTGTTTTGAATATTTTTCCTATTGCATAGACATTCCCTTATCACTCTTTACATACAGTGTAGTTTGAATTAGATTACTGAAACGTAGCTGTAGTATCATCATTTTCGTGCTGACACCACAAAACGGGGAGTTACGAGTTTAAAAAAATGAATAAAGATATTAATTATCATACATCATTGACTTCAAAATGCACAGGTTTTGCAGTGAGTGGAAAACAATTACAAAATACACGCGTAAAATGACAGTTCTATGGACTGAGCTCAAATTTATATTGACGTGCAACTGCGTCGTTTTTGTTTTGTTTTTCTACTGCCCTCTCCTTAAGTAAGTATACAATTGTTTATTGACTAGTGTTACTTTGTTTGAAATCGCCGAATATTAACGAACACTGTGACACTTACTGTACATTCAACTGAAACTATCGATGAATGAATGGCAACACGGGGTACTTGACCGAAGTTTATCGGATTGGATTCGTGGAGGAGATCGTTTGTTATCACGATTACATTGTAATGTCATGCTTTCTTCCATAAAAAACGATGAATATTGTGAGTAATAAATTTCATATTGTGATGATCATGCACAAGCCGTGTCGTCGACTTTTGTTTGTCTGTTTGAAACATCAATGAATATCATTATGTAAACGCTCACTGTTGTATACCTTAGTTATATACATATATACATGTATGTGTAGCAATTCAATGTACATTGTACATATATGTGTGCATATGTCATACACATGCTCACAAACACACCCAATTCCACGCACACACTCACACATAGATAGACCGGGGGTAAATCCAGGAATCCGTAAAGGGGATGCGCCTTTACAAAATTAAAGGGGGGTGTATGCACCCCCACCCCATTATTTTCTTTTCATTTCTATTGTTTTGACCAAAAATAAAGAGGGGGCGTGCGCCCGGGGCACCCCCCTCTGGATCCGCCACATTACACACACTGGCAATGTATACAGTAACTGGATTTCATCCAGTTGATACAATCATCTTTAGTTTACTTACCATTTCTCCTTTCCTTTTGTCAGCCAAGGTTTCAAGAGAGGCATTCACATCACAAACTCAATGACTGCAAGCATGACATTGATAAATTTCTGATTTTCCAGCACATTTTAATTCTAATACAGTGTATGTACAAGATAACTGCTCAAAGCAAACACAGTAATCTCTGTTTTGGGTCATTGACAATATCAACCTTGGCACCTGCTTACAACTGTCTGTTTCAATGATCCTGTTGGAGTTTAAGATAGAGAGAATCAAGAATGGGTTGAGTACCAGAGTGGCAGTACTGCATACATGGTAACTGCATTTCATTTGATTCTTTTTACCATTCACACTGTACTTTGCAAGTGTGTGACCTAAAGATGTCAGCTTTGAGGGCTTAGTATGCATAAGATGCAATATGCTCTCTACCGCTGAAATACAATAATAATAATAATAATTATAATAATAATAATGATAATAATAATAATAATAATAATAATAATAATAATAATGATAATAATAATAATAATAATAATAATAATAATAATAATAATAATAATGATAATAATAATACTAATATTAATAATAATAATAATAATAATAATAATAATAATAATAATAATAATAATAATAATAATAATAATAATAATAATAATAATAATAATAATAATTCCCTAAAGGATGGTAATTATTGAAGAAAAGTTGCAAACAACAGGACTGATGTAATCTTATTTTGAACATTTCCAATAATATATTTACAATTATTTCATTAATCTTAACATCACCAAAGATTCAACAAAAGTGTGCCAGGCATTAAAAGGATAGATTAACTACTAAGTAATTTGTACCTTTTAGTCCTACAGATTACAATACGAGAGATAAGAACAGTTCAGCTGGCAAGACAAAGACGCATGAACTACCTTTATTTTAAAGAGAACTCTTTTCACAACCATTGGTGTTGCAATATTGATTCTATGAAGAAGAATGATATTTTGTTTTCTTTTTGCAAAAATAACATGACACTTGTCTTGAGCTTTGCAAAAACTGTGTCGACATATCATCATGATGAAAACCAGTAGAGATTCAGACTTTGCTCTGGCAGTAAAGTTGCTTTTGATAATCAAAGATAATTTTCTGCAATGAACAGGAAACAAATGTTGCGTTTTCTGTGCGTTCAAACTGTTCATCCTATACTTGAAAGCAAATCTACAACTGTGGTATACAGACTGTGGGAATGACCCACAAAAAAAGTTCAGACTTGGTATAATGGTGAATCATCATCATCATTTTCTTATCATTTACTTAATGATGTCTTATCAATATGCCTGGTAACTATGCATTTTCAACTGTCTTCATGCAGTTATTTTTGCTATGCCTTTTATAACCTCTCATCTGGGAAGACATGCAAATGACATTTGTTGTTGTTTTTATTTCCACCATGGCTTATTTCGGACAAGTTCAGTTACCTTTGTAATACCTTGATAGCCTCTCATCTGGCAAGACATGCAAATGATATTTGCTGTTGTTTTTGTTTTTCGCAATGGCTAAGTTCAGACAACTTTGATTTACAAAACATAAAAAGCAAAAGACAGGTCATTTAAATAACAATCAGCATTATCGATCACTATTAATTACCCCGACTTCAAAGGAGAATGGATATTGAAATCAAGATTCTGGGAGCTCAGAACAGGCAAAAGCCACCCTTGCCTGGTTCATCGTCCCAGCCTTCTCTTTGCCTCGCTGGTGACCCGTCGTCAAAATTAAGACTGAAGCCCACCGCCCCCTGGTGCGGCTGGTCCTGCTGGGCTGCGACGGGGAAATCCCCGAACATGGACATGGTGCTCCCGACGGGATCCGAGGGAAGCGGGGTTGTTGGGGGCATCGGAGCGCTTCCCTTGGAGGTATTGGACTTGCCTGCATTGCACAGAGCACATATGGATGTCAGTGTATCGCTTACACTTACAGCACACATTCATGGTGATTACTGTGTCTGTCGGTACATCTTATGAGCAAAGCATTTAGCAAGTTTAATGTGGATTAGTCAGACAATCTTGCGAGTACATAAATTGCAATGGAGAACCACAGATACAGAATAAGATACAATCAGCATTTATCTTTTTCGGAAGCAAATTTATGAAATTTTCCAGCAAAGTTGTGATAACTACATATCACTTTTGTCAGAGAAGTGAAAGATTTTACATTTGACACATCATATGGATCTGTAGTAAAGCCTTGGACAATAAAAGAAAAATCACCATGCATTTTGTTGTTGTTGTTGTGGGGGGGGGGGGGGGGTGGTCCACTTCTATCGCAACTCTACTTTAAAACTCTGCTTCAGAGAATCTGGTTTCGTTTTCATAGCACTGTACAACCATAAATGATGATTGGCCTGATAGTACTGGTTTATGCAAAAAACTAAGTAAATAAGAGTTCATTTTGGCTATTACATGCCAATTATCACTTTGAAATCCCACAATTTTTTTTTTTTTTTTTTTGGGGGGGAGGGGTCAGAAATGTGGAGGAGGGCTGTAAAGGTCACAACTACAAAGTGCGTTTTTACCCTCTGTGAGCTGTAGGGTGCAGAAAATCCCTTAGCATTGTATACACACTGCTCAAGGTCTCTAGCGTAGAAAGGGTTTAAGGAAAAATTAAATCCAAAGTAATGCTTACCGTCCCCTAGCATCGCCTTTTGACCTGTATAATAGTTGGATTGCCTGGAGTCCTTTTCCATCTGAAACAAATAACCAGACACAATACATTAAAAACTAAGGAGAAAAAAGAAATCCACATTATGAAAACAATATTTTTTAAACAGAAAAATGTGTATCATTTCCACACTAAAATTTTTGTGCTTTGAGCAGTATTCATCAGAGATATTTTTCGAAAGTAGAAACATAATAATTTACATGTACATGACAATATCTGTAGACGGGAATATAAACAAATGATGTACAGTAGTTTGAGGTGCATAGCACAGCATTGTGCGATTAGAAACACCTGTATAAAGCGCCAAATCATCATCATCATCATTATCATCATCACCTGGTAGTTTGAGGTGCATTATAGCACAGAAGTGGTCTGCATGGTCCCCCCCCCCCCTCCCAAATCATCATCAGTTAAATACTATTTACCCCACAAAACACAGGGCTTCCACCCCTGCTTATCTGTATCAGAAACTTTCGTGTGCTGAGAGTACTAATCAACAGAGAAAATCCTGTATCGTTGCACACAATGTCCAGAGTCCCTGGCACACAAACATAGAGGATTACGGATAATGACCTTCAACTTTTTTATAATGCCTTGAATTTTCCTGTTCACCATGAAACACATGATATTGACCTTAAAGGGACTGTACAGTACTGGTTGAGGTGGGGATTCATGTTTTGAACATTCCTAAGTGAGATAATGAGAAACCTCTTATGAAATATGAAAGAGCATGTAATTTTAAGAAGGATTCAACGTTTATTTTGATGAAAATCGGTTTTCAAATGGCTGAGATATCCAAAAAAGTAATAATAATAAAAGGCGACAGGCCACGCCTTTTATTAGGATCTCTTGGTTTCACCTTGTTTTTGGATATCTCAGCCATTTCAAAACCGATTTTCATCAAATAAACTTTTGATACCCCTTAGAATTGTATGCTCCTTGACATCTCAAAGAGGGGTTTCTGAATATCTCGCAAAACGTTAAAAGTTAATCCTCACCTCAACCAGAACTGTACACACCATTTAACCTTTGATCCTTGAACTCTTTTTTTTTTTAGTGTGTGTGTGGGGGGGGGGGGTTGGGGGTGGGTACAAAGTAAAACAGTGAGTATTTCTAACATGGCGAATGGAAAATATAACAAAACAAAAATTAAAACAAAAATTAAATCAATAGATCGACCTGAAAGACAACCTGAAGAGCATGAATTCCTCAGACAACTTTTTTCCAGATATTGAAATATCACGTTCATGCCCATGGATCATGACGTACCATTCCAAACATGGTGCTGAAGAAAGGATTCTCTTGGAATGAACTGGAATCTGATGTCATGTGGTCACCCTGAAAAACAAAAATTAGGCAAAGTAGAAGTACATCTAAATTGAGAAAGTACCACATCCATTAATCTATCAGAGAGGAAAAAAAAATGATAATCTATATCTGACAAAAGCAGTAAAGCCAAATTCACAGATTTCTTGCAGAAGTTGTGAATATAATTCTGAAAGCCAACCACACAGTCGAGAAGTGAGTACTCTGATTGCAGTTATGCTTTCTAACAGTGAAATACAGGATTTTTGGCATAAGACTCTCATGTGTTTTTAAGATGAAAGCATATTTGCATCGATCCATCAAATTATAATATCCAATTATAATGGGCATATTTTGGTGCACAACATGAGAAATATTAATGGCTTTGGTCTGATGGCAAGTGATAATGAAACTGAAATCGTTCCCATTAAAAATCTAAAACTTCGATGAAGGGCACTGTAAAACCAGAAATTTTTATGTGCATTTTAATTTGGTGAATTCCACAAGAGCTAAGATTCATGAAATTACAATGCATGCAAAATTTCTTGTAAACACTATGCATTGAATGCCAGTGGCAGTTCATGAAAATTTCCTGATGCAAAAAAAAAAAGGCAGTCGGCTCTAATTTGCAAAAATTTAATACTGCAAGTATTTCTTGTTTGACAGTAATTCACAAAATTTTTAGGTGTCACAATGACATGCAATATAACATCTGCACTAAAATCTAAAATGATCGAGATCTTGCAGAATGGCAAACAGACCAACGGAAGGGAAGGACAACATAAGAGATGTTTGATTGGTACGAGAGCACCGTCCCACCTTTGTGCCACTCCCCTGGTTTTGAGTCTCATCAAACATGGGTCTGAAGGAGTAGGAAAACTCGCTGCCTGGTGACCGAGGTGGAAACTTGCTGATGTGAATGGCGTCCAAGTCTAGGGGACTCACAGGGGATGGCTGGCTGGTCTTATCAGATGACTGGCTGCATTTTGGGATGTAGGGATAGCCTGCTGTGGTGGTCATAATACAAATACAGGCATCAGATTGGTTTTAGAAGCAGGACATGATCAGAACTTTTCTCCATTCAAAAACATTTGAGTTCCACCATCAGTCTTTCCACATTCGCCCTTTCCTTGTGGCTCATCCAATGTCCTATCTTTTGTTTGTTTGTTTGTTTGTTTTTTTGTTTATGACCACAGGAAAGGGGAACACATTCAGCATCAATGGCATGCTTTAATTATAAAGGAGAAATAGCGTTCAAAATGTGTGACACAATAGTATATACTATTATTTTGTGTGAAATTTCTTACACTTTGAGGTGATTCATTTGGAGTGGATCTTCAAAACATTTGTCCTCCGCATACATTCTACACTCACCTTCACCCATTTCGAAGTCACTGGTAGCACCCACGTCCGAAATGACACTGGGTTGGGAAGATGCATCAAAATCCATTTCCTCTGGCATTGGATCTCCATTGGGACTTGGCTACTGGGCAAAGCATAACAACAAATTGATTATTACTACTTGTACCTCCTGCTCCTCAAGACCTAGATCACACAGAGCTGCTAATTTGTATTACTCTTTAGACTTTTACAGTTCATTACCTTATCTATGTGTCTAATTTTCCCCCAAAATTTTCACTATCTTCTTGTCTGGTTTGTCTGTTTTCATTAAAAAAGCGACATGACAGCAAAATGGAATCTTCTTTTCAGAGAGTGATAGTGCAATACAACTATAGTGGCAGCAGGAGAAAAATGATATTATCATCAGAAATAGCAACAGTAATAGCAGAAGTAGTAATGGAGGAAGAAAGAAAGTGGAGTGGTAAGGAAGAGGGGAGGAGGAGTAAGAAAAAGAAAAGAGGAACACTAAGCAATACTAGAATAGTCAGAGACTGTAAAGAACAACATCTGGGATGGTACCATTTCAAGATGACAGATAAAACAGAAGCATTAAATATCCATGTAATGTGGCAACGTACCAACATTCTTTGAATCATGACAAGACCACAAAAAAGGACTAGTCTCAAAAAGTTTTCATAGATGTGATAAACATTAAAGAAAAAATATCAGCTCAAGCAACTGTTACCATCTGAAAAACAAACCTACTTTTCCAGTATAAATCATTCTTAGCAGTTTTTTTTTTTCTAGCCATTTTTTTGACTTGTAGAAAAACAAGGAAAAGTAGAAATTACGCGGTGCGTAATATATGTCCCCGCCGGAAGTAGCATTTAGTAGCAAAATGTACAATATAGGTAAAAAGATCAAGGTCAAAGGTCAAAGAAGTCAAAGGTCAAAATTCTATGTGGAAGTTTTGAAGCCCTCACCTAGTGCAATCACATAAAGCAAACGGAATCGAAATCGGGTTAGAAATGGCAAAGGAGTAGCATTTTGTAGCCAATGTACAATATAGGTAAAAATTCAAGGTCAAAGGTCAAAGAGGTCAAAGGTCAAAATTCTGTTTAGAAGTTTTGAAGCCTTCACCTAGTGCCATCACTTAAAGCAAACGGAATTGAAATCGGGTTACAAATGGCGAAGGAGTAGCATTTTGTAGCAAAATGTACAATATAGGTAAAAAATCAAGGTCAAAGGTCAAAAAAGTCAAAGGTCAAAATTCTGTGTAGAAGTTTTGAAGCCCTCACCTAGTGCCATCACATAAAGCAAACGGAATCGAAATCGGGTTAGAAATGGCGAAGGAGTAGCATTTTTTAGGCAATGTACAATATAGGTCAAAAATCAAGGTCAAAGGTCAAAGAAGTCAAAGGTCAAAATTCTGTGTAGAAGTTTTGAAGCCTTCACCTAGTACCATCATATAAAGCAAACGGAATCAAAATCGGGTTAGAAATGGCGAAGGAGTAGCATTTTGAAGCAAAATGTACAATATAGGTCAAAGGTCAAGGTCAAAGGTCACAACTGAAATTCTGTATAGAAGTTTCAAAGCTCCCATGTAGTGCTATCATATAAAGCAAACAGAATCAAAATCCGTTTAGAAATGGCGAAGGAGTAGCATTTTGAACATTTTGATCACACACGGACGCACGGACAGACGGACAGACGGACACACGGACACACACACGTACGGAGCCCGTTTCATAGTCCCCTGCTCGAACTCGTTCGGCGGGGACAAAAAAACTGCCTTCAGCGCAAAAATGCATCATAGGTTATGACAGTGACGGAGAATATCGAATGCATAATTTTCTCACTTGTGCATCTCCCCCAGGCCCCACATGCATTCCACTCCTTTTAACTCCAGCGGGTGCAGATGGAGATGGGTGTGTCCCTGACCCCCCACTGCTCCCTGTGGAAAGAGGGCGGGTAGAGGTGTGTCTAGGTTCCACTAGAGGCAGTGCAGAGGAGGTTGGTGGTGTAGGTTTGATAGTCATCTGATGCATGGTCTTCAGAAGGGATGAACTTGACACTGGACAGTGCTGATGGTCCTAACAAAGAAATGTTGGAGAGTGCAGGATATCTCATCAGTGTGTGTTCAACTTATCTACAGCTTTTGAGACCCTGAAAAAAAAAGAATACTGAAGCATGCTTTTCAAGGAATTGTTGAGGCACATCAATATTAATGGATTCTGGAGTAAACCAAGAAATTTAAAGTGAAAATCTGTCCATTAATGCTGGATGACATAACCACACAAGATCCAAGATTACATCCTGCATGGCAAGGCAAATGTTATGGACAAGATGTATTATTCACCATGTCCCTTTTGACAAGCGTGTATAGATGGATATCTGGCAGTGCTACATAGTAAGTAACAGACCTCTCTGGGAGAATAATGAAAAAGCCTACCCACTGCATAAAATGATTACCACAATATTTAATCTTGATAACATGACACAAGCTACAGAATTCTATGAAATAGCAATGATCTGCCAATGCCTACCATGGCTGTTCTACCAGTTGGGATGAGGTGCTCCCTACCCTCCATGCCAACAGCCCCCTGTACTTCCCCCTGCCTAGACCTCGAAGGGATAAATGGGCTTCTGGGAGGCATGTTGAGGAAGTACTTGCTGGGCTGGTGGGGCGCCGTCACCTTCTGGACGGTGGCTCCACTCGCCTCGCTGGGCGTCACACTAGGAGTATGCACAGGCACCCACGGCGCTCCATGCTTGGCAAGTGGTGCCTGGGAGTTGGTGCTTGGTGCTCTTGCTGGGACCCGCGCGGCACGGCGGGCTGGGGTTGCGATCAACAGTGGGGTGCGGGGCGAAGGAGGGGGCTGGGCTGTAGGGCTCCCCTTGGACAAACGCTTTGGCTGATCAGAGGAGCGATGGATGAATTGGCCAAACTTGTACATACCAGGCTGATTACAGGATTTATTTTCCTGCCCCTTCCTCCTAGATAGACAATACAGACCATGCAGCATTCAACCAGCACAGCACAGCTGTATAGCATTATCGTCTGTCACTTAGAAAATATATCAATTGTTTTATGAGCATTAATTAAAACCCAGTGGACATTGGAAGTTGTTGTTTGTTTGGTTTTTTTTTTTGCATTTGAACAGCATTATGTTATACAGTGTAAATGCAACTAAAGACAAACAATACATCAGAAGCTAAAGTTGTACATATGTCATGTATGGCATCAAGGCATGAATTGTAAATGTTTAAATGGGTAGTTGCTTCTTTTATATTTGGGCGTGGACTACAAAAATATTTACTTTTCATTATCATCCATCATGCACTCTGTGTGATTTCATCAAGATTCTTTTTGGGGTTCTTCTTTAAGGGATGTTTGCAGAAATTAGTGGCTTGAAAGTCCAATCATATTGTGTTTTGCCATTTGCTTTTAAACAAAATCTTCATATTTTTGTTAATCTGATGGATATCGAATAAAAAGCCATCCATTCTTGTAAGTTTAGAAAATAACTCCTCACAAGAAATAGATGCTACTTACACGTGATAAGGTCTTATGAAAGTAAGATGAATACTCTAGCCAATGATATCTGGTCAAGTTAAGTAATTGCCAGTTCTCTCTCTCTCTCTATGTCTTTCCACTACATTTTAGAAATCCATGTAGCCATCATCTCCTGCTTGACTTTACCTGGCCAACTCTTCTTGTTGTGCCTTTTCCCTTTGCATCTTTTCTTGTTCCTTCCTTTTCTTCTCAGCTTCTGCTAGCTGTTTTTCTTCCTCAGCTTTCTTTACGGACAGACAAAATAACAAATCTTACTAATGGTTGTAATACAGTACAGTGGACTCCCGTTATAACGAAATCCTCGGGACCAGCAGTTTTCTTTCGTTATATCGAAATTTCGTTATAGCCGAACAAATAAACATTAAAAAACATAGAGAGGAAAACGTTGCGGCCGTAATTTTTATTTTGTTATAACCAGAATTTTGTTACAACCGTGTTCGTTATAACGGGAGTGCACTGTAATAGAGATAAGTATAGGGTATACCATTCGCCCATGAAATAACTGCACCTATGATCAGTACATTTCAGTTCACATCTGGTTTGTAGATTTATTCTAGTGATGCCTGTAATAATAATGTGCTGTAAGGCAAAGGTATAGTGGATGACACTGCATAAACACACAAACAACAAAAGGATTAAAAATATACATTGTAAAGATAACAACGTTACACCCACAAATCAACTGGTGTACACGACCAGTCCTTCTGTGTCCGCTGTTCTGACAATCTGTTCATAGGTGTGCTTGTATGTTCCATACAAACCCAATGACAGACACAAGGTAACACTTGCAAATCCACATACTTCACCTTCATAATCTGGATCTGATTTTCTTGCAGTTCCTCAAGCTCTTTCTTTGAAGATGAAATGGAGCACATCAGGTCAAGCGCCTCCCTTGAATTAGCCATAGTTGACAGCTTCAGCTCAGCACTTTTGTTTGTTGTCATGGAAAACAAGATGGCTGCCTCACTATGGCAGGTCTAAACGTTCTAAAAGATCATACAAATCCCCCCTCCCATTTATCTGTTGTTGTTGCTTCTTTTTTTTTAAGAGGGACATTCCAATGAAGAGTCCTGCTCTCAGCTTAAGTATGATTACTTCTCATTTTTGAGAAGCCTTACACTAACACATAACCAAAGAATATTTTTATTCATGAGCATTTCTCTTATTATCAAAATGATGAACAATGGATATGTACACTTTATTTTTTTTTCAATCCACATTCCACACAAGTATGCAAACTAAACTGTGTTATGCATGAAATTTGTTTTGGTTGGTTTGAATATAGAAGTACAATAGTATTAATTGTTTTGTTATTAATTTTCCAGAAGAGAAAATTTGTTCACTTTATACACTCATTAAAAAAAAAAAATGAAATTGTACCTGTTGATGTAATATCACATTATTGGCAAAAAGGATACATCTTCAGAATGAAGTCATTGATGGTTGGAAAAGGAGATTCACCTAAACAAAGACAACAGAACAAGGGAAGCATGATTACTACAGATCTCTTTACAAAGACTGAAAGCAATATCAAAACATTACACATTGCCACAAATATTTTGCATGTAATGAATAAGAAGTTTATGTATCAAAATATCGTAGAAAACATACATCAGCTCAGTTTTGATACAGTCTGCATAAGGACTTTAGCTGCGCATCAATACTTTCTGGACCTACTACATTTGTACCCTCCAAGATAATGGTTCTTCAGTGATCATGGCATCACTCTGTTTTGTGTTCATTTATTTGGGTACATTAACTGTCATAATCATACTGTAGGTGATCCTGCATCTCAAAACTCATAAAAACTTACCAGGTAAGATTTTTGAACAGCAATTCAATTCTGACAGAGGAAATTCTCTGCATAGAATGACATGTATTTTGTTAAGATCTATTAACCCGTTGAGGATGGACTGATTTTGCTACGACACGCATTTCCCATAGACACCTGCCCGAGTATTCTGGAGACTTGTCTTCAACGGGTTAAAGTGCACAGAGTCTTCATTCATTGTGTGTGGAAGAAAAAGTGGATCCATAATTGCAATCACTCTTTACTCATTAACAACATTCTTTTGATGATTATGACAAAGTATCATAGCTGCTGATGGCTGCTTTTACTGTTTCTGTACATGCACTGAATACTTACCACATGGATGGAAATTGGAGAAAAGCGACTTGAGACATTTAAATAATTGGTCCAAAAAAAAAAGAGCTAAATACATGTATAGGCTATATGCTTTTAAGTTACAAATAATATGTATACACAAAAAGGGTAACTCTGTCAGTAAACACCCAAAAGATAAAATCAACTCAGTTGAACTAAAAGTTACTGTCAGGCTCACTAGAACATCAGCCCCTGTGACTTTTGATGGGTACAGTAATGCCTGAATACATACAGTGCATAACCATGCATAAAAAGCACATATAGCCTCATCAACTATCAGGTGAAGATATGAACATAGCATAAAATTGTTACACTCCATGAACAGCATTTCTGGCTTGCTAAGAATTATTGTAGAATATGAATTCCCTAAATGTAGAGATACTTATCTGTAAACACGTGCAAATACTTAAGTTCCGAAGTTATCATCAATTGGCAGCATTATGATGAGGCACATATTTTCAATTTCACTGCACACTGCTAAATCTCTGTTACTAAACAACTAGGCTGCTTCTGATGATCTTAAAGTTAAAATCTGAATCCCCATCTCCCCAATAACTATACGATCCCTTAAAGTTTGTTTGTTTGTCATTTCTTTGTACTCACGGGCTTCAATCTCTGCCTCCACTTTCTCTATGCACCCCTGGAGGTGGGTTATCTGGGCCACGCCCTGTTTGATGGCCTCCTTGTGCTGGAGGACCTCCAGCTGCCACTTCTTGAGCTCCTGTGCCAGCTCCTGCTCCATGTACACCTCCTCGTAGGACCGCCAGATGGACTGGTAGTGCTCCAACGTCTGGTCATGCTGTGTACTAAATGTTTGTGCAAGAAAGGCAGAGAATCAATCTTGAAATACCTTCCTGTCTCGATTCCTTTTACAATCAGACTAGTTTCCCCAAGTAAGATCGGACTGGCAGCATCCCAGAGAAGCAACAATTCAGACCTTCAATTTGTTCATAGTGCAAAGAGTGTCAGCATTTTCAGTTTCTTTCCTATCTCATTTGAAAGATGTTTCATTTTCCACAAAAAGTGAGTAGCAAAAATGATAGAAATGCAACAAATGATATTTGTTTTCTATGCATACCCAGCATTGCGTACGTAATGATCTTGAGCATACATACAAGACAGTATATTATCACACGGTTTTGATCTAAATGTCACATTTCAAAGGAAAATAAGCTAGTAGTCCACAGGAATTAGACCTGATATGTGCAGAGTACACTTGTTGGAATGTGCAATATCACATACAGGTGTATGCTCTTTTTTGTTCATCCTGAATTTAGACTTGATACTTCATCAACACTTCTACAGTTGGCATTTAAAAGAAATGAGAGCAACGATAATGTAATCATGACATATGTACAAAAGCATGGATATGTAGACGATGAGATACAAAAAAAAAAGTTAGTAGAAATGATGCTGCTAAAATTGTAATGACACTTCTAGCTAGAATTATAGCAAAAATGACAATAATGATACATAATTCTGATAATAGCAATAACACTAATACAGACAACAATAAACCTTCTAAACACCAACTCAGCAGAGCTTCAACTTACTTCTCTGATTCAAATTTCTTGTCCAGGTCAATGATCTTTACTTCTAGGTTTTCCAGGTGTGCATTGAGGACAGTGGCATGTTTCTTCAAGCTGAGAGAAAGTCAATGAAGAAAACAAGTCAACTTTGTGGCAATGTCTCAGTCACCTTATAAAATTCATACTTCTGCTAGAAATTAGCTAGTCAATTGAATGGTGAATCACCTTGGTTATATGACAGAGAACCGAAAAGGTATTTGCCCAAGAGTTTTGAAGGATATTGCTTCATAACACGAGGAGAGTTGAATTACTGTCCTTTCTTGGGGGTCAGTTTATAACCTCATTAATATTTTAATGGAAGTTTATGTCCATAGACTTGCAGGCCAGATCTAGCAGATAAGGTAACAATTCCATACCAAGGTATGTTTGCCAAAAGAAAAGACTTGCAAGTCAAGCAAACTTTTTCCTTGTGAATAAAAGTATTACAAAAGAAAACAGGAGAAAAACATACTGTGGACAATCACATTTCATATTCTGAGTCTGCATGGTGGACAATACATCATGGTTAAAAGCAAAAATTAAAGTGTTTGTATAGAGTAAGAACAGAAATCAAATCACAAGTTTTAGGAGGAAGGCACCAGCACCCAAAGGAATCTTCATAACGTTTAAGCTGGCATGTGTTTTTGCCTTAGCTGTAACACCATTGCATTAAACTGAATTATGCCAAGGGTAAATGTAACATTTTACTGCTGATAACATAAAAAGCAATCAAAATGTTCATAATGTTAGGTTGCATCCAAGCAGGCAGGCTTGCCTTTCTTTGCTCTCCTTGTTCTGTCTGAACTGCCGGTGGCAATTCTTTGTCTCCTCATCCATTTTTGTCAGTTCTTCCTCCATCCGCCTTATCCCATCCTGTTTTTCCTTCAGGGAAGCTTCAAGAACTAGGACAACATTGCACACATGGGTATTACGAGCAAAACCAAATTCACAAGAGTCTCACAACAGGATTTTATAAAAACAAGAGGGACTTCACTGTCATATGGCAGACCATGAATTTGGAAAGTGGTCTCTACGGCTTTTGTAATTCAACACTCTAAGATGTTTCTGCCTCGGGTCAAAAGATTGTAATCAGAATTACACTATACACAGAAGACTACATACTTCTGTTTCATTTCCTAAATTATAGTGAGTTACCTACATTGTCACAATTTCTCATGTTCAGACTGATGCCCCATGGATAGCCATCCCCATACTTTAATGACAATGGGGATACATCTCTTGCGACAGTGCAGTACAAGTATTATTGATGTAATGTCTTGTGTACATGGCAAATTCAAGACACAGATGTTATTCAGAATGTAGCAAACACTGTTGTATGTGTTATTGTTTCTATTATGTAAACCAAAACTTGATTATGGAAACACATACAGGTACATTCTTTACAAATTTGATATGTATGGCATGGAATATGCCCATGGAGCAATGTTTGTGCGATGGTTGCCAAAGAAACTTGGGAATGAAGTAATGTCTTGTGAGATTTTTTTTTTTTTATCCCCATTAAAAAGTAGATGAAGAATTCTGATGAAAACCATATTACTGTGAATTCTTTGAGCATGAAAAAAAAAAAAGTGCTGTGGCTGGAATGGATAAAGAATTGAAATCTGTACAGAAAAGGAAAGGGAAATTACCAGATATTTGCTGCTGTTCCTTTTCAAGCTCTCTTAGCTGCTGCTTCTTCTCGAACTCTGTAAAAGAATTTCAGAGAACAAGTTAGCACTGCATGTTTACATTCAAGTGCATTCAATGTCTGTTGACCGTATGTCTAGTCAGCATGCATATTGTTTCCTGCTAACAAAATACTGATAATACAAACTGCACATTCATACTCATAACAGGGTTTGACAGTTATGTTAGCAAAGGTAACACCTGAGGCACAGACTGTGATTTGCATTTATTGATTTGCTTCCTCTTATATGATTACTGTTAGTCTGCAAAATATGAATGTTTCAGTAAGCATGTATGCCTCACCCATGTCATGTAGCCATGTGGTAATGATAATTTAGGTTGTCATTATCAGAATACAACACAAAGGACAGAATACAAAGACTTCATTAGTGTAGGGCTAAGGGCTAGTGTAAGTCTCTACATTAGCATTCATTCTGTACTAAGTGGTACCATGAGTGAGCTCTCGGGTTCCTATATCTAGTGTTTCTGTTTCAATATGTCATGGTCCTAAAATGTGCGATTACTGCTCTCTATTGGGAATCATTCGGAAGTATGTGGTGTAATAATGTAGAACATGCATTTTTGCAAAATGCAATCACAGAGAGTGAAGTATCACTGGTGATAAATTCAGCATCAAAAAGAGAGCACAATGAGCACCAGGTGTATTGGTATTTTTCTTTACAGTGAGGACTGAGATCATGAGTGAAGGTATAGGCTGATTTTCTAATTGACAACAGGGATGTGAGAGTACTTGCAGGCCAAAATCTCAAGAAGAAATGAAACTTATGAATAAAAAAGTCATTTCAAAATCAATGACAAAAAGTCTGAAAAATTGGTTTTAGGTAGAGTAAAAATAAAATCTGAAAAATCAGACTATTCAGAACTCTCTGATTGATAGTATTAAATTCTCTTAACCCATTGAGGACGAGTCCCAAGTATACGTGGGCAAGCGTGAATGGGAAAAGCTTGTTGTAGCAAAATCAAACCGTCCTCAACAGGTTAATGTAATGTCACCAAAAAACTTGCAAAGTTCATTACCAATCCTTTCATGCTAGGCACCACTATATAAAATTTTGAACAATATGACAAATGTATTCAGATTGTTCAATACTATAGTTGTGCACGTCTGCCAAACAGGCACTTTGAGCACTTTATATTTGCATAATGAGAATATACTGTTTCCACAAATATACAGTTACAACAAACCAAGATTATGAATGGCCCTGTCCAAGTCCTCTGTGTCCACAGTCATAGCTGAGCTCTTGGCAACAAACTGAGATGCCATCGCTGTTTGATGTTCGATCTTTGACTTGTGGAACGAGGTGCTGAGATTTCTTTTCTGTAGAAGATAATGATGAACAATTTGCAGATTGTGATTACTTCATCTGATGTAACAATGCAATGTATCCAGAGCTTGCCTCTCAAGTTGTAATTTAAAGGGATAGTTTGTGTGACATACTCATGATATTTATGACATTTCTTTCAGTTGATGCAAGTACTTGTACCTTTTATAAATCTTAATTATAGTGAAATCTGAATCTGATCTACCACACTTGCTACCAAAAAGAAACACACACATGCTGATACACACAAATCTTTTGAAGAAGGATGTTCCTGACTAATTGATATAGAAAGTAGATACCGGTACATGTAGTTCTGGACTTATTCTACTAGCACCTAGGCCTACCAGATGCTTGTCTCTAACGTTAGTCTCTACAGACTACTATAGATTGACTAGACCACAGCTGAGTCAGAGGTTCGTCCACAAGAGATGTCTAATGTCAGATCTACACTAAAGTCAAGACATGTCTTATTGTCTTAGACCCAGCATAGCTTACCGTAAACCACCTACATCCAGACACCAAAGAAATAGAAAGTCTAAGTGGTTCCTTTCTTTATCTCCTCTGCAACAACACTCACCCGTGGGTCAAACAAACACTAGAATCTAGACATGGGCCTAGGTCTAGAAGAGGCAGAGGATGTACAACTTGTTATGATATAGACATGATCTAGACATAGGCCTAGAGTAAACACCTAAATCACCTGGAAAGCAAAACCACAGATAGACTTCCAATAAAAACACAACAGCTCAGGTTTAATATAGACGGGTCTAGTCTACTCTACAATTCAATGACAATAGACTCTATTAGTATTTGGTTTTCCAGTGTGCATAAGATACAGTATACAGTGCTCTATGTGATCATGCATCACAACACCCAACAAATAGTTTGAATTGATTAGTTGCGCACCTGCTGATTTTACACGAGAACTCAAAATAGGTCTAACTTCTAGATCTAGGGTAGGTTCTACTTCAAAGTGAAATAAGTCAAGATAGACACTAGACAATCAATCTTCAGTTTTTTTGTTTTTTTTTTTATATATAGATTCTAGACCCCAACGTTACTCTGTAGGCCTACTCAGTTTCTGACAGAACAATTCTTCTAACTGTTAGAAAGACCCAGTCAAATGGCTAACGTTAGATCCAGGGGTCTAACATTACGTAGATAGATCTTGATACTAAATCTAACGTTAAGTTTTAACGTTAAGTTTGAAATCCTGAAATAAAAGAGAATTTATTATCATTTTTTTTTTTCAGTTTTTCTAGACCAGTCGAAGTAGATCTAACGGGTTAGATCTAGATACATTGTAACTGTTAACTGTTCAATAATAGAACTCTTGTTTGTAGAATATGTGGCATATGCAAAATTTCAGCTTCTTAGACCCAACACTATGTCTATAGAACTGTCTAGAAAGTCTAACTATACACAGCCCAGTCGCTGTGAGCCTGTACGTAGATACGTAGCGCACAGCGTAATAACACTATTAACAGTGTCTGGTCGGGATATAGAAATTTTAACGTTAAGTAGAACAGTAACATGTTAGAATTTAGACATTGGTCTAGGTCAGGTCTAGAACTTAGAAGAGGCAGAGGATGGAGCACTTGTTATGATATAGTGTCTTCTAACACTGTTAGACATGATCTAGACACAGGTCTAATGTTAGAGTAAACACCCGAATGAAAGAAATCACTTGGAAAGCAGTAACAATAAAAACACCAGAATGTGTAATAGTGGACCGGTAACGGTTAGGCGGTACCAATACCATATTTTCTTTCAATTATCTAAATAGGTTAGGAAAGTCCAATTATATTGAGTTACACATCATTACAGAGTCGTATGTCTGGCAACTTTTTAGTGGTTTTCTGATGCAGAGTCACATATTATGCAAAGTGATAAAGACAGCCTCCTCGCTTGCTAGTTGCTTCATCTGCGTGCAGATCAACACTCGACAACAGTACCGGTCACGAGCGGTAACCGCACCAGCGACCCCATATCCCAACACGTGCCGAGTTTACAGATCTGCGCCCCGCGCCGGGGTGCGTACGGTAGCGGCGGCGCGGATGCTGCACTAAACCACTAACGTTAGCGTTGACTGCCGCTGCAAGGGCCAAGGCCTAAGACTAGCCCTAACATTAAAGGTTAGCTCCATACATGACATGATTGATTGTAAGCATTGCATTCGAGAAGTTATAATGCTAAACTTAGAATCATATAATCACTTTATTCTTGCCTTTGATGATGTTACCGATCCAGCGTCACAAACAATCAAACGGTTTATAATGTGAGAAGAAAACGTTTCGGATGAAATTTACCAAAATGTATGCGCCACCATGCGTCATCCGTCCATCAAGATCCACGTCGTCGTGCGTGCATATCATACACGACACCACATGAGTAGTTGCTATCGATCGATACGTACGCCGCGCCTGAAGCTTGAATGTGTCGGTGATGTATGCAAAGATACACTACACGTAGTGTCGTGTGGATCTTTGGTGATATCGCGATCCTCATCTGTAATCGGCGATGAAGACTCGTCCATATTGACTTTTGAGGGTTCTACCGGAGAATTGGAAGGGGAGGGGTGGAAGCTGCACCCCCTACCGCTTACTTTTTTTTCTTTTGTTAAGAAAACAAAACAAAACACAAAATAAAACCGCAAGAAACCCCGTGGCTTTTTAGGGTTCTACCCGAGAACCGGGGGGGGGGGGGGGGGGGGGTGGTGAGGGAGCATCTTTCACCCGTCGTCCAAATGCAACCATTGCTTTAAGAGCACTACCAAAGATCCTGCACTACTACTCAGTATGAAGGCCTATAGCCCATTCCCCCTCCAATACACACATAAGCTATAGATAGATAGATAGATAAATAAATAGATAAATAAATAAATAGATAAATAAATGAGGAATGAATGAACCAATGAATAAGTAAATAAATTAATAAACAAATAGAATAATGAATGAAAAATGAATGAATGAATGAATAAATAAATAAATAAATAAACAAATAAACTAAATTCATAAAGAATGCAGTAGCAAGCAAACAGTAGGCCTTTGAGATATGAAGAGTTTTTATAGCCAAATTAGCTGCAATTACATAATTACTATGCCTCTCATTAAAATATGGTAGTCCTTATGTTTCACTGAATTATCTAAAAATAATGTTAACATATATGTACACTGGGCTTCCCATGACAATCGGCAATAACTGGGCCTTCAATAGCCACACTCTACTGAAAATATGTTCTAATGAATTGTGTTGTAAAGATGACTAGTGTCCAATAACACACAAAGACATCAGCATTTCATTCAAATAGATCAAATTTTATTCATAACCAATCAAAAAAAAAAAGTGATATAATGTACCAGCATTTAAAAAAGTGCTATTTCAATATGCAGAGAACATTGTACAGATTCCTCTGTATCCTTGTGTGTAGTGTTTCCCACAAACCCTCTTGTGACTTTATGCACAGGCATCTTCCTATCTACCCATTATCATAGGAAGGAACACTCATAAGATGAGCAACAGTCTAACCAAAGACATCTAGGCCTACATCCTTGCAGGCAAATGTTCAAATGTAATTATAGCGACTCCAGTTATTACAAAGTTCTCACAGTCGAGTCAAGGACCAGCAATTTTGTTTCATTATATTGACATTTTGTTATATAGTTCAACAATACAGTAATCAATGTTGACAATAGCTGTGGGTCCTGAATTTTTACTTTGTTGTATCCAGGGTTTCATTATAACTGTTTGTTATAAGGGGAGTGCACTGTACATGAGAAAAAGAGAAATTTTGTATTCATAAGAACTGCCTTACAGTGTACTTTTGAGATGCGGACTGCTTGTTCCATATGACTGGCAAAGCAAACAATTTGTGTAAAATTAGACTAAAAAAGAGATGATCATCAACATCTCCTTTTTCTACAGGAAGAGAGAACTCTGATCAATTATGTCTATATAAAAATAGCCAAAATTCTTGGCATTTTTTTTCTAAATTCAAAGAGCATCACACAATACATGCCTCAAAGTATGAGAACATTTAGGCAAAATTTCTTGGACTTACAATTTCATAAGAACATAGACTTGCATGAACATCCTCCTCTCATTTGTGACATTCTTGCCTTCATCAAAAGAAAAAGAAAATACTCTCATTAGTATGCTCAGTTTAGAGTAATTTTGACACTGGCATAAATGATGTGTGACCAAAATAGCATTCAAATATGCAACATATCTTTATTCTATCTTATGATAATACTATCAATGAATGAAAAAGAATAACCGCAGAAATACTTTCTTGGACTTGATGGGTTAAAGAAACATACCGTGGTCTGTTGTGCCTGTATCTGTTTTCCTTTAAATACACTGAAGTGCACTTAACTCCTGGGACTTAGCTTTCCTTGGCAAACCTTTTCATCTGCATTTAGTAATTCCTCCCCTTTTACTAGTTGTAACGGTAGCAAGCCCACTCATGGGTATTAATTTGCCTCAATTCAACAGGAAGACCACTGTGACACAATAGGGATACACAGGTGATTTGGTAGTCTCTATTTTTATTTATGATTAGTTTCTAGATATCTTAGATATCTGTGCCAATCAGTTAAGAAAGCACTCCTGCATGCATGCCAACTGGGGACCAAATCACAGCAAGGGTTAAGGGACTGTACAGTACTGGTTAAGGTGAGAATTCAGCTTGTAACGTTTTGCAAGATATTTAGAAACCACTCTATGAAATGCTATTAACAAGAGCATACAATTCTAAGGGGAATCAAAAGTTTATTTGATGAAAATCGGTTTTGAAATGACTGAGATATCTAAAAAAAAAAAAGAAAAAGAAAAAGAAAAAAGGTAAAACAAAGAGATCCTGATAAAAGTTGTGGCTGTCAATTTTTAGGATCACTTTTTTGGATATCTCAGCCATTCAAAGGCCAATTTTCATCAAATAAACATTGAATGCTTCTTGAAATTACATGCTCTTTCATACTTCATAAGATGTTTCTCATCAAAAAATGTTTGAAACCTGAATCCTCATCTCATCTAGTACTTTACAGTCCCTTTAAACCTGCAAGTACTGCAAAACTACAGAGATTACCGAGATGTGCATGAAATATAAGACATATAGTTGACTCCTTTCACATGTAAGAATCACTGTAACTCTATAACAAACCATCATTTAACAGTTGATCTTCATACTCAAAATGTCAATGTTTCTTTTTGTTCTGCTAGCCCCAATAGAATGAAAAATTCAATACGAAGTGTAACAAAGCAATTTCACAGGTGCAAAGGTACAATGTATTTGCTGACAGTCCATTGTAAATTAAACAAATCACGTACACATTTGATATACAAAAGCAGTACATCCATGCCATAATGTTGCATAAATGCAAAAATACCTAACAGAAAATCCCACAATAACAAAACAAGATGAAACAAAGTTAGACAAAATACAACACAGTTAAATTTGTGGTATTCAGAATTGCAGTATCCAAATTGGTATGACAACTCAATTCTTCAGGTTCAATAGCATAATAACGGTGTGCATGTCAGATACGTGTACTAGCTCACAAACATATAACTCACACAAAAAAAAATTGTAAATTTGGAAAATAATTGTAAATTTGGAAAAGTATCCATTACCAAGCTACATCAACAAAGCGGACTGGGCACCGACAATTCAACAGGACACACTTGCCAAGAATCTACATGGAATACATATGGCACACTTATAATGCTTCTCTCTTGACGAAATTTAATGAAAGTAATATTCTCTGTATATCTTTAATAGCAGTGGGCTTATTTACCTAGGGTAGCCTCTTTAGAAATAGCATACCACTGTCTCCTCAGTGGGCTCTTCTATTATCAGTGCCCTCACACTCCCACATATATGGATGTCAAACTAACAGAATTGCAGTTTTCTGCGGGTTGAAAAGATTTGTTTTTCTGGTGGAAAATGGTACACCGTATATGTACATTTAATACATTTCCTGCAATTAACATATGCACTAAATGTACAATTTGGGAAAAAAATGGTACTTTCAAAACACCTTCAGTACCGGTATTTTTGGAAAAATTTAGTATAAAATACTGAATGATAGTAACAGTTGGCATCTCTGGGTAACCTACACTGTAGGCATCAAAGAACTCCATAGTAAATGGATATGATTTTTCAGCAACTTGAAAGGAATTACGCAAAGAGAGAAAATAAGGTAGACTACAGGGTGAAGCACACATCTTTCTACGATTGGCGCAAAAGTGAGATAGCTAACACTGTCAAACCGGAACTATTCGCGGCATGAAACTTTCGCAAATTGGAGCAGATGGCCATTTTGGAGACATGAAACATTCTCAAGTTACCACTGGCATTCAATTCATCATGTTGACAACAACTTTTGTGTGCATTTTACTTTAGCCAATCTTGGTTCCTGGGAAAATTTGCAAAATTTTCATACACGCAAACATTTCTGGTTTTACAGTAGTAGGCTGCTGAGGTTATCATTATCTTCAGCATCACTAATAAATACATAAATGAATAAATATGGACACAGGCATAAATCTATTAACATTCTCTACTGTATCAACATGCTTAAGTTTGGCATAGAGATCTAGAGGCCCTATGTTGCACTATGACAAATCAAAAATATTGGCAACAGATTTTCTATGTTTTGTTCTTTGCGGTCAGCAACACTTTCATTGCCATGTTTGTACTATTTGTGTTGCCAGAAACGTTTACGCTTGACAGCAAAACGAAAATCCCACAAGGACAATAAATAGATAAACAAAAAATAAATACCAACACACATAAGCACGAAGACAAAGTGCATCAATGATTCTACATAAAAGACAAATCTTGTAAAAATATAGCTACAATTTGAAGGAAAAACAAACATTTCATTAAATTCATCAAATTTACAGTCCAAGAGTAATTTACAAGATAACTTTTTCATGACTGTAACACATATTTACAGTATTGCTGAGGTGAGCAATGACTACTCAAGATAAAATTCAGAAAGATATTGACAAAACTTTATGCATCATCAAGGGGAGCATAAGATACTTATCATTATGTTGTAGAACTCAGAAACAAACACATGTAAATTATTTCCTAGAAAAAAGGACCTTAAGTACATTATATCTGGCAAAATCAATGCAGATGTAGGTATTCAAAACTGGTCTAGACAAGATACATTTGTACACACGAAACTGAAACTTTCCCCGTCTTTGCAGAGACTAGACTTTTACAGTTTGGAAAAGTGTGTACTGAGAAAAGAGGCTCTGAAGTATAGCGACTATTCAAGCAGTTACAATAATAAGCCATGCTCTGTGCAATGAATGGGACAAAAACAGAGTGTAAGATTCCAAAACAACAACAATGAATGAATTATCAGATTAAGCTGTAATTGAGCATGCTCTATTAACACATTCTATCCATGACTAATACATGTACTATACTTCAAAAGCAGTAGCATCATCCTATCAAAAGTTACTACACTGTTGAAAGCTAAGAGTATGAAAAGGGCTTTTGAGAAATGAAAAGGGGCATACGTACAGACACTATTCTTTAAAATAGAAAATATTGCAAAAAGACACTATTTTCCATTCATTTTGTGACCCTAAACTTTAGGATGATGTCTAAGAAGATTTGCTCTTCCAAAGAGGATGAAAAACTTGAAGATTGACTAGGTAGACCCCTTTCACCTACTTTGAGTCTTCATGTTAAATCTGGGCATGTGACTTTTTGTTGCTTTTGTGATGCACGGTCACAAATATGATTTCGATTCTTATTTCTTATTCTGAATTCAGATCTGGTGGGATGGAAGAATGATATCTGACAGCCTTGGCATGACAAAATCCCACTTGGCCTTTTACGGAAACCATTAAAAGTTTGCCCTCTCAGAATTGTAACTAATTCCAACATGCTCACACGTACGTATACAATGTGTAAATATCACAAGTCACAAAACAAGGTGAATCACATGATCATTACCATATAAGCCAGTTCACAGTCTGCTAATGTGCACATTTTTTGGTTAGAAATGACTTTTCTCTTTTTATTTTCTAAGTGGGTTTATAGGCACTTTACTCTTTTCAAAGTGGCATAATGCATAAGCTTGCTAAACTTAACAATTTCTGGAATTTACGTTCAAACAAAGAATGAACTTGTAAATGTATACAGACCATGTGACCAAAACAGTCCCTCAATTGACACTTCAACAGGCATCCATTTCCTTGCTTTATACTGAATACATTAACAACATCCTTCTATCAGTATTGCCAAATACTAAGCTCGCTGTCAGCTGGGTGTGCTTCCATGCACCATGTACATTGTATAAGGACTGCATGAATAATCATTATATCATGAATGCTTATCTCATTGAATTAAAACCAAAAAAAACAAAACAAAAAACAAAAGCATGCCTGATTGTAAAAATGATCATTTTCTTGCTCACACACAAAGTGAAGCTATGAACTGGCTTTATTAGCTACAGGAGAATTCTTCACAAGATAGTGACTTCAGAAACATAATGAGCAGCTCAACCGTCGACAACGGGTATCCCTTGAGCCTGACTACTGTTTTAATGTTTTTATTTTCGTGAATTTCGCAAGTCGGGTGCTATTCGCGAATTTAAAAACACGCAAAAACAGTAAATCTGATCACGACTTAAATGTGACATGCATGCATATTTCTCCGTTCGGCACTGTACTCCACATTTGTGAATTTGACCACTCGCTAAATTGTTGAGAAGTCCCAATTTGTAAAAATTTAGACCCGCTAAATATATGGTGTATACAGTAAATGGTAGAGCTCTCTGTTAGCTATGTGTGTCTCACAGAGCAAGTGCAGCTGCCAAGTCTATGGGTGCAGAATTGATACTCAAATCCCTCTGGTAGTTTTTTGTTTATTGTTTTTTGTTTTGTTTTTTCATGATACCAGATCCCTAGAAAAAGACAAGATGCACATGGAGAAATGGCTTGCAGAAATAAAACTTCAGTGCTTTTGTTGCATACATTCAAAAGTTATAACTTTAATGTATTCCTGTTTTAGATTATTTATACATGTGCAGTTTACTCTTTAATATGGGAATTGTTTTATTTTGGTGTTAGTCTTACGATTACCAGGCCCACTCTTCACTGACTGCATGGGGGGGGGGGGGGGGGGGGGACTGTGATCCTCATCACTATTACATTCCTTTGCTTCCTTTGCTATCACTACCAAATTCTAGACAGAATTCCACACTTTTATTGCTCATGAACATGTATTTCTCACTTCTAATCAATCACAATGATGTATAGGGCCATCCCTTTGGCAAATTTGAAATGCCAATATCAGCAATTCCGTTCTGACGCGATGGCAGTGGCTCCTTAGGGATGAGCAAAAATAAGCAGAAATCATTACGTTCTCGTTAAGATAACACTGAATTAAATGCCACGTGTGAGGTGAGCCAAAAATGCTCTTATATTCTACATGTGGATAGAATACATCACAAGAAATTTCAGTCTCGTGAAAATGAATGATTGTTTTTCTGTCAACTACAATAATTCAACTATCTATATACACATGTATGTGACAGATCCTCCACTTACTGTGAAACTAGAAATATTTGTGCCATGAAATTTTCACAAATTTCTACTGACATTGAATGCACATAGTGTGCGCAAGAATTTTGGCATGCATTTTAATTTCGCGAATCATGCCTCTCATGAAATTTGCAAAATTAAAATGCACGCAAAATTCCTGCATTTACAGTATTGCTGAGCTAGGAACGACACAGAATGCAAGCTCTAGAAGACATCATCACAATGACACGTCCACATTAGCAGGCCATCATAGTCTTTGTTAATTACATGGAAGAAAAGTTTTTTCAGTCGGAGCAAACACACAATCAGTTCAAACTATGACTGCTTCATCCAACAAGCAGGGCAGATAGTACAGCAGGGGCAGATCCAGGAATTCCTTTACAAAATTAAAGGGGGGCGCATGCATCCCCCCCCCCATTTTTTTCTGTTTATTTCTTTTGTTTTAACAAAAAATAAAAAATAAAGGGGGAGCGCGCGCCCGGTGCACTCCGCCCTGGATCCACCACTGCTACACATTCAATTACAAACTTGTACAGTGTGTGATGACATAACTTAAAGATATTGTATAATTTTGGTTGAGATGGGGATCCAGGTTTTAACTTTTTCTAAAGATAATTATAAACCACTTTAAAAACATACAATTCCAAGACAAATGTAAATTTTATTTGCTGAAAATCCATTTTTAAATGGCTGAGATATCCAAAACACAAAGCAAAACAAAGTGGTCCTAACAAAAGATAGGACATCATATGCTCTCTAATATTTCATATAAGTGGTTTCTAATTGTCTCACAAAAAGTTAAAATCTGAATCCACGTCTCAACTACAACTATAACATCACTTTAAACAGAATGACAGGACAGTCATTGCCCGGAAATTTTCTCTCCTTTAAGAGAATATCAAGATACCCAAATCAGGTTTCATAAGGTGGCCAGCCACACTCCAAATTCTAATTTTCATGCTTGTAGTGCTGATGAAATGTCTTTCAAAGAATGCCAAAGAGTGTTATGCATGAGAAATTTACCAGCACATGGGATTCCCAGTGTAAATAATGTCCATCCTTGCAGGGCTGTACCAAATGTGCAATCAGCAAACATGTAGCATTTCATTGACCCGTTGCGGATGGACTGATTTTGCTACAACACGCATTTCCCATAAACACCTGTCCAGCCCAAGTATACTCGGGGCTCGTCCTCAATGGGTTTAGTTTAACTTTGAGGGGGAAGATCACACACTCTGAACGTCCAAGATCAAAACTCGTCATGCACATTCCTGGCATAGTTGTACACCTTGCTGCCCAGGAAGACAAAGTAGGCGTCATCGACCTCCCTCCGGGTCAGTTTGTTGTCCCCATCCCGGTCAGCGACTCCAATTAAATGTCTCGCTTCACTCTCGGCGTGCTGCTTGTTCCTTGGGTCCATGTATTTCTGTGAAGGAAGCAAGCACAGCATCAACGTTGGTCATTATCATAGCATGTGACCCTGCATTGCTTAAAGGTGCATGGTCCCGGTGTCAAATGCGTACGCGGGCGCACGGTGCAAGTTTCCTATAGAGACCTACGCTATCGACTCCTCTTTAGTGCTTACGCTGTGGCCCACTTCTCTGAGTCCGAAGAAGTCCGATCCACTGTAGTCAGTGGTCCGATCACAGTTCGGCTCATGATTCGGCTGAGGGGGATGACAGCTTTAGCAAACTTCTTTTGTGATGTCATAATAGGAAGCACATATGCACGCACCCTGGCATTACTACAGATTGCGCGATGCGCAAAGAAGACAACGAAGGCAACGTTACTTACAAGTAGCAACACCTACGCACTTTACTCTTGATGACAGCTCAACTTCGGTAATCTTCGTATCAGTGCTAACGGTGATCGGCAGTATCATCAACAGTGCCCTCTACACTACTGGGACTATGCACCTTTAACTCACAAACAGCTGCATGAGCTGTTTTCAAGTAGGCCTGAATAGCATGTACTGTAAAAGTGGAAATTTTCGCGGTGTTGAAATTTTCGCGCATTTCGCGCAACCAGAAACTAGCGCGAAAATAAAAACACGCGAATATTTTTGCTTGCCATATGTTCCTGTGCGTGATGTCTTGATTCCGCGGAATTAAAAACACGCGAAACTCTTCTGACCCGGCCTAGCGCGAAAAATTAGTCGCGCGAAAATATCCACTTTTACAGTATTATGCATTTGGGGTCAAGTCAGATGTTAGGACTTCCTTTTCATCAATCTTAGAGAATGAGAGTATGTTGTATATCTTTCAACAGGAGCTACATTCCACAGTCTGACTGCTACATGACCAGTCCCCATAAACATTTTCTTTTTTGTTCTGAGAGAGGCAAGTAGGATGAGTAAATATGGATCAGAATAAATTTGGAGTTCGCACCGATGTTTTGAGTATCAAAGACTCCGCTCAGGTAGCATTTTTGAGGTATGTACAAGTATAGCTGCTTCTGTCATATGACTGCCAACCAGGTGTTATCTCAGCATTGTAACATTGTACGCAAAAGGATTCAATCCTGCTCTGCTAATTCTGTTGTTCATACGACGGAACACTCTTCTTCACTGGATGAACAATAGCTGGTATCATAAGTATGACATCATTAACACCAGTAATCTTTTTCAAGGGGGGCTGGGCTACAAAACATCTCTGATAATATCTACCAACCTTTTTACTAGCTAGTATCTGCAAGAGTATTGTTCTGCATTAGGTTTTAGTAAGATTTCACACTGAAAAAAAAAATCCCACAAAATACAAAGACAATTTTGTGCCAGTCCACGAAAGGATAAAAGTGAGATCCACAAAAGTGATGATCAGATATCTGAGCTTGCACAACAGTCAAAATGCCTACAGAATGAAAATGATGGTCCGTAAAAATTCTGCATAACACCACATAAGCTGATGCAGACGGGTCTGAGATCACTTGGGAAAGAAAAAGGGATGTTATGTACCTCAAGCTCTTCAAATGTGGCAATGCCATCGTGGTCGAGGTCGATGTTCTCTTCAAATTCCATCTTCCTCTCCCGCACCCACTCGTCCGTCTTGGCGATCTTGATGACATCCATCTCCTCGGTGTCCGGGAGTGAGAGGAACTCTCGCAGGTTGAGGGCGGTATCCTCATTTTGGTCTGCATGCGATTGAAAGGGAGAGAGGAAAGAATGGTCAATAGCAAGAAAGATATTGCAACTGATTGGAAAGTTGCCCTTTGTCAATGTAAACAAACATTGATGATTCAGTGTTTGAGTAATGACCATGATAAAAAAATCACGGGCATAATGTGACCCGCCATAACAAAATGATCCTAAGGTCGCTGACGGCTGAGCAGAGAAAATCGAGTTTGAAGTCAGATACTGTAAAAATGGAAATTTTCGCGGTGTTGAAATTTCGCGCATTTCGCGCAACCAGAAACTACCACAAAAATTAAAGCACGCAAATATTTTTGCTTGCCATATGTTTGTGTGCGTGATGTCTTGATTCCGCGGAATTAAAAACATGCGAAACTTTTCTTACCCGGCCAAACGCGAAAAATTAGTCGCGCAAAAATATCCACTTTCACAGTAATCGAAATCAGTCAAAATGATCTGATTTATGTTTTGAGCATAATTTGTAGTCTAATGTATTGTATCTGCCAAAATTTCAAAGCTAAATGATCAAACGAAAGGCAAGAAATTAGTGTTTTTTGTGGGCCATGATTTTCCAATTTTTTCAATGGAACAGACACGTGTCCGAAGATTTGGAATTAGCGCCGCAGCTTGACTCCACCCCTAGCAATGATGAAGTTATCTTTATTGGTCAGTGCATGGCATCCTGGGTACTGATTGGTCCTTCTATTACTGTCTTTTGTCACGAGGTGAAAACTGTCTTACTTCCCCTTGATCATGATAGCGTCGGAAGGAAAACTTTGAAGCCGGTTTTCTTGAAATGCTGATTTCCTAAACCACTCAACATGCGCTAATAAAGCCATTGATATCTCCGCAACCGAGTACTTTTATGAGTCATGTTATATACAAAAATGAAAGTGGAAGAGTAAAGAAATAATGTCATGTCATTTTCAGCAAATTGTCCTCCCGACTTTTGGTTTCTTTTGTTGTAGTAGGTCACATGTGTGTACTCAGATGTGATTCAAACCTACAACCTCCTGATTGCTATAAGGGATTAGAACCATCATTGGCTATTGGGTGGAAGCTTGTCATTGGTTGTCTAGTGGATATGATGGCTGTCTAGTAATCATGGATCAAGAAATCATGGGTTTTGAACCCCACCAGCATATGATTGCCCATCATTTGCTTAATGGCTACTCCTCAAACACTGATTCATTATTGTTTATATACGTCAATGAAGGGTAATTTGTCAATCAGTTGCAATAAAAATGGCTCGTCGCAAGAATTATTAGTTTGAAGAAGAATGTTCCATGAAGTGCTCTCATCATTTGCTTTGCTTCTAATATTGTGTGTCCTTGTTCTCCTTCTTTATTCTTAGTATTGTCCTTTTCTAGTGATTCAAAATCATAAAGGACTTCTATACATCTACTGTATGGTTGAGGGGTTTAGATATCGCGCACGAAAATTTGAAATGCTCTTATAATAGAAGTTATTCCATAATCGTACCTGAATTTCTCAATGAATATCACGAAAATGCAGAAAAATCACCTCCCAGAATCTCCTGATAATACGATCACGGAGTAGTGCGCTGTCGCCGTTTGCATGTCGGACTTTTTTTTATGCGTTCAATTTCTCGGGGTATGTAAAGATCGCGCAGCTGCCCTCTGTAGTTTCATGCGTGAAAGTGTCTGCCCCTCTGCAGCTGTAACGTGCTCCGGCTTTCGTAGAATATTTTTTCACTTGATATTAAATTTGTCCCTGTTAAGCAACATCAGTTTTACCTAACTTGTGTATATTATTGTTATTATTATTATACAAATGTATGTGTTATTATTATTATTATTATTATCATTATTATTATTATATGTCTTATTATTATTATTATTATTATATGTGTTATTATTATTATTATTATTATTATCATTATCATTATTACTATTATCACCACCACCATCATCGATCATCATAATCATCATCATCATCATCATTATCATTTTTATTATTATTGTTATCACTTCCACCACCATCATCTCATTTTCGTCACCCATTTGTCACACTCTCATCTAAGTTGTTTTCCTCAGTATCATTATGGCCCTCCCCTGTCACAAATATATCACAAGTTAGCGCAAGAAATCACAAGCAAATTCAAATTGAAATCACACTTCAACTTCGATAGACTGAAATATTTATTCCTTTGTAACATTATAATCGTTGTGTTAAAATTTGACTTAAAACAACATTTATTAATAGTATTTCAGCGTAGCTGGCAGCATACATTGTTCTTGTGTATGATGACGTCACGTGGTAAACGATCGATCGAACAAATTACGAATTCTATCGACTACGAACGAGACAAGCGAGACGACACGTCTAGGCTACAACATCCTTAGAACAGATTTTAAGGGAAGGTAGGTTTGTACAAGGTAAAAAATTGGAAATCTAGTGGAAAATTTGTTGGAAATCAAAATTTCTTAGCTGCTTCCTTCTCATGTTGAGCGGTAGGTCAGGTATGTTTATTCCATGGGCGTATCGGCAAATTTTGCGCTTACAACTACGCGTAATATCGCTTGCTATACGCAGTTGCACTATGCGCGATCATTACGTCCCTGCGCGAGACCTAGTACCCTTACTATACATATTGAGAACAAAAATGATAAAAAAAAAACAAACACCTGCATACGTAATCAGCAACTGAATTCATTTGATTTCTAATTTCTGAGCAGTTTTCAATAATCCTGATGGACCATGCATGCATTTTTCAATGCCATTCTAGACAAAAATTGTTCACAATGTCTCAATTTGACATGTTACAGAGGGACCAAAAATGCTGAGTAAAGAAGATTTTAGGATAACAATGGTGGATTAGCCTGTGCTGGCATTTTTTTTTAATACTTTCAATTTTTTAATGTCTTTATGCCAACTCTGGTTTACTTTCATACTATAACTGCACCAAAAGCAACAGGCTATTGGTACATTTTTGTTTAATAGTTTGTTTCATTTACTTTTGTTTTTGTTCTTGCTACAGTATAGATGCTGACACAATGGCAAAGCAAATCACGGTATAGAAAGGACATTATTTATATGGTACACATTGATGGCTACATCAGTTAAGAGTCCCTAATATCACAAACACAGCTGATATCTTGTTACACTAGCCACAGTTCCTTTTCTACAACAATTGCACTTCCCATGGCAGCAGTCTTATGAACAACAAATCAGTTCTAAACATTCAGACTGTTACCATGGTTACTGAAAATAACTTATAATTCAAATACTTGTAAACTTCTCTCTAAAACTAGGGCGAAGTTCTCCACTTCTGTATCTGGAATGCCTAGCCACCTATCTACAGTATAGCACAGATTACGTGAAGAAGCTTTTCATTCAAATGCTACAATAGGATTATTGTGTCTTACCCAGCTGCCCCAGTAAGCTTCAAAGGCTACTTCTGGCTTCTTCTTATTGTTTCGGGATTAAGAATGAAGACATCCCCCTATTGTAATGGACTTCTAAAGCTCACTGGGGAAAGGGGGTCATTTGAACTGCCTATCCAAGACCAACCCCAGCATTCACTTGTACATGTCACTTCCATCAAATCAATTTGATGTGGCATTTGTGGAATGCAAGATGTCCACAGTGGACAGATAGTGAATAATGATCAAATATGAAGTGGTCTCTGTTTCTTACACACTGCCTCGTGATTCTTTTTTACTTTTTGGATAATCATGCAACCTTAAAGGTAGGGGATACCTTTTACAGAACTCCCAAAATGCAGCAAAACATTAAATACGAACCTCAGGGGACTTGTTTTGGCCACTGCTTAAAATTTGGAAGTCAACAGTTATCTACAATTTGAATAATGCACAAAACTCAACTACTCAGTAGTTCTGTGTGTCAGCCACACTGAAGCCTTTTTGTTGCAGTCTTCTGTATTTTTTTATCTATAAACACAAATCTAAAAGTATAAGAGCTGATGTAATAACATATAGAGTGTGTGGCAAGAATATTTATAGAAATGTTTGTAAGTTTTGATGAACTTTATTCACAAAATATACATGATGGACACACATGCAGTGCATGGGTCTGCAAAGGTAGCCTAGTAATGTACTGGAATTTACGGTGAGCCCCCCCAAAAAATTCAATTCAAAATAATGGTCAATAAAAATGTACTAAATGTTACCTTCCACTTTCAATACTTTTTGGGAGTTTCTAAAATGATACTCTCTTCAACATACCACTGTGTTTACACAACTCTTCATTTAAGACATGCAAATGGGATTCCCTACCTTTAAAAAGAGAACTAAAAAAAAAAACTGAGGGCACAGCTTTAGGAAAGACAAGGTTGACAGAAAATTAAAGCTTTACCTAAAGAATGGCTCAACACTAACTTTATTTTTCACTGGTGACCAATTCGGGCCAAAAAAAGAAAAAAAGAAAAAAAAAGTGTAAATCTGAAATTTTGGTGACCTGAAAAGGAAATGTAGCGGTGCAAAATGAGAGCAAACATTGTGAATCTTAGTCATCTGATTAGTCCGCCAAATGAAAACCATTTCTGAAATTTGGTGGGTGGCCCAACATAAATTTTTAGTGGCCCCAGGCCACTGCTAATGTAGAACCCTGTCTAACTGATAAATCTAAAGTGCAGTCAGGAATATACATTTCTTTCTAATTTTCCTGTGAAAAAAACAACAACAAAAAAACAAAAAAACAAAAAACTACAATTTCCACTGAGTAATCAGGACAATTTGGGAGTAAGATTTTTGTCTCCAGTAAAAGAGGTTAGACATTGAGTCAATGAAGAAACAATATGCACTATACTGTGAATAAACACAACGCTGAATAAATGAGTATTTAATCAACCTTTCAATAAAAGATTATTATCTGCCAGTACCTGAAGTAATTTTGATGTTGTAATATTGTTTTGCATGCTAAATTTTGAATGCACCATTAGTCTGCCAGCTGTTCTGCAATCATGGCCATCATTCTAACTTTGGAGGGCAAGCCGTATTGTTACGGGCCAAAGTTGGGGCCACGGATGCTTCATCTGTTGGCAAACTACATGATATATCTTCCAGAAACAAATCTTAGGTTGCAATTCCTTCTGTTATTCCCATTGAAGAATGATTGGTAAAACCCATGGGTACATCTAAGCCTGTATTTTTTTTTTCCACTAACATGAGCTCTATGAAAAGCTTCTGTTTGACTAAATACTGTACACTTCAATATTTTCCTACAATTAATTTTGCTTGTTTGTTTGCGTTTTTTTCCCTGAGCGGCCCAAAAAGATATTCCATGGTTCTTGAATTCATGCTGCGCAACTGTCAACCCATTCAAAATGTGCACTACAGAGAAGCATGTGAAAATATTTTTGCTGATTTCAGAATTCGCACTAGCCAAAATTAGCATGAAATGCATGAAAATTAATGCCCCGCTAAAATTTCCGTGTTGACAGTAACTCATCAGAAATGTGCTTTGTTTATCATGGTTCTCATCTCATATGGGCAATGAACCCCTTCTTTTTTTTTTCAAAATTAAAGTGAACACAGGTTAGAGTATACTCACTCAGGTCATGTAGGACTTCCTCCACAAGCATACTGAGCATACTCTTGCAGTGCTCCGGATGGAGGAATGCCAAGAATTCGTCAACATTGAGGGCGTTGTCATTGTCCTCGTCCGCCCGGTCCCATCGATCGCGGTACATCGCGTAGTCCTCTGAATTCAACAAATGACAAAGTAATGCATCGCAGACAATCACAATCAACCTTTCTGAGGTGTAGTTCGCATTTTGTTATTCATTTGGAGCTGCCTACAGTCAAAACTGTTTTCTTTATTTTTTTTTGCAGGTATTAGCACAAAACTTTTGAAATCATTAAAAAGTTCATAAATCAATTGTAAACAGACATGTATTCTCAGTAAGGCATTCATCGTTGTTACGATCATGAATGTTGATATCATGCAATATCCATCATTTACTCTTTTGATTGCCAATTGATATGTACCATCAGCACTTGTGTTTGTATAAGTTGATAGAAATTGACTCAATTGAGTCAATTCTTTTGATTGCTCGTTGATACCATCAGCACGTGTGTTTGTATATTAGTTGACAGTCACTGACTCAATGATACCATGGATAGTAGTGGTAGGGTCCATGATAATACAAAGCAAAAGCATACATACAAAAATGTGTACATATAAGTTTCTGTGTTTTCATAAAATCAGAGAGAAGAAATAGTTTTGTTTTTCTTGTCACATAATACATATTCTATATTCATTGGAAAATTTCTTTGTGTGGAATAGTATTCTATTGTAGCATGAGCTATGTTCAAATACAATTGTACATTGCACATTCCACAGGTGGGCATTAATGCCATATTTTCCCTGGGGTTGAAAGATAAATATCAAAAGATCTATAATTTCATCTGCAGCCTATACATGTAGGTTAAATGATTAATCAAATATTTCATCCATTGCCTGTTACTAAAATGCTGACAAAATTATGTCAATTTGATGGACCATCAAAAATTCAAAGCATAGATATGTAACCTGGCACACATGGTGCAAAAATACAACACAATCAATGTGTCTTTGTCATTATTCATTAATTTGATATCCTCAATACAACATTAGTGATTTAGCAATCTGATGAAGAAAGATAACCCATACTCTCCCCTTCCTCCAACACCTACTTCCCCTCTCCAGCCCAATCTCTCCCATTTGTAGCCAAATTACTCCAATGTGAAGCCAAACTCACGCTCCAAGTTCTCATCAATGCTGGCCTTGCCCTCTCTGTAGGCTTTCAGCTTCTCCTCGTTGAGACCTCTGTACCTGAAGAACTGTTCCCTGTACTCATCCCACTGTAGAAAACCTGGGAAAACAGAGGATCAGTCGTCAGTCCAGAGAATAAATTCAGGTTTTTCCTGCCAGGGGTTCCATGACATATCTGCAGCCTGTAACTACACAGTAGCCAGGCAGGCTCCTAGTGGCTATTTCAGTCTGCACGATACAAATGAAGTACTCTAGCTATCAGTATACATTCTTCCAGTACCTTGTTTTGACATTTCAATAACTCACACATTTTGTTCTCCTGCTATTGAGAATCTTATGTTTAAAGCAACTACAATGATCTGTTTGCTTGAAGAGACAACTTTCTCAGAACTTAAATCTTGCCAGTCAATATGCAAGGAGATTTATTGCTCACCTCCGGCCGGTGAACTTTCCCTAAGAGCCATGGTGTGATCTATGTTTAGTTCATGTAGTTCATAAGGTTGTTGTGAATGTTTAATTTTTTTCTTTCATGCATCTCCACAGTACTGGTAGCTCCTTTACACCCTATATATTCATGAAATTAATTCTTCACTCAATCTCCAACCCCTCTCCTATTCCTTCGCAAATGACCGTATCATGTAGACACACAATTAATAAATAAAATGCTGTGGGTTACAGAGCTCAAAATATATAATCATCTACAAGCTAGGAATCTCATCAAAAAAAGTGTACCCCAAAAAAGCTGTTGAAAACTGCTTTTCCCACAGTGGCGAGCCAATGAAGTTAAATGGAATCAAAAGGGGCCTGAGCTTTCGATCCTAGCAGAATCTTTGTCAGAGGCAAAATGACAAACAGGCAGGGAAAGCAATCACATTAAAGGACTACACACAACAAGATCAGTCAAGGGAGGGCTAGGGACACAGAACAAAGAAAACAAAAGGGAAGGGTTGGAGGTCATGGGCAAGGAGCCCAACAGGTGTAGGGAGGGGGATTAAAGCAGGAGGGTGGACAGACAATAGGCAGAGGGAGGTCAGTGATGATCCCCAGGACCATATGGGCAACCTTTGAAAGATAGAGGATGAATAGGGAGGCAACATCAAACGAGATCAGGGATAACAGAGGGATAAGAAGGGAAAAGAGTGAAATAGCAACATCATGAGCTGGGGGGTGGGGGGGGGGGGGGTGGAGCAAGTAGTGAGCCTTTATCTTGTGTACAAAGAAGAGGCAACAAAATGAAAGTGAGAGTCAACAAATTATGCAGGTTACCAAACAGATCATAGCATATAGAAATAACAACAACAACAACAACAACAACAACAACAACAACAACAACAACAACAACAACAACAACAACAATCAGTTTATCAGGATATAATATATTTCTAGTGTCTTTTAGGGGATTTGGTAGCAGGCAAAGATGCACAACAAAGTAACGAGAGAGAGAGAGATAGAGATGGAGAGAGAAAGATACAAACAGATAGAGAGAGAGCTCAGAGAGAAAGAGAGAAAGAGATTGAAAAGAGATAGAGAAGAGAGAGAATCCCTTTGTGTATTGTTATACTTTCCTGAGTTTTGTAATACCGTCCTGGAGATTTTAACATACAATGTAATTATATCATACCATCTTTATTGGTGTCCACTTGAGGAAATCCCATTTTGCTGGACTCCAGGGCCTCTTGGTAATGTTCTGCAGTCTTTTCCTCAATCCATTTTGAGAGCTCTTCCATTGATAACATCTTGTCGTCATCTCTGTCAACTCTGCACAGATTAATGAGAGATATTGTTTACATTGAGATAGCTCAATAGAGAAAATACTATTTAGCCTTGCTAACAGAGCTGCAGAAGTGCAATGGTGTCTACATGGGAACAGGACAAGAAAAAAAAATGCAAGCATAAAAGTTATCTAAATTACGCTGTTACAATCAAGATTATCGAGGTCTAAAATCCTATAGCACATGGTGCACTAAACTACTGTCTATAGAGAAAAAATGAATATGGCATAGCATGTCACTCAAAGATCACAGATCAATTTCCAGCAGCTTGTGTGGATTTCAGCTGCAGTCATCCACTGCTGCTTCCCCCTTTAAGCATTCTTTAAAAATCTGCCACTACTGGTGTTTCTGAGTGTTTGCATAATCAAGTATAAAGTGTAACTCTATCATTGTTTTATAGCTTGCATAAGCATGTACAGTATGAATATCTAGACAGGTTTTCCCACTTAGCAATGAAGTAAACATTGACTAAGTATGAAGATCAAACTTCAAGGTAAAACATAACCATTTGGAAGTTACGTGCAATACAAATGTACATTGAAAGGGTCTGCAAGAAACTTGGGTGATGTAATTTGCCAGGCTAATGAGTTGTTTTGGAGTATCTTGAGATCAAAAGTGTAAAATAGTTTTGATCATAGTAACACAACTTTTATCCCTGAATGAACGATCTACCGCCCTCACCATTTAGAAGTGTGTAGTTTGAACGTCACGGTATTTTCCAACAACCACCTTTTATTAGGATTGCTCTGTTTTGGATGTCTCGGCCATTTAAAAATTTTCATCAAATAAACAATGAATTCCTCTTGGAACTACATGCTCTTTCATATTTTATAAGATGTTTCTCATTATCTCATCCAAAAATATTAAAACCTCAAGTTAGGTCTCAACCAAAAGGATACAAACCTTTAAGGACAAGTCCACCTTCATGATTGAGAGAATGCAGCAATATTAGTAGAACACATCAGTGAAAGTTTGAGGAAAATCGGACAATCTATTCAAAAGTTATGGATTTAATAAGTATCTGCGCAATCACTGCTGGATGAGAAGACTACTACAGTGTATGATGTCACATGCGTACGTGTACAACGGTATAAGAAATATAAAAAGAGAATTTCACAAAACTTTACTTTTTGAATAAAGTGCACATTTCTTCGACTTGTAACTGACGTATGTTAAGGGTAATATTATTCCCCCTGCCTTCTGAAAGAGAGAAGTCGAGTGTTCTTTTGTTATGCAGGAAAAATGGAAATATGTTGAATTTCCTTTATTCTTTCTTTATATCGTTGTACACATGTGACATCACAAGCTATAGTAGTTTTTTCATCCAGCCATGACTGAGCAGAAACTTCAAAAATTCATAACTTTTGAAGGAAATGCCCGATTTTCCTTAGACTCTCATTGATGTGTTCTACTAATATTGCTGCATTCACTCAACCCACATGTCTATGAAGGTGAACTTGTCCTTTAATATTATGCAGCATTATTTCATGCATTTCTTATGAATACAGTGTACATAGTATGTGTCCCTTTTAGAGCAAAAATCAACAATTTCTGCAGCATATGGAAACTATGTCTTTACTTTTTGAATATTTCCATCAGCCGTTGTCGGCCCTCTTCCTCCTGCACACTGGTGATCTCTTCGTGCTCGGGGCCCCAGAACAGCTCCTGCTGGAACTCCTTGTTCAGGGCTCCGTTCCTCTCAATCTTCACCGCGTCAATGTGGTTGTTCGGGAACAGGTCCTCCTTGAGAACCTCATCACCTCCCTCCTCAGGCTGGAACTTGAGCTTGTCATCCAGCGGGATCACGGCTCGCGCTGAGACGCGCAGGGCTAGGTTTACCATGAGGATTATTGCACAAAGGGTCCCATAGGCAGAAGGCCGCATGACAAGTTTGCTGAAAGACATGATGAACGGTGGGAAACTGGGGGAAGGGGAACACAGGGAGATACAAATTACACATTGGCAAAGAAATAAAAGCCATGAAGATGTGCTATAAAACATGGGAAATTTAGATTAAAAGATGGGTGTAAACATCTTGTATCACAGTAAAAACTTAGGCCAAGTATTAGTAGGATGTCTATTACAAATTTTATGCCATGGTCATGAACTTATGTGTGTTGTTCAACCGATCTGTTGCAAAGTGGGACCACATGCAGTTTTGATACAGGACAAGCTTATCTCAAGGGCAATATGCTTATGACACTCAGTGAATGAAGAAAATTTAGACAAATCGGATTAAAAATCGGGGCCTGTAGCATGCTATCTTCCGTTTCCTTCTTTCTTTTTATTGTCTTTTCTTTTCTTTAACATTTTCTTTCAAGTTTATTTATTTTTTAAGGTCCCATGACTAATTTGAAAAAAGACTAGAGTAAGTGTCCCGGTTTGCGGCCGCATAAGGATTTTTCCACTCTGAAACGCAAACTTGCAAATTGCTTTAACCCAGGTTATATCATAGAGGTTGACCACTTACCAATTCACGTTATTGTCACCATCCCAAGAGCAATGACCATCGCGATAGTAAAAAAAGACCACGGTGGCGATCTGGTACAGCATCCACCGGTTCGCAACAGTGATAGCTCAGTTCGCGGCCTGATGTACAATTCCTATGCGATACGCGCATGCTCAGTGATCTTCCGCAGAACGGCCTTCATTTGGCTCGTGAAAGTTGCATCTATAAGCGCCAAGTCCCATGGCAAAAGCACTTGAAAAGGGCTGGCGCGCGTGCACTGACCACGAACAGGGATTGCAGTTGTGGTGGTGTTATTGTTGTCTTTCTCATGTTTTTTTTTTTCTATTTTTTCGATCGTAACATCCACTTCCGGAAAAAAATGGCGGCCCACACCGGCTTGCGAAAGTTCTATTTCTATGTGAGGACATGTATTCAAAATCCATGAACATCGGGAAAATGACAACAAATCCAGTTTCTTAGACCCCTTGACCCTTAACTGTGATGATAAAAGAAGTAAACCTCTCTACTGAAAATGAAATTTTGGATGCAAGATGTCATCATTTAGGTGAGAATATTTCACTTTGGTTGGAGATTTTGCCCATGGGTGTCATCGGCTGATTTTTGTAGATTAGCAGTGTGTTAGTGAATGTGTGGTATACATGCATAGAGTGTGTCGCTGTGTTCAGCATTATATTACGAAATATGCTGTAATGGCTGCGAACAGGCACCTGGCTGCGAACTGGGACATGTAATACTCTAGTGCATACAACCCTACACTGGTCACTACCCTAACCTTGCTTGCTAATGCACGGATGCAAGCGTCCTGCGGTGGGGCCTATTTTATGATTTTTGCCGAAATCTCTGGTCAACAAATCAACGAGCCTATGATCAGATGATATGGGCTATTTCACAATTTTGCAGAAGTCTGTTGCCAACCAACCAATAAACCAGTATGATGTGAAGTCTGTGGCCATAATTTTATTATAAATACAAAATAAAACCCAAACAAACTTACACTACTAGATTTCTAGTAAGAGTTAACTATACACAGCCCAGTCGCTGTACATGGTACGTCGCGACAGGGCTGTACGCGCGCGACCACCAACCACTAGGAGAGCAACGTAATCGTATTATGATAGCTTTGAATTTTGATACTTAACATCATTTTTGTCACCTCAAACTGAACGAGTATACTTTTCAATATTTACTCTACATCTGATGCTATCAGTATTCAAATGTACGCAATGAAACTTACCGAAATTGATCATCATATCCAGCATGTCCACATGGTACACAATCTTTCACGCCAGGCCTAACTATACACAGCCCAGTCGCTGTACATGGTACGTCGCACCATGATAGCATCAGATGTAGAGTAAATATTGAAAAGTATACTCGTTGAGTTTGAGGTGACAAAAATGATGTTAAGTATCAAAATTCAAAGCTATCGTAATACGATTACGTTGCTCTCCTAGTGGTTGGTGGTCGCGCGCGTACAGCCGTGTCGCGACGTACCATGTACAGCGACTGGGCTGTGTATAGTTAAGTAAGAGTTAGTCTCTACTGTTGTACTTACACATTGTAGCGTTACATAATGTGAAGTCTCTATAAAATGTACATAAATAAAAAAAAAACTAACATACATCACATCATATTAACATCACAAGCACTTCAAGATTCGTAGGTCGTTGATTGACCAAATGATTCATGAGGGGGTATTCTGCCGTGATATCACATTTCTAACATTGCATTGCAGTATTTTAGCAGATTGTTGTCATGCTGACGTTGGCAGTCGTTGGAGAACATTCATGCCACATGGGATGTAGACAGACCTAGAAGTCTAGTATTTCTATGCTATGGGTTTTGAGATCGCTGCTGACCGACGATCTTATACAAAGGAGTGGTCAAAAGTAGACATCTTTCAAACTAGTAGACTACAGTGTTTGTTGTAGCCCCAAGCCCGAGAGAAGCCCTTGCACTCTTGTTTGGCCTATTGCAGCTCCCTGTCTTTTCCAGAGTGGACGGAGACAACACAAAAATAAGTATATGGGACCGCTGTAGACACGGTACATTTGTTTAAGAGTAAAATTATATGTATCAACATTCATCAGAATCTTTGGGAAGACCGGCGATATATCTCACAATGAGCGGCAATACGTACATGTCCAATTATTCACGGATTTTTCACAGATGTGCTTCACAGTGCCTCGAACTTCCTGTCTTCATGGCTCATTTGGTTAATCGGCGGTTGCGAACGTGTACTTTACTCGGCTGAAAGCTGAAGGAAGCTAGGAAGTAAAGTTGTAGTTGCCGTCATCGTAAAACAACTCAGCGCCCTCTCTGGCTCCGTGTTTGTATTGTGTTGAGTCCCACAACTTGAAGTTGGTTGGTAAGAGAGTACAATAATACGTGTGCATACAGTGTAATGAAAAACAGGTCCAATATTATATTTTGATAGTTATTAGTCGATATAAGTAGTGTGATGAAACATGGACTGATTTTTTTTTCTCTCCCGGTATCGGGAACCTAATACAATCAGTATCCTAACTAGGCCTATACGAATAAACCAAATTGTCTCCCAAATCATAATGTTTGTTCATCTCTTTATGTATAATAGGACCAAGGAGGTACTCGGCGAGCTCACCTAGTACCTCCTTGATAGGACTATAGGACCCTGGTGCCCATGTAACAGAGGATTCACAAATATCACGCTGGCCGTACCTTGTTCTTCGCGTAGTCCGAAACATACTTCCACTGAAAAACAATACAAAGCATGCTCATTGTTTGTCATTTAATAGGATGTAACATTATGCAAATTGTTTTCCCAAAATAACGTCTAAAAACAAATATCTTGAATGCGACCGAGGGAGAGCCATCTCAGTAAGTCTAATCATGGGAAACAAACATGAACTTTGAACGACAAGGGCAAAAGATTGGCAGAAATAAGTAATGCAATCCACTTATAACAAATAGCATACAAACACGCGCAAGCACAGAGAAAATGATATCTTGAATATGGAAAAACAGTTTATTGGTAATTGCAGGTCCTTGGACCTACATTATTTTGCTTTCTTTGCCGTTGTTCCTGATTTTGGAAAATAAGGAATGAAGCTTGCATTTCGGTATAGACAGAAAAGAAGGCATTCTTTTAAAAGAAACCTATTTACTCAGGGTAGCAACAAGACTTACATTTATCATCATTATTTCACTTCCTTTTATTTCATTTCATTTAATTTCATTTCCAACAAAAGTCAATTGCAAAAATAATTGTTATCATTCATTTCAATCCACGTAATTCCACAAAATAAATACCGTATCAGGGCAATTACCCCCCCCCCCCCACAATATTACCCCCGTCTGGATACTGCTTAGTGGTAAGGTTTGAGTTTTAGTTAGGGTTAGGTTTTAGGATTAGAGTTTGGATTAGGGCTAGGATTAGGTCCAGGATTAAGATTAGGGTTAGGGTTAAAGGGGATGGCTAGTAACTGATCAGTGGGAATGCTGGAGGATGATTGTTCCAATCCTTGTGGGATTCATTTAAGAGTACACTATATATCTATTCTTGTGTGAAAATTATTTGCTGCAGAATGGTCTCATATTCAAGTAATGTGCAGTTTAATGTTTCTAGGTAAACGTCCCTGGTCAGTGACGGGGCATTAATCTGCACATTACTTGAATATGAGACCGTTCTGAAGCAAATAATTTTCACACAACAGTAGATATATAATGTACTCTTAAATAAATCCCACAAGGATTGGAACAATCATCCCTCAGCTTTCCCACTGATTCCCACTGATCGGTTACTAGCCATCCCCTTTAAGGGAAGGTTCTTGGGTATTATGTCCAGGGGGTAATTGCCCTAGATCCAAAAAATACAGCATTGCAATCAATAGGAATATAGGACATTAAGTATACTGTGAAATGAATTATCATAATAAATGTTCGGACTTTTGACAAAAACTTCATCAAAATTGATTGGAAATGGAGTGGATGGATATAAAGCAGGGCTTGTATAGTTTGCAGTCTCCTCATCAAAACAATAACTATTGCTGAACTAACACGACTAAGGAAAACAAAATTCCCTGCACATGTTAAGTGCAGTCGAAAGAGCGTATATGACCAAGCTATACGTCTTTACAAATCACAACAATTTCTTTCACTTCTCCAAACAGAGAGCGAGCAGTCTGCTTATAATATACGATATACGGTGCCAAAGAAGAACATGATATTTCCAGATATCGCTTATTGTCCCCTCATCATCGGGCAGTGACAACATAATTTTTACTGGTTGTCATCATCCTGCAGGGGTATTTTATTTTCATAGGGGCCTATTAGAGTCGTTGAGGTTCCTCAGTAGCCTATGCATTTTGTATTATACTTTGTTACTTGTACTTCTCTCAAATTGTTGAACAGTATGCATCGACTATTATGTATTTTGTATTATGTATTTCTCTTGTTTGATGGAAATAAAGTATTATTGACTTGAATTGAATTGATTTGAATTGAATTTTATTGAACTGAATTGAATTACATAGAATTGGTTGGGGAAAACCCACAATAACAACAATAATGACGAAAGAGTTTTATTGAGTGTCCTTGACGGAACAACGTGTTTATGTCAAAATGAACTCAACACAATCAACATATCCCTAAATCTGACAGCTAAGGAAATCATGTAGAGTAAGGGAAGAGAGAGAGAGAGAGAGAGGGAGAGAGAGAGAGAAGGAGGGAGAGACTGCATTGATATGACGAAAGAAATGCTTGATTCCACATGTGGAAATCATGATCATTACAAATATCAACCTTATACTAAGTATGTATACCTCAAATGTCAATCACCCGTGGTACACGGAGTGCCTAGATCTTCCTGTGTGGCAGACGGTTTCGAGCTAGTCTGGCTAAAGAGACCCTTGCTCTTGTAACCAGCAAGTGGCAAGTTATAATTATTATAACTTCCTTTACATCGGATAAGTTTCTGGGTATAACACACTATATCACAGGCAAGTAGATACAATATGTAGGAGTACTATAATGCAGTTAAATTCACAGACATTATTGTTTGTTTGTTTTATTCCCAAAGGATCCATTTAGGGACTACAATATACCCATTCATCTCTTGAAACCAAATAATTATGATAGACCTAGAAAGACATGACTGAAATTTCACTTCGTTTCATTTAATTTCGATTCATTTCATCTCATTTATTTGTTTCCATCATATCTAAATAATGCAAAATACATATAATCACAAAGTATAGCATAATCGATTCGTATACAAGAAGGTGAAAAGGTGAATTATCAGGAAGAACTGATACCAAATACGCAAACAATATTACAAAAGTATAGCATATTAATAGTGTGCTTGGCATCATTGTGTTGCCATTTTCAGGCAATACCCAGACAAGCTTCCCTTTTGTCAGGAGCAGCCGCTGTTATTTCGTGGAAGAAGGCAACACAAGACCCTTAGTAAAGGCAAAAAACAACAACAACAAATGGTCAAATGCCCCCCTCCCCCCCAAAAAAAACCCAACAACAACAACAACAACAACAACAACAACAACAACAACAACAACAACAACAACAACAACAACAACAACAACAACAACAAACAAACAAACAAACAGACGATCCAACATTTATGATTGCTATAACAGGAAAAGAATATAAATGAAAAGAAGAAAAATATAATTATGACTTCCTGTCTCTGTACCTGTCCTACCCCGCTTTCTCATAAACGAAGTTCTCCACTGTGCAGTATCCATTTTTAATTTTGTTCTTGGAAATGAGACAATATCTTTAACAAAGGCAAATAAAATGAAATGTCGTGTTCCATTTTATTGGTTTCTCTCAAAAAGTTAAAAGCCCAATCCTCATCTCCACCAATTCTATTCCATCCCTTTCATGTTTAAAAGTAAACTCCTCCTTTGCAACAGTGTTTTATTTTTCAAGTGTAAGTATAATTCTGCAGTTGTGCCCTCTTGCTACATAACTTTTGCTCCGTTATAACCTTGCTTGATTCAAAGTATTTTAGGAGAGACATAAATTCCACAAAATATCTTATCCGGTATACGTATTTTGTTTATTTTATGGGCCTGCATAGGCTGTAGCGCATGCTTATCGGTCCTTTTCGCAATTGATTCTGTTTAAAGGGTTTCTAGCTTAGTGTCTAGTTGTATAGCTCTTAAGATTTGAATATTTAGTTGATTTTTTTTTCATTGGTCATTAACCGTGTATTGTTTGATTTGCCGCGGTGTGTGAAACATTGCTGTCTAGTTACATCGCTCAAATGGTTTCAAAAGGTAAGAAATTTTTCGGAAACAGTAAGATGAATGTATTAAGTGGAAGTACAACGTAGATGGTAGAGGGGTAAAGGTTGAGGCGTGAATTTTCTTCAAGTTCATCGTGTCACTGCCGGCAACCAGGAAGAGCCTTTTGGTCGTGTCGCTGCCAGAAAAGCAGAAGACGACAGGACGGTTTCGAGACCTTGGTTCCTTTTTTTTTTTCCGACATAGCAGTTGCGATCTCACAAAATTCGTTTGTAGAGGAACGAGATAAACTGACAAAAATTCACACCTCAATGTAGATGTACAGTAACTTTGCAGAATTCAGTCACCCTCATAATCACGGCAGGACTTTTAAAAAAAATCTTTTGTCTCAGTTCTTTAAAAACACCCACGATGTGAATACAAAAAACAAACAAACAAACAAACAAACAAACTTGCCGAGCTGATGAAGTAGGTTCTCGTCTTAAAAATCTATCTTCTTTATTTCAATTATTTTCATTTCATCGCGTGTGTTGTGGTAATGCAATGCTGCGTCTTGTGTATGTGTACTTATGTGTGTTTGTGTGCAGCTCGCAGCTGGTTTCAATCGGGGATATTGTAAGGCTTCTCCCCAGGCAACCGGGATATTCACACCGGACATAGCCCACTGAGTATGTGTAAACTAATTACTTCTGCCCGTTTGTTCAGGGTACCATCTATTATCATTATCATTCAAATGAAAACCGCCCTCTTGAGGCCTAGGGGTACCACCACTGAGTCATTGTTTTATTGTTTTTTTATTTTTTATTTTTTTTTGTATTTGTGTTTTTATTGAAAACTATAACATTTGCCATGAAACAAAGTACATATAATACCTGTGAAAGTATAATGCTCAATGGAGCTTGAACACACAACCAATACAATACAATACAATACAATACAATACAATACAATACAACAAAACGCAACACAACACAACGAAAATGTCTCCCTGCATATGCAGTGGAGTCCCACTATAACAAGAGCCATGGAAATAAATTACATTCTATTAATAATAATTACATGTATTGAAATCACACAATAACAGGGAAAAGCATTCATTATTATTTGAGATAACGGGCGGGTGCCACTATTGAAAGAAAAAAGAATCAAATATACAGATTTGTCGACTAAGGTAAGCTCCCCACCAATCTATCTAACATAATAACAAGGGCAAATGCCCCATCATTCACTCCAAAAACACTAAAACAACGCTGCCTACATGGGGATCCACTGCATATTACCCATGTCTGCACAAAATTTTAGTGGCGTATCTAGGGGGGGGGGGGGCAAGGGGGGCACGTGCCCCGGGCGCCGCTCCTTGGGGGCGCAAAAAAACGGGAAAAAAAACGAAGAAGAAGAAGAAAAAAAAAAGGAAGAAGAAGAAAAAAAAAAAGAAAAGAAGAAGAAGAAGGAAAAAAAAAATCGCCCGGAAGGGGGGAGGGAAAATGGTGGGGGGGGGGGGGGGCGGAAAACCAAATCAAACAAGATAAAAACTACGCATGATAATGACGCGGACAAAATGACAATGTTTACTGTGTTCACACAAAAATTCCATGTTCTGTGAGCTGAAATACAAAAATTTTCGGGTCGCTCGCTGCGCTCTCTCGTCAAAATTTATATAAAAAAGAAGGTAAGAACAAAACGTGATGATGACAAAATGACAGTGTCTATTGTGTTCACACATGTAATTTTATATTTAGCAGGCAAAATGTGTCACGGAGCAGCGGCTGCAATTTCTTTCGTTCTGAAGCGATCGCCAATTGGATCAAATGAAGGCGTCAACGGTTTCGAACATACGAGGGGGGGGGGGGGCGCAAAAAACCCCGAATCAAACAAGATAATAACAAAACGTAATGATGACGCGGAAATATACAAATTTCGGCTCACTCGCTCGTACTAATTTAGATTATTTTTTCAAGTCCTCGGTTTGTCGGTATAAATCGTTATCTATAAAGCCGTCACTATTATCTTGATTAGAATATTGTAAGATTTAATAAGCAAAAAATGACAAGAGTTTCATGATTTGTAAGTTGAAATACAAAAATTTTCGGCTCGCTCGCTGCGCTCGCTCGCCAAAATTTGTATAAAAAAAGAGAAGAAGATAAGAACAAAACGTGACGATGAGCGGACAAAATGACAATGTCTATTGTGTTCACTCATGTCATTTTATATTTAGCAGGAAAAATGTTACACGGAGCAGCGTCTGCAATTTCATTAGTTCTGAAGCCATCGCCGATTTTATCAAAAGAGGACGCCAACAGGGGAGGGGGCGCAAAAAAAAAAATAAAAAAAGATAAGAAAAAAAAAAAACCGTAATGATGGCGCAGAAATATACAAATTTCGGCTCACTCGCTCGTACTAATTTAGAGTATTTTTTCAAGTCCTCACTTTGTTGGTATAAATCGTTATCTATAAGGTCGTCACTATAATTGTGAGATTTAATAAGCAAAAAATGACAAGAATTTCATGTTTTGTAGGCTGAAATACAAAAATTTTCGGCTCGCTCGCTGCGCTCGCTCGCCAAAATTTATATTAAAAAAGATAAGAACAATACGTGATGATGACGAGGACATAATACAAATTTCAGCTCACTCACTCACTCACTCACTCACTAATGTAGAGTATTTTTTAAAGTCCTCAGTTTTTTTGGTATAAATCGTTATCTAAGGCTGTCACTATGTCTTGTTTAGAATTGTAAGATTTGGTAAGCAAAAAATGACAAGAATTCCATGTTTTGTAAGCTGAAATACAAACATTTTCGGCTCGCTCGCTGCGCTCGCTCGCCAAAATCTATCAAAATTCATTACATTTAAATCACCCTCAAAAGATCCCTTTTAAGTGCTTGAAAAAGCATCATGTGGACCTTGTTTAAAGTCCCTACCGGGATGGGGTTGGGGTTGAACACTTTTTCAGAAATTAGGGGCGCAATTTTCGTGCTTGCCCCGGGCGCCGTTTTCCCTAGATACGCCACTGGAATAAAGTAACATTCCTTTACTGATTAATCACTGTGGTACATGTACGTATAGGGGGAAGAGGAATCAAACTATTATATAAATGAAAGTGTCCATTTTTTTTTTTAATGAGAGCCCAATTTTCCCCTTTTCTCAGCTATTTTGTATTCAATTTTGTGTTTCATTCGAACAAAAGACATAAAGGATAGAAAATTTAAATCTACCTGCTGAAATTTGCAGCGAATTAAAGAATAAAAAAGTAATACACCTGTCGTGCCTATTTTCAGTATCATTAACACCAAATAGGTAATCAAAATCAGGATAAAATATGTGACTCTCTGATTAATCATGTTGTCAATACAATCAGAAAGCTTTTTTTCCAAATGTGAGCAACTACTGTACAATCACAAAATATATGTTTCAAGGTTTCAGGAAACTTCTTACAAAAATAACACAATGAAGAATCACTTCGATCAATTAAAAAAAAAATGAGTTGATGGCTATTACGTTATGAAATGTTTTAAAATAAAAAGACCTTAACTTGGTATCTAATGTACAATTAAAATTGTTTCTATCATCGTTTTTGTTTTCTCACTGTTTCACTGGTGAAATTTTAAAATTTTTGCACTTAGCAGCGATTGTTGAGTATGCATGCACATAATATACATGAGCCTGTTTTGTTTTTTTGTTTGTTTTTACTAATTTACTAAACTTAATTGAAGATTTTGTATTTTTTTCAACTTCATACGTGTGTATTATATTGAATATTCATTAAACTTGCAACAATTTTCTTTTAGAAAGTTAAATGTATAATCCTACATCTTGCCTTTAAATTTACAATGATAATTATAATGATAATTACAATTTAAACTGAAACCATCGTAAATTAACATCCTCCGTGCTCTTGAACGGGGCCAGCGAAAAAGACTGCCATTTCGCCATTTCTTTTCTTCAAGTTGTATATCGTCGCCATTTTCAAAATCCTTTACATTGATATGCATGAACTCTATTCTTTAACAAAACAGCATAAATTATGAACATCCTTTACGTTGTTTTATAAATGACCAAATTTAAAATGTCAGGTGTGATTTGTTGACAAAACTTTTTCATATTATCCATACCTCTATCACAACCTGCTTTTTTAACCGCTTGACACATTCCAAAATAATCTAAAAAAATTAACATCAGCGTCACATTTCCTCTTAAAAGCAGTCAATGATGATACATTTCCTTCTTCATCTAACAAATCATTAACAAAACGAATTCCTTTTTTTTTTATACCACTTTCGTTTGGAAACGAAAGTGGTATTAATAAAAAATACAAATTAAGAATAAAAAAAATTAAGAATAAATAAAATGTCATTTCTGTTTGTTGTATTACGTGCACTGCAAAACGTAATAAGTGAAACGTCCGCTCCATTATTTTATGATAACACTTATCTCTTCTTTCCCCTCTCATATCAACTTGTCTGGTTGTTGTCGTTGTTTTTCTTAATGTCATTCTGCCATATATTCTTTTATTGTTAATCAATGATGTGATTTAATTTTCGGGGGCCTAGGTAACACAAGCTGTCCTTTTGATTTTATAATTCAAAATTTAAGTTATGCTCTCCACTTTGGTTCTTATGAATACTACCTGTTAACCATTTATTGCAAATGTATAATTGTTATATTAGAACATTATATTTGTGCATAAAAATACAAATTTTATTGCATAGTGATAACCATTGCTACTCAATTATACACTCAGCAAAAAAAAAAAAAAAAATAAATAAATAAATAAATAAAAAAAAAAACGTAAAAGAAAGTAAGCACTTTTTCCGGCGCATATTTTTCATACAAAGATTTTTGATCAAAATTGTGTCATATGTAAAAGATCATTTAATTGGCTATCAATCTGTTAGGTTAATACAAAGGGGATTTCATACATGAGTGAACACGTTGCAGGGGCGGATCCAGGAATTCTGTAAAGAGGGGGGGGGGGGGGGGGGGGAAACAAACACAATTTCTGGTGCTACTTCCGGGTTTCATCTCATGTTTTTCTTTTTATTTCTTTTGTTTTAACAACAAATAAAGAGGGGGCACGCGCCCGATGCTCCCCTTCTGGATCCGCCACTGCATTGATTTTTGTCCTTCAAGACACAAAAGTAAAAAATGCAGAAATTGACATTTTGTCGTTCATCTGCAAACGCCCTTCAAGATAACATTGATAACAAAAGACCAATGAGAGACATGAATGAAAAAGCAAAAATAAGTTTTCGTCCCCTTGTATCTCTTTATATCTTTAAACACATACAAGTGGGAAACTAGAGGGGGGAAAATAAGCGTTTTCTTTTCAATCAAAACTTCAAATGACACAGGGAGTAAGCCGCAAAGGTGATAAAATGGACAGAGTTTCTTTATTTCATACTTTTGATTTAGGAATTTAAGAATTCATGACACAAATTCAAGAACCAAATATCATTTGCAAAGTTCTTAATTTGAACAATTTGAAATTTCTACCATTTTTGTTAATATTGCCTTTTTTGAATTTGAATTTGACAGAAGATGTTTCTAATTTTCTCTATTATTTTTCGCCTTTCTTTATTTTTGCCGGCTACAAAGTCATAGAGATCATCTTGTTTTTTTATTCTTAATTTGTATTCTTTATTGTTTTGGATTGTCTTTTCTTGTCATTGTTACATGGAAGAACAATATACGCATGATTTTCTCCGTCGAGATGTTTTCATTGCAACTGATTGACAAATTGCCCTACATCGACGTAAATAAGCACTGAATTGATCAGTATTTTAGTAGTAGCCATGATAAAAAATCATGGGCGTACATACTCGAGCAGGATTTGAACCTACGACCTCCTGATCACCGGACAGGCGTCATCTCCACTAGACCACCGAGCTTTCGCCCGAAAGCAAGTGTTGGTTCTAATCCTTATAGCATGCAGCGGGTACTGCTTTGTTATTCAAATTCATGATTTTCTTCCGTCGAGATGTTTTCATTGCAACTGATTGACAAATTGCCCTACATCGACGTAAATAAGCACTGAATTGATCAGTATTTTAGTAGTAGCCATGATAAAAAATCATGGGCGTACATACTCGAGCAGGATTTGAACCTACGACCTTCTGATCACCGGACAGGCGTCATCTCCACTAGACCACCGAGCTTTCGCCCGAAAGCAAGTGTTGGTTCTAATCCTTATAGCATGCAGCGGGTACTGCTTTGTTATTCAAATTCATGATTTTCGCCCTAGCTTTCGGGCGAAAGCTCGGTGGTCTAGTGGAGATGACGCCTTTTTATTGGCCTTTTTATTGACCTACCAGGTTGATTGCCAATTAAATTACCTTTAACATGGTATTAATGTTTAGCCAAATTTTCTATGAGAAAAATAAACTTGAATAAATGTTTACTTTCTTTTATTTTGCTGAGTGTATTTGTTTCTTTATTTTTGTGATCAATCAATCAACCAATCAATCAGTCAATCAATCAATTTTATAAGCGAGTAAAAAAATGAATAACGGGCAAAATAAGATAATACTCGCGGGATTTTGAAGTCTCACGTGTTACATCAAAACAGCACTTTCGCGCCCAACAACGCCTATTATGTTGATTTAGATGACTCACATATAGTGTCCCATTGGCAAATACAAATTTGCACTTATCTATTATCAAATAGTATACAATAGTAGATTTAAACATACTAGATCATCAGAGTTGCATTGAGAGTTTTGTAGATTCATGTGCACGGCAGCCGTAACTTTTTTCTTTTCAAAGATGACATACTAAAAATACTGAGTGCAGACAAAATGTTGTTTCTATGCAGTTATGACCGAAACCAGGACAAAACCTCCATATTTACACATTCTTACGTTGAGGAATGTAGGCCTCATTATTGACATTAATGCTTCATTAGGTACCGGTATGTATACTTGGTTGCGGTTGATATCTCCTTTGGTCAAAACAGATAATAAAACGCATTGTACGATTCCATAGCTTTATATCGAATTCTATATCTGATACTAATTGTGAGCATTGTTTCCATACAATGTCCTTTTGATCATAGTGAAATAGAAACATGAAAGTTAGGCTCAGTCTAGGGAAAAGCACATTAACTAAATCGTCTGTCAGGGCTCCTAATAATAAACATTAGTTACTAAGCAGTGATTGACTAAATGATTTTATCAACAGAATCTTATATAGTTTGGCAGCTCTCTTTTTGTGTCAGGATCAAAGTAATTGAAGAAAAAGAGAAGAAATATCATTATAAACTATATGATACGTATATATTCCCTTTGTCACCTAAGTGATGATCAGGCTACAACTTACAAGTGCGTATTGCACGATATAGGAGTATAAAAAACCATCACTTCTTGATACATTACAAGTATGGGATTGCAGTAATGGCTCATGTCTTTCAGGGGGGCATTTCATGAAGGAACTTGTCGGATAAAGTATCTGACAAGTCAATTATATCCGACAAGTTTTGAGAAATTCTTTAGTCTGTTGTCGGACATTTTATCCGACAAGTTCCTTCATGAAATGCCCTCAGGAGTATGTTCACTTTGAATCATTTTTCGTGGAATAGAATGCCTGTAAACACTAATAGAATTTGTCCTGTAGCTACCCAGACGTTTGTGAAGAATACAGTACACCATTTCAATTCAACTTGATGCAATGTCTACTTCAAAAAAAAAAAAAAAAGTGGTCAAACGAATCAAACAAAAATTGTTTTCGTACAGTCTGACAATAAAGACTAGGCACCCGTCCGGTCGCCAGCGCAGCATGCACACACCGACTCACTAGTAAATACAGAGTCGAACCAAGGAGCTAATACTAGCTCCTTGGTCGAACCAGTCGAACGTACGCCACTCTGTGTGTGTGTGTAGCATACGAGGCTTCACTGTGTGGAAGGCCAAGGACTGACAAATGAAATGCATGCATTTAGCTCGTAGTGTGGTATCGGTAATCGTATGTCGAGTAAACAGAAACGTGCTCACCAATCGCATGCATAGGAGCTAGCTACTGCCACTGCCGCGGTAGACTAGCGTGCGCGTTGCGTTGATGAGCTCGTCGGTGGTGTGGCGAGTCGAACAGCTGTAAGTTACAGGTGATCACGGTAATTCCGATACAGGGAGGCCTCTCTTGCCCCATCACACCAACTATATCCTAGGAGGTGCGACACGATTTTAGACTTGGAGCCTCACGTCTGCTAAATCTACCTGTTTTCTGCATCCGACACTACGCACTCAGTCAAGACAGGTAAATATCACCAGTAAACGACATAATGAGAATTGTAAAAGCATGACTGCAACCACGTTGATGACAGTATCGGGTGTCCGGCGTTTTCGCCCCCAGAGATTTGGGGGAGGTTCCGCCGTTGTACACCCCCTACCACCCTCCCAATTACTTAGTGGCATGTCCGTGTTTTTGAAACGTAATGATGCATGGCCATGGTAACGCATGATGCTGTAATTGTTTTTTTTTTTTTTTTTCACATTTGCTTTGTTTGGTGTTTTCTATCTCACAACAATATGTTCACATGTTAGTTACTTTTTACATTGTACTAGGTCATGGTAGATCTGGATTTCTACAGCATGTAGGTCAGTGACTGGCACAAAGAGAAAATTGTGATTCTAATAAGTAGAGTGTTTATCTTATGCGCATAGATCTACATGAGTAAATGTTAGTAAGTGAACGTTCCGCGTTCTTCATGCCCATGGATGCAAAAATAAAAAAGACCTTGGTTTATCAGAATGGTGTGAAATAACTAATGTAGTAATGTAATGAAAAACTAACACTGTCTGTACTGTGAGGAATGCGGTGTGAGGATGTGTGGCATCTAATTTTTAATTGTGAGTTATTGAATAATGAGCTGGTGATCTATTGTATCAATAGAGGCCTAAAGCAGGGAGGTGGGACCTAGCCCTGCCTAAAGCAGTAGTCTCAGTGAACTGCTTTTGTCGTTAGGACATTTTTTTTTTTTATTATCGATTCTTGTTAATATTGTTATTATTTTTGTTTGAAGTTTAGTATTTTACCAGCTTTGATGCATCATTGAATTAATGCAAAGGTTCCTGCACTTTTTATTGTAAATAGTCCCAAACGTCACTGTCAGCCATTGACTGCACATCTGTATGCTCCCGTCCCAGTTTAGCTTCCAGAATGAGCTGCAAAAGGGATTATTTCTTCAATATGTTCAAGGTTCAAGGTTGGATGTCTGTCATCTTGTGTACAGTTTCTAACTGTACGTGCAGCAGTTCTAATACAGTACAGTTACAGGTTTTTGCATTTGAACCACATGTGCACCCGTTAACATTTAGACTGTCGGGTATCTTCCAAGACAAATGTAGATATGTTTCAGGGCATATGGATTTGGGATTTTGGATTCACAAAACAACAAATAAAGCAGCTAATTTTGCTCTATCAGCTGGCAACTCATAGAATGACAGTTTCACTTCCCTTTGCTAAATGAACAAATGGTGTCAGTGAGTACAAAGTGCACTTAAAGGCAAAACATACACTTGTAGTTTTTGTTTGCCTGCCTGAAGAAACTATAGAATCTTACACTTAAATTGAGACATACTGCACATTTGTATGCATAAGAAATGTGTGATATAGGACTGAAAACACAATACAATTTCATTAATTGGGTCATGACGACAATAGGTGCAAAATTATCATCCAAAAAGTAGGATTAATTAAAGTATTGCAATCTCAGAGCACACCAAATTGTGATTGCTACAACTGTTGTTATTGTTCATGATGTTCTAATCCGCTATTCGAATATACTGTAATATTATACAGTACATCAATTACAATCAGGCCATAGCACTAGCAGTATCCATTGTGCCAGAGTGAATTGCATGCAGCAGCTTGTTACATGTACTACGATACTGTAAGCAATTCAGTACTCCTGCAAAGGCATGATTCAGTCATAACATACAAGTAATGTTTTACCAACCCACTGCTGAACAGGGAGGGCACTTCAGGAATAAAAGTTTTATATCAATATTATTTTACACTTTGATCTCTAAGTACCCCAAAAGAACTCATCACCCTGCCAAATTGCTTCAGCCAGACCAGTCTCTTGGTAGACCCTTTTGATTTTAATATTGCTAGTAAATTCCAAATTGAGGAAGATGGTTTTTGAGCCCTTCCCATTTCTGCTCTGATTTGATCTTTACGTTTTATGCACCTATGGAAGTCACTGTTTACATCACTTGAAAGTAGGAAATCCTGTCTGCATATTGAATATTTGTACAGTTCAAACTAAATAATGACAGAGTTACATGTTACAGCTGATAATGCAAACACCCAGCAACACCAGTGCTGGCAGTTTTTTAAGGGCACGTAGTACACTGTACTGCCCGGCAATGAATGGATTTTAACCAGGGACCTCAACATTGAGACTCTGTGGTCTTCACCACTAAGCCACAGTAGGTCCACCATAATGTGGCAATGTGTGTATTCACAGAGATGTCATAGAAAGAGAGCAGTGAGGTATGAGATTTTGCAACTGGTGCATCAGTGACACCATGGACCTAGAGGTCCATGGTGTCACCCAAGCAACCGAGAGAACAGGGATGGTATGGGAGGGGTTATCCCAGGGCAGGGATCGACAATAGCAGTGGCCCAGTGGCCCAGGGCCATTAAAAATTGATGTTGGGCCACCAAACTTTATTGCATTGTTATGTTTCCTTTTATTTTGGGCCCCTGATTAAGAAGAAAGATCGGAGTCGAGCCCTGCCATGGTAAAGAAGTTTGATCTGGTGCAGACTTTTATGTCATACCTGTATTTTGGCTTGTTCTGATGAAGAATGTGTATCTCAAAATGTGACTCTTTTGGTGTTTGGAAATCCATGCTCTGTGTGTGTGTGTGTGTGTGTGTGTGTGTGCGTGTGTTTTGGGGTTTATTTTATGAGGCATGAGAAAAAGTGAGGGTGAAAAAGACTCCTGAGGCTTGAGACCTGATGTGTCATGTATCATCTTTGTTATCTGGACCTCCCCCAACTGCACACAGTTGATGAGGGAGTATAGTTGTATTCATATGGAGCAACTGGCACTCTTCAATTTCCTGTTTCCAACAGGTTTTGCTTCAATGAACACTGCAATTTACGTGATAAGGTTTATGCATGGTATGATTCTTCGACACTTTCCCATAGATGTACTCTTATCTACAGCTCGGCATCCTACACATCCTTCCCCTTAAACAGAGAACACATTTCTGTGAACGATGATACAGATGTATTCAGTGTTCAAGTTGGGTCATTTCCTTCCAAAAATATGGTTGATATCTATACAATGTAGGTCATCATGTCTTCAAAACAGCAAATTAAAATATTCACATTTCATTGACACTGTTTGATAGTGGAGCACGCCTGTGTCATTTTCATGTTGCATGTACATGTGCATTCATTGTGCATGTATGTGTATCTTTTCAAAATGTGTGCCTTTTATTTTGTACTTGAAAGTAATATAAGAATCTCTCATAGGCCTACAGTATTTGGGTTGATCGATTATATTTCATACCAGGCTCATCTCATATTTTCAGGGTTAGTTTCACAGAACTGAATTTGAGCTGTAGATCAATCATTCTGTACAGTCAAGAACCCTATCATCCTGTGCAACTGTATACCTGTGATCAAACGTTTGGCCATAAATCAATCTAACACTAATGCTTTATACTTTATGTAATGTTGATACAGTGATATGGCATGATACAGGATACAGCATGGTTGATATATGGCATGCATGGTTCTGATCCATTCAGTTGCATTGAATGTCTCTAATTTCATGTTTTCAAGTCAGGCATAATGTATAATGGACTGTAGAATGGAGTTGGGGAAGTGGGTACAACTGTAAGTGATGGATGTTTTAAATTTGTACACCCCAGCTCCTTCACAGTAACAAAAGAATACAATTATAGAACCATCAACACTGTAATATACAGAGATATCTGGGTCTTGCCCTGTGAACCCACTTTGAGCTGGACTGCAAGGCCCCCCCCCACCCCCCCCCCCCCATGTTCAACCTTCCCACAGCCACAGTACCATGTCACTATTTTCTTTTCTTTTAAATTTTGTGTTTATTAAAAAATCCAAACATACATTGTGATACAACCTTAGAATGTTCAATGATATTCCAGGCTTCCTTGCACATTTTGATCAGACTGATCAGACAAATTCCTGGACAACAAATTTCTCAAACTGTACATAAAACGAGGAAGTACAGTGATGTATGTTGAGCAGCAGACGCTCTCCAATTTCCTGTTTAAACAGCTGTTTTGATAAATTGTGATTCTCAGGATAAAGTCTGTTGCTGATAAATTATTCATTAATATTTTTCCCATGGCTATAAAGTATACAGAGACATCAACAAATCTTTCCCCTACAAATAAGGAGCAAAAAGCACCATCCCAAATTGAAATGAACATGAAAATACTATGTACAGTGTACAATGTAGAACTTTGTATCAGCTCACAATCTTGTCTTCAAAATTCTGACTTTAAAAGCAGGAAATCTGTATGGGACTTTTTGTGTTGGTTTTGTGATGCAATGTCACAGTTCAATGGATACCAGACATGACTGTACATTGCTGCCAATAGAGGAAGTGTCCTTCCGTGCTCAGCATCTCTCAGGAAATCTCTGCTTTCAAGTAGGGCCTGTCTCTCAGAGGTTGATTGTAATGTAAGCCTGAATTAGAGTACCAGCAGATGTTGCATATAAATATCTCTCTTTCCACCCATTGAAGATGAACTGATTTTCCAGAAATACACATTCCGTATTATGTATCCCAGCCCAAGAATACTCAGGGCTAGTCTTTAATGGGTTAAAGACTAAATAGAGAATTGTATTTTTGTTTTTCAAAACAGATTTTAAAAAAATCCCTCAGTCTTCACTGATATGTCTGAACTACTGTACTACTAATATTTCTGCAGCATGTTACACAATCCATCATGCATTTGGGTGTCATTTTTCTGTAAAAGATGGTCAAATGCCTTGCGCTATGGCTGCTGGAATTGCAGGCAGTTGAGAACATTCTACAGTGCTCAGCATATTTAAAGCTGGCAGGTCTGTCACACATTATGCTGTACTTGAAGAAGCTGCTGTGGTTCAGTGGAGAGGGCCATGTACTGTCTACCCTAAGGTCCCTGGTTCAAGTCCGCAGACTGTAGTGGCTATGTCCCTATTCTAGGCAAGGCACTTTTTTTAATCTTCCTTGTCTAGTTTTCCAGAGAGGCCTAATAAAGCTCTCATCCAATGGTTGCTTGCTTGCAGGCATTCACCGCTTGAACTATAGTGACCATGTTTAATAAATATTATGATTCACTTTCGATTTGTTTTATGGTACTGCCAAGAGTGTTATATATCACTACCTCACACTGTCTGCCTCACTGTGATTTATCTTACAAGGTTTGATAGTTTTGAGTTTTCTGTTTCAAGTATCAGATAGCTAGTGCCGCCTGTTTTTCTGCTTTTGTTTTCCTTTAGAGGCATTGGTTTGTTATGTCCCCAATGATTTGAAAACCTGAGCTGCATGATTCTACATGCTACCATTTTTGTGTGGTGTCGCATAGAAATGAAACTAAAAACAAGTTTAACTAAAAGTGATTATAAAATGCATAAATCAAGTTTAGTGTACTTAGATTTTCTTTGTTGGAGAAGAGTTTAGTGTTCATCATTTTGGAAAGTGAAATGGTTTACTGGCCTCACATAAATAATCATATTTGTTATTTGCACATTTGTGTTTGCTGTGAAATATCCTGATGGGTATACATGCAGCATAATTCTAAAAATCTTTTATGTGAACATCTTCAAAACAGAGTTGAATCAATAGCGTCTTTTTAACCCAATGAAGACGAGTCCCGAATATACTCGGGCAGGTGTCTATGGGAAATGCATGTTGTAGCAAAATCAGTCCGTCCTCAATGGGTTAAGATATACATACAGGTTTCAGCTGACCTGTTTTTCTCTCCCCGTCCTCATCCTTGTTGACTTCTTCCTTATAATGGATTTTTTTTTCTTTTTCAAATTTTATTCTCTCTACTATTCCTTGTAGCTCTTCTCTTTCAGCTCCCTTACAAAGTTCTTCCTTCTACTAGAGCTAATGAACTCAATTCATTTCTTGAGCTTTTCCTTTCTTTTTGCTTTCAGTTGATATTTCTCTTTAAAGGACAAGTTCACCTTCATTAACATAAGGATTGAGGGAATGTAGCAATATTAGTAGAACACATCATTGAAAGTTTGAGGAAAATCGGACAATCCGTTCAAAAGTTATGAATTTTTGAAGTTTTTGTGCAGTAACCGCTGCATGAGAAGACTACTGCAGTGTATGAATAACTTAGATGTCACATGCATACAACAATATGAGGAAAATATAAAGAGAATGTCACAAAATTACATCTTTTGAAAAAAGTACACATTCCCCTGACCCGTTACCGACAAATGTTATGGGTAATATTGTTCCCCCTGCCTTTGGAAAGAGGCAAGTCAAGCGCTCTTTTGTTATGCGAAAAAAATGAAAATATATGTTGATTTTTCTTTACATTTTCTTTATACTGTTGTACGCATATGACTCACAAGCTGTAATAGTCTGCTCATCCAGCGGTTCCAACACAAAGGCCCGAATTCACGAAGGTGGTACAAATGAAACCATGGTTTAAACCATGGACAAAAACCATGGAGCGCCAAATGTCGCACGGAATGTTTCGTTACGAAATTGTTAATTTCGTCGACAAAAATGACCGTTTCGTTAACGAAATGCTCATTTAGTTACAAAATGTTGTCATTTCGTTACAAAATAATCATTCCATCGACGAAATGACTGATTTCGTAATGAAATATTCCATGCGTCACTTGGCGCTCCATAGTTTTTGTCCATGGTTTAAACCATGGTTTCATTTGTACCACCTTCGTGAATTCGGGCCAAAAATTTAAAAAATTCATAACTTTGGCATCAATTGTCCAATTTTCCTCAAACTTTCACTGATGTATTCTACTAATATTGTTGCATTCTCTCAATCCTTATGTTTATAAAGCTGAACTTGTCCTTTAAAATCTAGAGGCCTCTGTGCTTTGCTACTACAGTGGATTATGTCTGTTTTTGTCATCTCAAATGCAGACAAAAAAATACACAAGTCTTTATTTCTCTTTGACAATGCGAGTCGGGGGGGGGGGAGGGGCAAGGTCAAGTGTCAAGTCTAAATGCTGGCAATATTTCTTACAGAAACTAATGGTATAATTTTTTTTTTTTTGTAAGGAGAGGATTAGTGAATACTGGTTATTGAATGATAGAGCAAAACTTGGGTGAATGCATGGGCTATTGACTCAGTGAAAAGGTTGTAATCCTTTAATACTCTCTGGTTCAGAACAAAAACAACAACAACAGCATCAAATTTTTATGAGTAACTGACTGAATTTTATGAATGTGTTCTTGTTTATCAAATAGCAGGAACTAGACATGTTCTTGGTTACCTATCTGTTGAATAGCATTTAGCAGGATTGAAATGCAGACCTAGGAAATACTTGCTGCAGACAAGGGAAGTCATCTAGGCATTTGTTGTAGGTACCTACATGTACAATGTGTGTACAGTGTAGTTGAACTGGGGTGCTCTTCTACAGTATTGGTGGAGATATGAATTGGGCTTATGACTTTTTGTGAGATACCAAGAAAACACTAATGATATAGTACAGAGCAAGCAAGCATACCATTTTAAGAGGAATTGAAAGTTTATTTGATGAAAATCGGGTTTGGGATGAGTGAAACATCGAAAAACAAAGTAAAACAAAGCGATCGTAATGAAGTGTGGGTCCCACACTTTATTAGAATCGCTCTTTTTTGGATATTTCAGCCATTTCAAAACCAATTTTCATCAAATAAACATTAAATTCCTCATAGAATTACATGCTCTTTCATATTTCATAAGAGGTTTCTCATTATTTCACAAAAAAATGTAAGAAACCTGAAATTAGGTCTCAACCAAAACTGTATGATCCCTTTAATGATACACTCGGTCAGACCTGTTCAAACATATTAAAATGGTAATATCCTACTAAAGCAGGTGGATGCTGTGAACAAGTGACCACTGCTAAGGTTGGTTTTACTGTAATATACACAAATTTGTGTGAATAGAATTAAATGTGAATATGTCAGGAAAGAATCCCCTTTATGGTGATTTATTGTTATTATTTTATGGCACTAGAATATAGTATTTCTCTGAATGCTGAGAATACCAATGTATATTTGCAATATTTATTGTTGATTTTCCAAGACTACACCCAAGCTACAGTAAGTATTCAGAGGACATCATGCAAAGTGGATCTGGTAGTGATGTTTGTGGTCAGTTGCCTTTTTTTTTTTGGTATGTTACCAATCACCACAAAAGCCTAGGTTGTACTTCTGCTGCAATGTATCATACTTAAAGTTCTTAAGTTTCGTATTGTCAAATTTTCTAGACTCTGAAGCTTAAGAAACAATTCAATACTATAAACAGAAAAAAAATGGAGTTTTGATAAAAATACCATCCCAGATTTATGCACTTCAATGTTTAAGAGATAAGACATTATTTGATAGAATATCCACAGTACACTGTATGTAATTTCAAAATGAAGTCTGAATTTCAAATCATGTTCATACACTTTTGAAACCATTTTGAAACCATTTTGAAACCATAACCAAGGTTTTTTATACCCCCATCCACACATAGTGTGTGTGTGTGTGGCGTGGGGGGGGGGGGGGGAGGTATATGGGAATCACTCTGAGGTCGGATGTCCGGTCGGTTGGTCGGGCGGTCGGGTGGTCGGTCGGGCGGTTGGGCGGTCGGTTGGTCGGTCGGTCCATCGGTCGGTCGGTCGATCGGTCGGGCGGTCGATCGGTCGGGCGGTCGGTCCGTTGCAAAATCTTTTGGATCGAACTCCTCTCTGGTATTTTGAGCAATTGACCCCAAATTTGGCATGTGTGACCACTATCAAAGGTAGATGTGCAAGACACCTTTTTCGTTAGTATACAAATGACGCACAGGTCTGAGTGCGTCAGTCGGAATTGTGTGCATAAGGTAACTATGGAATGCTTAACCCACGAGGCGAAGCCGAGTGGGTTTAGGCTAAATTCCATAGTTACCGCATGCACACTATATTCCGACTGACGCACGAAAAGACATGTGCGTCATTTGATTTATAGAATGGGTAATTTTCTTGTCAAAAACCCAGTTTTCTATCGTGTTACCCGATGAAAAAATTACTGGATGCATTTCCTTTTGGCTTGCCGTAAAGGGCATGCATCGCCGTACTTACCGTTTTTACTGGATGCATGGCCAGCCATGCATAAGTCTTTACTGGATGCATGGCCAAGCTGAGTGCGCGAACGCTTGCTTTAGTGCGCGAACCTTTGTTACAAGTACGCGTACTCTTGCTAAGTGCGCGATAACATGTTTACCACTGTGACTCAGCGTGCGGCCAGTAAAAATGAACACATAGCTCTCGACCAATCAGATCGCAGGATTCTCGCTACCCATTCTATAATATCGCATAATGCATTGCCATGGCAATGGCATATTTTCATAAAAACTTTTGGATCGAACTGCTCTTTCTTTTTTTGAGCAATTAACCCCAAATTTAGCATGTGTGACCACTATCAAAGGAAGATGTGTAAGACACCTCTTTCGTTAGTATTGCATAATGAGTTGCCATGGCAACGGCAAATTTTAAAAAGATCTTACAAAATGTTTTGGATTGAAGTCCTCTCTCATTTTTTGAGCAGTTGACCCCAAATTTAGCATGTGTGACTGCTATCAAAGGTAGATGTGCAAGACACCTTTTTTGTTAGTATCGCATAATGCGTTGCCATGGCAACGGCATATATTCATAAAATATTGTGGATCGAACAACTTTCTCATTTTTTGAGCAATTAACACACAACTAAGTGTATAAAGTCAGTGCAAAGGTTGTATTGAATCAACCACTGATTCAAGCAATTAAGTGATAATTTTTTTTTCTTTGCTGGAGAAATTTATTGTATGGAGGGGTAAGATCTGATGCATGCATCCAAGGTTGTGGTCATTTCTGACGATGTGTATTAAAGAAAAATGGAATGATACCACAACATTTAATTTTCATCGACCGTTTTGGTAATTTATCCACATTCTCTGCATGTTTCATTTCTAAAAGTGGCCTGTAACAGTCGCAAAGCTTGCTGGAGGCTTGCCCTTCTGCAGCAACAAATAAATGAATTCCTGCTTGTTTACCCATTGAGGACTGGCTGCTTTTGCTACAACACACATTTCCCATAGACACTTGCCCGAGTATACTTGGGCAAGTGTCGTCACCGGATGAAGGAACATGATTAGAAGAGGGCGTCAATGAGTGAAATGCATTTTTACACAGCTGTAGGAAAAGAAATATCCATCAGTTCCCGTACACTACAGAAACAATCTACAGTATATGGTGGAAATATGGGGTACATGTATATTCATTCAAGTGAATCCCTCCCCCCCCTCATAAAAACAAATAAGAGAAATAAGGAGAAAGATTGAAATACCCACACATAATACCAACCCCCTACTCCTAAGAAATAGATTTAAAATAATTGATGTGGGTGTCAGCACAATCACTGTGCATTTAATTGAAGAGAAAGGAATTTTTAAGCACAGCAGAGTGTGTCTATCGAGAGTAATTCCAATAGAGTTGGAGAGGTGGCCCCTTGACATTTTGATTTCGTTGTCCAAACAGCCCTCCTCAGTTTCGGGAGGAGGTCCAAATGAAAACAGTGACCCGTTTGGTTTCCCCATATTCATGGACGTAGGAGTCCGGAGTTGACAGAATAGCCGTGATGCAATTTGCATTTGCGCTTTGTTATAAAACGGGAACTGTGTTGATCAAAAAGTGGTGAGGCCCTATTGATGAAAAAAAAAAGGACAAATAATGCACTATTTGCTTGAGAATTTATTACCCCCCCCCAAAAAAAAAATGTAGGGCAAAGTTTGCAAGAAAATAGCACTTCTTTTAATACACAGACACAATCACGAACACACACTCAAGGCCCCCCAAAACAACAAAAGCAACAACAACAATAAAACAAATAAAATTCTTGTGTTGAAATTCTTTTAGATCACCCCAAATGTCTATTTTATGTACCAAGAGCAGTAGTTTTTTTTTTTTTTCTTTATATGCAGGCAGCTGAGCAAAACAGAGGGTTTGGGCTGGCTTCATGGACGTTGAAAAAAGAACCAGGCAATTTTTGCCAAGTCCAATTTTTTTTTTCCAACCCATTCTTATTTATAGCTTTATATCACATTACATACACTTCAAAACATTCATGAATGTACAGTACACAGCTCTCTTTAACACACATCTTCTGCAATCTGTGTGTGTCGTGTATTTAAAGGGACTGTACAGTATTGGTTGAGGTGGGGATTCATGTTTTGAACATTCCTAAGTGAGATAATGAAAAGCCTCTTGTGAAATATGAAAGAGCATGTAATTTTAAGAAGGATTCAACATTTATTTGATGAAAATTGGTTTTCAAATGGCTGAGATATCCAAAAAAGTGATAATAATAAAAGGCGACATGCCACAACTTTATCAGGATCTCTTTGTTTCACCTTGTTTTTGGATATCTCAGCCATTTCAAAACCGATTTTCATCGAATAGACTTTTGATACCCCTTAGAACTGCATGCTCTTTGACATCTCATAGAGTGGTTTCTGAATATCTCGCAAAACGTTAAAAGCTAAATCCTCACCTCGACCAGAACTGTACACACCCTTTAATCCTATGGGGGCCACAATGTCTGAGAGGCAAAGGGTGTATGCTTCTTGCCATGGTGATTATGTGAGAATTCGCCTGAATTATCATGAACAGCTGCATGGTCCTTCAGCCCTTTGATCACAGATTTTTATTTCTTTTTGTGGTTCAGTTTATTGGAACTGAGCACAGAATTAGTGAGAAGGAAGGCAGGCAGGAACACAGAATGAGTCTATTCAGCCACAAGATTTCTATTTGCCTGTCTTGTATGTACTGTACAAAAATTGTATAGTTTGCATGGTCCGTCACCTTGATTGATCACTGATTTTTATTTTTTATTTTTTTGTTTTTGTTTTGTGGTTCAGTTCATGATTTCTGTTCGCCTGTCCTGCACATAGTTTGCAAGGATATTTGCTGTCTTCAATTTGGGGAAATCATTAGTACTGATTTCTATGATATCATGAACTGTGCAAAATCAATATTGTCAATTATTGCTTCATACATTGTAGCTATGGTTTACACTGTATAGGCCTATTCATTAACTATGTGTGCCATGGTATATCCCCTGTTTACCACATTATTATATGCACCTCAGAATAGGCTACTAGATCAATAGTGCATTATAAATGCTGTACTTATTATTATTATTATTATTATTATTATTATTATTATTCTGAGACTGCAATGCATTTACCAAGGGGTTTTGGAAAACATTTTGTTTTTCAAAGTCATGTGGCAAACTTTTCGGAGAAATGCAACATTGAGAAAAGTTGTAGAGAAAATTCCAAGCATTGCTGGCGATGATGTAAATTTTATGACAGTGAGCATATGATTGTAAGCTCACCTGAGCCAAAGGCTCAGGTGAGCTATTGTGATCGCCCTTCGTCCGGCGTCCGTCGTGCGCCGTATGTCGTCCGTCGTGCGTAAACTTTTTACATTTTCATCTTCTTCTTGAAAACCCCAAGACTGATTTTCATCACACTTGGCAGGTAGCATCCCTAGGGGGTTAGGAACTCAAATTGTTAAAATGGGCACCATGCCCCACCCAGGGGGCCCCCAGGGGGCCCCAACCCCCCCCCCCCCCAAAAAAAAAATAAAAATTAAGGAATCTGTAAAAATCTTCTTCTCTAGAACCAGAAGTGATAGAGCTAAAGTTAATACTATGAGTTAGTACATTGATGACTGTAGTTTCAAGTTTGTTCATGGCAGAATCAGGGGTGCCCCCCCTTGGGACCCAGGGGAGGGGTCCTAATGGGGCCTAAATTGTACATTTTCATCTTCTTCTTGAGAACCCTTTGACCCATTTTCACCAAACTTGGCAGGTAGCATCCCTGGGGGTTAGGATCTCAATTTGTTAAAATGGGCACCATGCCCCACCCAGGGGGCCCACAGGGGGGCACCAAACCTCCCAAAATGAATTAATCTTTAAAAATCTTCTCTAGAATCAGAAGTTATCAAAGATAATACTATGAGTGAGTACATTAATGACTGTAGTTTCAAGTTTGTTCATGAATAGCAGATCCAGGGGTGCCCCTCTTGGGGGCGGGGTTGGGAAGGTCCAAGATATAGGCCTGAATTGTACATTTTCATCTTCTTCCTGAAAACCTCATAATGGATTTTCGTCAAACTTGGCAGGTAGCATCCCTAGGGGGTCAGGATCTCAATTTATCAAAATGGGCACCATGCCCCACCCAGAGGGCCCCAGGGGGCCCCATCCCCCCAAATTATGGAATCTCAAAAAAATTGGGCCCTTATTGTACATTTTCATCTTCTACTTGAGAATGCCTGGTCAAACTTTAGTAGAGCTGTGAATAATTTAGATTAGTGACTGCGTGAAAGGTGAACTTGCGATACCCAGGTGAGCACTAGACCCTCGGGTCTCTTGTTATTCTTGCAATTTTGTGGTCAGTAGCTCTGTGATATTGTCTGGGTCTGGGAGGCATGACTTTTGCATACACAACAGTGACAGAAAATCAGAATTCACCACGAAAACCCGTATGAAACGCTGCTATGCAATCACCACACAATGCAAGCTGTCCATGTGAGGAATGGAATTACAATGTACATGTTCATTGTAGTGAGGGGATGTGTTCATTGTACCGAGGCATTTGGCAATTTATCTATCGATTTAGGCAGGGTTGTGCTTTTGAGCAAAATATTTGAAGTTGGCATAACGGTAACTTAGTCAGCCATGCAAATTCTGCATGTAGAGAGATAAATTATCAAAAATAATCTCTAAACAGAAAATTAAAATCAAGCATGAGGAAAATAAGTATCAGGAAAATAAGTGCAAGTAAAAGTTCTAGACTGTGGGGTGGTAAAGGTCTGAATGCATGAGACTACCTTAGAATTGTCACATTGCAATTTGTGCTGATTTCCAGACTACCATGATCCTGACAAATTATTCCTAGAATGTTTCACAATACAGCTTTACCATATATACTGTACTCACCCTTGTTATGCCAGTGGTTGTAGGTCAAGGCTGTTTCCTTTATTTGAAGCCCCTCCCCCTCAATCTGTTAGGCCCTGTGCGAGAACAAGGGAGGTAAAAAAAAAAAAAAAAAAAAAAAGAACAGACAGCATATTAAAGCTTTCCTATTGATTTCGCAGTTATTTTATGGCAGCAATAATAGCATTTTTTTCCCCTCAAGTAATAGCATCAAGGTTAGATTGGCTTGCATTGGGCCAGGGATATTTACTTTTTTTGCCAACGTTTAAAGGTAGGGAATCCCATTTGCATGCCTTAAATGAAGAGTTGTATAAATACAGTGGTATGTTGAAGAGAATATCATTTTAGAAACTCCAATAAAGTATTGAAAGTGGAAGGTAACATTTAGTACATTTTTATTGACCGTTAGATTTTGAATTGAATTTTTTTCGGGGGCTCACCATAAATTCTAGTACATTACTAGGCTACCTTTGCAGACCCATGCACTGCATGTGTGTCCATCATGTATATTTTGTGAAGAAAGTTCATCAAAACTTACAAACATTTCTATATACATTCTTGCCATACACTCTATGTTATTACATCAGCTCTTATACTTTTAGATCTGTGTTTATAGATAAAAGATACAGAAGACTGCAACAAAAAGGCTTAAGTGTGGCTGACACACAGAACTACGGAGTAGTTGAGTTTTGTGCATTATTCAAATTGTAGATAACTGTTGACTTCCCAATTTCTCAGCAGTGGCCTAAATAAGTCCCCTGAGGTTCATATTTAATGTTTTGCTGCATTTTGGGAGGTCTGTAAAAGGTATCCCCTACCTTTAAGATATTATACTTACCATAAATGTGACTGTGCATCACAAAACCAACAAAAAGTCGCACAACCTGATTTTTCCATGAGGACTCAAGATGGGCAAAAGGGGAAGACCTAGTTAATCTTTTAATCATTTAAAAAAAATGTTTTTTGAAAGAGCAATTCTCCAATATGTTTCTAATGTTTGGGATCATGAAGCAAATAGGAAATTGCATTTTTTGCTTTTTTTTGTTTGTTTGCTAGAAGCTTTGGTTCAGTCTGGCATAGCCTTTCCTCACATTTACAGATTCGGAGCACGAGAAACCCTTCATACTTTTTACTTTCAACTCAAATAACTTATGAAAGGATGATGCTATTGCATTGGAAGTGAGTATCAGTCATGAATAGAAATGTGCAAACTTTCAGTTTAGGTTAATAATCCCCTCGTTGTGGTTGCCATGGAGTTTTATATATTGATCTCTGTACCATTCATTGCAGGGAGAATAGCTGAGTGAAATTACGCACTTGACCAGACCCTATACTGTAAACATGGAAATTTTCACTGTGTTGAAATTTTCGCGCATTTCGGGCAACCAGAAACTGGCGCGAAAATAAAAGCACGCAAATATTTTTGCCTGCCATATGGTCCTGTACTTGATGTCTTGATTCCGTGGAATTAAATACACATGAAATTCTTCTTACCCGGTCAAGCGCAAAAAATTTGAATAATCATGCGAAAATATCCACTTTTACAGTACTTCAAAGCCTCTTTTCTCAGTACACACTTTTCCAGAGTGTGTACTTTCTTTCCATTTTTTTTTTTTTTAGGTTGGTGTGGAAAGTCCATTTGCATTGAATTGTTATTTAATTGTTATATGTCATTTTAAAGCATGGAGTCTGCTCTTTTAGAATACACTCTTTGCTATAAATCCGTATGTCTGGCTACTCCAAATGGGGTTTTGTGATGCGGGGTCACCTATCATAATTGATAATTACATATCATGGAGTGGCTTTCTATGAATGATTACCAAAACTAGTTAAATGAAATGATACACCCTTCTTGGACAATCACAAAACCTGCCAGAGACTTGCCTGACATAGCAACAACTACAAGTAGTGGTTCGTACGGACAAACCAAATTCACGCTTTTTACGTGAACTTGAATGAAGGTATGTGAACGTGATCCTTGTGCAGTTTGCCAGAACCATACTGAGAAATGTACATTGTAGACACTAAATGTTGGCATACTGCACTTGCATGCCAGCACTGGCAATATTGATCACATCCTACATGTGCACTCACATCCCCTCTCCTCCCCCAAAAAGTAAATTTCTGACCAATATTGGTATGGGATAGGTACAGCCCGTAAAAACCTGTGAAAATTGGAAATCTTGCAACTTCCTCATTTCATGTCCGATTTTGATGAAACTGTTGAAAAGATCTGCTCGTCTGATTCACCTTAAATTTTCATATGAGCCAAGCTGAATACAAGCAAATAGAATGTGGAGTTGCACTGCAGCAAGTTCACAAAAATTTAGCTTACTTACGCCGTTTACGGCAGAATACAGTTACTGTGTGAAAGAGTGGTTTCAGCCCAATGGACTGCACCAGTGGACTGCATCAGCTCAGCGACATGCATAGAGTGGATTATGTACTGCAGGACTTTGAATTGCTTTAAAGGGGCTGTGTAGTACAAATGCATGTTGCTTTGTATTGATTCATAATGATACACTGATCATCACTTTAATATGTGGCCAAAAATTCCCAAACAAAGATTTTTCCATTGACAGCATCTGATAATTACTGGATGATTAGGGGGAAAAAAACCCCTCAAACAAACATTGGAATGCACCTTCCCCTAGACTGAACATAACTTGAACGTTTTCCTGCAATGTCTTTAGTTTTTGAAAATCATAATTAGTATCTACATGGAAACATGCAAGGTGTGCTCAAGAAGGTGCATTCCAATGTCTTTGATACATGTATGTTTGTCATATTGGTACTGTGCAAAATGTCACTGGCACAGTCTTGGTTTATATATTTATTTATTTGTTTATTTATTTATTTATTTATTTATTTTTTTTTTTTTGGGGGGGGGGGGCATATCTAACCAATCTGAAGTAAAATACAATGTATTAGAAAGAAATTATAACAAAATGCATGACACATATTTAGATATATTCTTTTGTCCACATTTTTAATAATGAGGATATTATCATAATATCAATTAACACAAGTCAACATGCGTGTGATTTGCATCACATACTTTTCTGTGGTTTCTTTGTCTTGCTCATGGACTTGAAAGCTGTGAATGGAATATAATACCCACTTCTTTTTCTCTGTATTGTACGTGTACGTTGGTATTTGATATCTGTAGTGTTGTTAGAGCCATTCGATGAGCAGAATTGGATACTGTGAAAGCAAATACAAGTGTACAAACCAGTTATCATTTTTCCTGCTGGCTTGGTTATGAAAGTAGATAATTTGTTTTTGGTTTCTTTTGCCTTTCCTTGTGTTTACAAGGTGTTATTGAGAGGCAATTAATGCAGATATGATCTCATGCATGGTTACTGATGGTTTTGTTTGGCAAATAGCTTTCTGCCAAAGTGAACATGTCCATGACCCATTTGGGGAAAAGATAATATGATAAACCATCATTACTGAACTGCATTTGGCATGTCATACCATGTTTTCTGTTGTTAGATTTCATGGCAATATTGTGCAGAGATGCCAAGTTCAAAAAACTTTTATGAGTGAGATTTTTATGACTCGGCGTCTCGGCGCTCGCGCGCATGCGCACGCGAAAGAGGAGGGTGTCCCCCTCCCATGGTAGGGAGCTTTTTTAAATTGTAAGCTGTTAATGATGCTATCTGGTGCATACTTAAGTGACTATTTTTTACTCATTTTGAAAGGCAAAAGGGAAATATACCTTCAATTGCAACTATCACTTTAATCCTTTGAGATATGCTCCTTATTTTTGACCCAAATTGCAGACTTCACCAGATGCGTGAGAAAAATGGGTGCCATGCGTGAGATCGTGAGACAGACCCTAAATGCTTGATTCTCACGCAGAATGCGTGAGACTTGGTAGCTCTGATTGTGTACACTGATGTCTGCACTCCAGAATAATGCTTTGATCTCTAGCACTTATACTAAGGCAGTGTTCTTGGTATTATAGTGCAGCTGCTACATGTATGTATGAACTCATGTTGCTGGAATTCAAGAGGTTCAAATGTTTTGACATCATCAAAAATTAACCACTCTGTTTACACCTCCATGACTGATAACATTGTTGCCCCCACCAAATACAAAATGTAGGTTTTACAATTTTCAGGCTTGGTCTGTTGTAGTATGGAAGAGGTGGCTGTACTTTCATTGTGATTGAGATCATGACCTGAATCCAGGATTTGTTCAGTGGATGCATTCACAGCTAACAATTTTAATCCAAAGTCTGGAATGTGTGCATGTTTGTGAGGGAGGTAGACAACATTCTTGCTGGCAATAAGCACTTCATTGTTAATGGACAAAAGCCGCAGTCACACGGGCAAAAGATTGCAAAGTTTAAGATTGCGAAGTGTTTGTGATCTTTGGTTGTCCATTTGCACTGGCAGCCAAACTTCTAAATTCATGAAGTTCTTGAAGTTTGGGTCACTAGTACGCATGCACAAGAAAGAAGAGAAAGTACATGTATGCTGTGTGACAGCTAATGCTTGTAACAAAACAAGGCACACAGGTGCATCCCATTAAGGCACCGCCCAACAACCATCGATCGATGCCGCAAACAGGTGGTGGACTGGTCACATGACAAACTTTGCTAAGTTTCAGTTGCGAGCGTTCAAATATCCCTAGTTTGAGTGGTAAGTTTTGCGAGAAGTGTTGTGAGAAGTTCCGTGAAAATTTTGCGGTCACACTATCAAAACTTTAAGATCTTAAAAAGGTCTATAATATGGCACAGCTTCGGATGAGGTGGGGCTTCAGGTTTCCAACGGTTTTTTGACAATGACCTTTTAAGATAATTAGAAACCTCTCCTGAGATAATGAAAGAAAACATAATTCTAAAGAGGTATTCAAAGTTTGTTTGATGAAAACTGGTTTTAAAATGGCAGAGATATCCAAAATAAAGTGATCCTTATAAAAGATGGGACCACCATTTATTAGGATCACTTTGTTTTACTTTGTTTTTGGATGTCTCAGCCTTTTCACAACTGATTTTCATCAAATAAACTTTGAATTCTTCTTCGAATTGTATGCTCTTTAACATTTCCTAGAGTGGTTTTGAAGTCCAATGTATCTTGCGGAAAGTTGAAAGCTGAATCCTCACCGCAACCATCATATACCATCCTTTTAAACTTTGCGATCTTTTGCCATTGTGACCGCAGCTAATGTATATATGAGTAATTTCTCTCATTTCGGCCAGAAAATTGGGGCATCTGACACACCACTTAGGATTACCGTTAGAAAAGGAGTGTCTTGCTAAGTCTTTGTGCTTGCAGTTTGTCTACACTAACCAAGCAATGTTAATGGTCAGCAATCTGATGCCACATACAAAGGATAATCATCTGTGGTGAAATGACAAGTAACTGATGATAGGCAAAGTCACAGACTATAAAGCATGCTGGTCTGTGAATAATTCACGAAATGTCAACTCATGTATAAGATGCTGCTTTCCTCTCAATTTGAATAGACCCCCACTGTGCTTTGTTTTCCATACAATTGTATGCCTGAAAACTAAATGTCACTGAATAAAAACTAAATGTGACCCGCTACAACAAAATGATCCTAAAGTCGGGTGAGGTCGATTATTTGAAAATTGCTTGACAAAATTCCCTAATCTTTCTGCTTTAAATTGATATATAACACATCTTATGAAAATAATCGGGTGCGGAGATATCGATGTTTAAAAGAGAGCATGTCGAGACGTATGGGAAATCACTGTTTCGAGAAAAGCGCCCTAAAAGTTTTCCTTGCGACGCAATCGCGATCAAGGGGCACGTAGTCAGTCTTCACCTCCGGACAATAGAAGGTAAACCCTAGCAACCCCTGAAATGCTCATTCAAGCACAGCGTCGGCGGTCTCCTCACCGACCAATCAGTGACCAGGATGCCAGGAGAAGCGGCTGGGCATAGCGCACCCCGCCCGCACGCACCAGTCGACTTGGCAGTGTGCGAGCTTCACGCTTCGGTTAGCGGCAAGCAGCAAACTGACCAATGAGATCACTCCGGTCGTTGTTAGGGGCGGAGCCTGTCTGTGGCGCTCAATCCAAATTTTCGAACCGGTTTCTGCTTGGTTGAAACGCCAAAAACATGGCCCAGAAAAACGCTATTTTTTGGTCTTTCCTTTCATCATTTTGCTTCAAAATTTCGACAGATGATAGAAGACATGTCAGACTCCAATAATATGTCAAAGTCAGAAAATCGTAAGCTTTGACCAATTATGATGCTCTGACTTCAAACTTGATTTTCACGGCTTCGACCGTGCGCGACTTTAGGACCTTTTTGTTGTAGCGGGTCACAAATAAAGATTTACCTAATTCCCCTGATCCCCATTCTGCCACGATGGCTTTCCCATTGGACTGAGGCACATTACTACAACTGAGTAGGCTTGGTAATTACTTAGAACAAGGTTGGATGGATTTCTGACTGCTGATGAAAGAGCTTGGCTAGTTAAGTTAAATAAAGGGTTAAAAAGACTGGATGATATGTATCTTTCATTATGCTGCTTGCTCCATTTCACAGGCGGTGTGAAAAATGAGAGTGATTATTGATTCGGTTTGTGATGCTGAGTATGAATTATGGTTTGTGGTTTATGGGCCTCATTTTGCCTGGAAGAATGCTGCATAAGAATGAGAACATAAATTTGATATGATGCGGAGTGGGGGGGGGGGGGATGAAATGCTTTTTGTGGTTTGTCCAGGGTGTGCGTGAAGAAATTTTAACAGTGTTCATTGAAAGATGTGTGTACGTATTCTAATCATGTGCATACCATTACAGATTTTTCTCCCTCCCTCTTCTCTTACCTTGGATGGCTTGCTTATAATTGAAAAGTATAATGTGCGAGCACTCCCTTACCCAGTGGGTAGACGTCTGTCGATCGATTCGTGAGAGGACTGTTTACGATGCACCCATCGCCCACGCGGGGCTTGGCCTCGGTGGAAAAATGCGGAAAGATGAGGCACTCACCATGTACACTATTCTCTTTCTGCCTCCCCTCACCCCCCTCACCCCCCTCACCCCCCTCACCCCCCTCACCCCCCCCAGTTCCCCATCCTTTCTTCTTCCACTGCTTCCACGATGCAATCTATCTGATTGAGAAAGCAATCAATTTTGTACCCCTCTGCTTTTGCCCTTAAGAGTATCAAGCGAGGTGAGAAAGGGCGTGTCCGTCCAGGAAAAGACAGCGTTTAACCCATTGAGGACGGGTCCCGAGTACATTATGTATACTCAGGCAAGTGTCTATGGGAAACGCATGTTGTAGCAAAATCTGCCCTTCCTGAAGGGGTTAAGTACAGCTACAATGTAACTGAAGGAAAGGGATAGAGCAGGGTATGGATTGGGTGTGGGCAAAGTCTACACTGCAAAGAAACTAACACCTTAAACACTTACATGTTAATCACTAATCTTGTAATAATGGCTGGATATGGAAAGGATACGGAATGATCTTTCCAAAGGGTTTGAGATGCTGGTGGGGAAGGTTAACCCATTGAGGACGGATTGATTTTGCTACAATATAATGATAATAATAATAAGGTCTTATTTACCCAGGGTAGCCTCTTCAGTGTTGCCACTGCTCTACCAGAGGGCCCTGCTATTATCATTACCCTAGCGTTGCCAGGTACATTTGTACCCATTTATACACCTGGGTCGAGAGGGACACAGTGGGTTAAATCATCTTGTCCAAGGACGTAAGCACTGGGCAGGATTCGAACTCGGGTCCTCCGATCGGGAGTCGGGAGTCTTATCCACTATGCCACAGCGCCCCCACTCAATATATGCATTTCCCATCTAGAAACTTGCCTGAGTATACTCTGGACTCTTCTTCACCGGGTTAAAAGGTATGAAAGTGGAGGGACTTTGTCAATTTGTAAAATGTATACTGTACATGTAGTTTGTATGTAGCCGCTGTGAAAAAGCATTTCAGACCCAGAGATCAGCACACTATCTACAGTGTGTATGCGTATTGATAGTGACAATTATAACTTGTCTTCTGTCATATGATATACTTATCAATCAAAGTGCTTCAAGGATGCTTACTTTCAATTTTAATTTGTTATACTATTCATTCTCACAATATCCCTGACAGTTCCACTGCATGGTATTAAAGTGCAGTGTTTGCGTACAGTGTGTAGGCTGCCCACTTTCATAATGTACTGCTTCTTGAAATCACATCAAATTTTTATGTTACAGGTAACACAGTATTGGTTGCTCAGCTAATAACGTTTCATAGAATATGAAAATTCATTTGTTAACCCATTGAGGACAAGTCCTGAGTATACTCGGGCAGGTGTGTATGGGAAATGCCTGTTGTAGCAAAATCAAACCATCCTAAACGGGTTAAAGGACAAGTTCACCTTCATAAATATAAGGATTGAGAGAATGCAGCAATATTAGTAGAACACATCAGTGAAAAATTTATACTGTTGTACTCATATGACATTACAAGCCTTATAGTAGTAGTCTAGTACTAGTAGTCTCCTCATCCTGCGGTTCTAACACAAAAATCTTAAAAATTCATAACTTTTGCATCGATTGTCCAATTTTCCTCAAACTTTCACTAATGTGTTCTACTAATATTGCTGCATTCTCTCAATCCTTATGTTTATGAAGGTGAACTTGTCCTTTAAGTGTGGTGTTGCAAGTGGGTTTGAAAACTTCCTCAATCCCAAACCTTGAATGCATAGGTGCGTGAAGATGTTATTTTTACCTTCCTGTTCATTGAGACAATTACTGTAAAACCAGAAAAGTTTGCATTCATGAAATTTTGAAAATTTTGAAAATTTCGAAAGAAGCCAAGATTAGGAAAAGTGAAATGCACTCGACATGATTTTTTTTTTTTTTATACAATGCAATGAATGCCAATTGCAAGTCACAAAAGTTTCATGTCGTGAAATAACACCATCAGCTCAAATTGGTGAAAACTTCATGCTGCATATTAAATGTTCTTGGTTTTACAGTTATATTGACAAGAACACTCATTTTCAATGTTCCCTTAAGTTTAATTTCAATGTTTATAATTATGCTCTTGTGACCATTATTGGTAAAGATTTATTACTCTGCTTTAGTGTTTAGCCGACAATATTTGTTTGTCAATCTCTATTTAAAAAAAAAAAAAAAAATTACATTGACATGTGAATATTAAAGACAAGGAAAGAAGTCATTGAATAAAAAACAAACAAATGAGAAGATATTTTCTTCCTTCCCAGCTTGAAATGCAAGTGGCGTGGAACAAATGACCCAGAAATTATTTCCCTGCAGACGTAGATGAGGCAAGCCGTAATCTGGAATGGCATGGCTAGCCGAGCGAGAGTATGAATTATGGACACATTTTCTCAGCTCAATTCTGTCCACATAATGAGATTGGAATGCTTTTTGGTGCATGCCTTTTCCATCTCTTCAAGTGAGACTCAGTTTCTTTGGCAGGTCAAAATCATTTCTCCTTTTCCTCTCAACTTCATTTGAGCTACATGTATCGGTGAGCGGCATTTTCTGGTCCAGTTAAAAGCCTGCACAAAGCTTTACATATAGCGGGCAGACAAATAACATTGTAGACCCTAGACAAAATTGGAATATACAGTAATGAGTAATTCTTAAAGGAGATGATAAACTGTTAATGTAGGATTTTCATACGGTTGTAAGGTTGATTATAGAATTAGATGTTTTTTAAAAAAATTAAGGTGTGGAACAAATGACGTAAGGTTGATTAAAGAATTAGATGTTTTTAAAAAAAATTAACTTATTAACAAAGAGGTAATTGTGCTTTATTGAAAATTAATTGTACTTGTCTCAGATACACTTTATGTACTAGGTAGGGGGGGGGGGTATTTTTTCTTTGGGAGGTGGGGTTATGTATAACAACCACAAGTGCACAGTGAATCAGCATGGGATCATAATGCCAATTAGCTGAAATAGTGCATGAAGCAACATTGTCTGCCTTCAAAATAGTTGGACTTTTACAAGTTTGCATGCATATTTTCATGAAATAGACTGCTTTTTGAATGGACACTCTTTATGACAAGGTTGATCCTGACAACCGCAGAGCTTTCCCAAGGCTTGCCAAACTGAGCAACAAAGTTCTAATGAAAGATATGCAAATTGGATGGTTCCCAAGTATTTAAATGCATCTAGTTATGGTGCAGGTTGATGGAAAAGTATGTTACTAGGGCATGAATGGAAGAAGTCTCCATGCATTTGAATGCATTGTAGGTAACAGGACATTGTGTTATTGTTGCAATTCAAGCAGAAGAAATTGTACACAATGCTTTTCATCAAATGCATCCAAAATTATAATTTATAGGTATACTGTATGACTTCGGAAGACAAGACATTTTAAATTATTGATGAACAGTGAGCTTTGTGTTGCATTTTGGTGGATGCCACACCCCAGTTCATTGTACTTTTACCAGTGACTGGCACGTCTTTCTTGTTATTTGTGTAATTTTTATGTCAACTACAATTTGTACTAGATGCTGGCATCTCTGATTAGATCACATGGAAACAGGTGCTGTAATCTTGTGACTGTTACCTTGAAGATTGAAGATCTTGAAGATTAGTTTATGATTAGAACCATTAGACATCTAATAGGGTTTACTCTCTATCCATGAACCGTGGGGGTCCGCAACTTGTAGTTTATATTGTTGTGTGAACATGATAATCAATGAACTCGAAAGTTAGTGTGACCTCTCTGTGAACCCTATTCCTCCTCACCTTTTAGGTCAACCTCCAGTGTGTGTTGTATACTACTGCATTTTTGCACATTATCAGGTTTATTGCGAATGCTGCATCTATGTATTTCTACAGGTTCTATGGTTTGATCAAGTTAGGGACTCTCATTCAAAAATACAATTATAAGATTAGATGCCATGCGGGCGTGCATTGCAGTTTAAAGCGGCAAGTTAATGGTTGAAGTTTTAAACTGCAAAGATTATGAATGTTGTGTGAATGTAACTGGAGTGAAAGAATTTATACATATATTACTGTAGACCTACGTAGGGTGCATTTATCAACTCACTTCCGTTATAGAATTAAGGTTTCCAAATAACTTTCAGGAAGATTTGGGCAGTTGATAAATGTAAAGCTGTTTCAATTCTGGGGTTAGAAATGGCTTTCTGAAATGCTTAAAAAAGTGTGATCGCAAATGTGTTTGAGTCAGAAACGCATTTCTGTAGAGTTGATAAATGCAGAGTCATTTTGAAATGTGTTTATAGCTCGGACCTGCCCACGATAACCACTGCCAACAGCACATCTCCACTCTTCGGGTCAAACTGCGCAATTAATGGACCTGTACAGTGACAAGGCCTTCGTCTGGACTCATGATAAACATAATAAACACAATAACACAAGAAACACTATCCGAAGGGCCTCTGCAAGCGCATTTTGATACTGTAAAAGTGGATATTTTCGCGTGACTAATTTTTCGCGCTTGGCCGGGCCGGAAGAGTTTCGTGTGTTTTTAATTCCGCGGAATCAAGACATCACGCACAGGCACATTGTATGGCAAGCAAAAATATTCGCGTGCTTTTATTTTCGCGCTAGTTTCTGGTTGCGCGAAATGCGCGAAAATTTGAACACCGCGAAAATTTCCACTTTTACAGTAGTACATGTAGGTATTGAAGCGTGTTTCAAACATTGGAAAGATGATAAATGCAGCCTAAAAAAAATCCCCATTGGCTTCATCAGAAACAACCCTACACTGCAGAACCGAGGTCCAACAAATGCCCCCAGTTTTTCCAGCATTTTCCGGTGTCTGGCACGAATCCAGCTGTATCTTGTCAGGGGCCGAGCAAAGCCATCAATCAGATTGATGAACTGCCCAGTTCGACAGCAGCTTTACACATCGCGCTGATGAGGTTCGTTAGGAAAATGCTTTACTGCGCCCCTATTCTGTCATGGAGAGAGGGCATCCACAACTGGAAGACAAGAATAAAGTCAGAGTTTTCGCTAATGAGCATCACCTCAAAATTAATGACGGTGTGAAAATGCTTTGCGCAATAAAGCAGCTTCTGAAACTGATAATTTCTGTTATGACAACTCTTCCTGTTTAATAGACAAATTACCACATAAGAAGCTTTTCATAGAGATTATCTACTCATTCCTTTTTCCACTTTCATTATATGGATTTAATCATGTTTGTGTTCCCCTCCGACTTCACGTACACATGGTGTACCTTTGACAATCGTGATGTAGTGCCAGTTGTGACGGAACACAGACATGTACATGTACAGGTAGGTTTGTTGCCATACACGTGATCCAGGATGTAAAAGTGGCAGAGAACTTCATGCGTATGTGTAACCAAATCTTCCACGTGACACATCATCTGAGAATATGATCAGTTGTATGAGGTTATTGCATCTCGGATATCAGAAAATCATTTACAAGATAATTTTATGTAGTCGGCTATATTGATAATGATAATATCGATACAAACATTTCAAATGTGTCTGTATATATCCATCATGAATAGATGCTTATGGCACAGAGAAATGCAGATAATATACAAGAAAAGGGATGAATGTATTGATATATATATATATATCTACACAGGGCTCGACACTAACGGTGGCCCAGTGGCCCGGGGCCACCAAAAACGCACGTCGGGCCACCAAAATTTCAGAAATGAAGAATTTGGTGGCCTGATCGGGCCACCAAAAAAGGTCGAATTTTTGCCTTTGGGCCACCAAAAATAAAAGTTAGTGTGGAGCCCTGATACAGTGTATATGTATATATATGTATATATATAGTGGTATATGTGTGGTTTTTTTTTACAAAAATGCTTAATGTATAAATAATGAGATTTTGAGTGAAATCTTCAAGTTACTATGAGAGGACAGATTATCTGTTTTGTGGGAGTAATATTCTATAGGACTAGACTGGCATATACTGTATACAATGTATGCTGTATATTTAGTGAGCATATTTTTCCTTAATCAGGACTTCCAACAATTTCGCAAATGGTTAAATTTGTGATTGTGGAACACAGACGTGAACAGAGTAGTGTATTGATGTGTGTACGTCACATTCATGTCAAGAACAGAGTGAATTACGTATTTCGAGTGTTGTTGAATTCATGAATAGCGCCAAACTTGCGAAGTTCGCAAAACTAAAAAAATCCTCGTGAAATATCTGGCATATACAGTGTACAGTAGATTCTTTAAGTAGCAGAGGATATCATGATGTGTTTCTGTACAGTGAGCAAGAGACTTGCCTCCCATGCACACATGTGCTGTAAGATATTACAGCATAGCTCTGCATGCACTCTTCGTCGGGTCACTGCGACTAGGCAAAGATGAAATGTGGACTGGGAACGGATGATGCATGCATGCATACAGCCTTTGAGCACACAGTCCCTTTATCTCCTGCTATCATCATGTGATGAGGTGCCAAGCAACGCTCCGCTGTTCCGCCCTTGTATCATATGCATCCCACCAATCTATCCATAGTTTGCCGAGGTAGAGACGATGATATCGTGGGATATTGCAAGAGACGGAGATGGAGTGTGTGATGCAAGGGAAAAAGAAGAAGATGGAGAGATGATTAGAGAGAGGGGGATGGGGAAAGAAACAGATAGTGATAATAGGAGACAACAGGGGAGGAAGAAAATAGGATGGGGAACAAGGAGATGGGAAACAAAATCATGACAAAACAGAAAGAGAGGGAGAGAAAAGTAAAGAAAATATAAGAGAGAGAGGGAGGGGGAGAGGGACAGAGAGAGACATTAAGTAGCAACTGAAAGAGTGTGGAAATAGAAGGCAGAGAGCGGGAAGGGAGAGGGGGGAGAGAAAGAAGAAATATCAGGCAGAGCAGAAGACAGAAAAAGGATATTAGAGACAGAATATGACAGAGATGGATGGGGGGGGGGGAGATATAGAATATATCAGACAGGGAGAGAGTTTGTTTAGAAAGAAAAGGAGATGAGAGACAGAACATAACAGACAGAGATATATGTAGATCGTGAGAGAGAGATAGATAGAGTGGGAAGGGGGGGGGGGGTGGGGAGGGGGAAGGGAGAGAAATGAAACCCTTGAGCCTGTCTTTTCCAATCTCCCATGAGCTATTTGGTGGCTTTTTTTTTCCTCTCCTCCCACTTCCTAAATAATGCATTATCAATGTTATAGCACCGTCACTTGAAATCATGGCATACACTTTAATGTTATGAGGAGGCGGAATGGGCTTTCACTGTGGATTCGATTCGTAGGAATATAAAGTGAGTATTAACTGATGAGAATTGGATTGGGATGTACTTGTGTCGTCATGGTAACTTGTGTTTTAGGCACAAAATGTTAAAGATTGATGGCATTTATGTTGTGGTGTACCATGTGTGTATAGATGTGAGTCTGTGCTTGTGTTTGTGTGTGTTATGTAGAGGAGAATGGATTCAGTTGTTGAAGAAAGCTCAGCTGAAATAAAATCCTAGTTAAGCCTCTTAATCTATTCTTCATTTTCCCCCTCTTGTTTGAAGTGAATGTATCACTACTTTGTGTGGAGTATTGGAAAACAAGGTGTTGTATTTCTTTAACCACCTTGAGAATCAAGATACTGTTGAATGCTTTATGACGTTTGTGTCTGTTGGAATGTCAGCTGGTTTTTCTGCTGACAAACGTTACAGCAATTTATCCATATGGATGTATATACAGAAAGCCAGTTGTTCAACTCATGATATAATAGACATGAGATATTTCATATGAATTATATAACTAGGTCCTTGATACTGCTCACAGCATGCCATTGCCATTAAACTGTGGTAAATAACAAGTATAGAATGCACCATGATTTTAATGTTAATATACTTCAGCACCAGTGACCTTCATACATGTAAGATGAATGATATTTTGAGGGTGCACGTCACTAGACCGACACCCACGAGTCATACAGTCCACGAGTCGTACAGCCCATTAGTTCAACACTAAGCTAAAAAGGCCCATGAGACCGACACATTAAGCCACGTGTTGTATCTGTCGAACTCGTGGGCTGTTTTTACTTAGTGTCAAACTCGTGGGCTGTATGACTCGTGAGCTGTTTGACTCATGGACCTGTTTTCAATGTCAAACTCGTGGACTGTATGACTCATGGGTGTCGGTCTAGTGGGATGACCCCATATTTTGATTATCTATGTCAAGGAGTTTCTGCTTAGCCATCTTTTGTCTGCTAGTCTGTAGGGAATGTCAGTTGAAAAGTTGCAGATTTCTAGGAAATCATCAGACTCGATCTGTTGCAATATTATGAATAATAGGTAATTAGTTTTAATGGGGATTATTGTTAAAGGATGTGTGCACAATTTAAATGAAATCTTTCACTTGTCTGTCATATTGCATGAATCTTATTTATACACAATTGCTAGGGTAATAACCGAGCACCTTGAGCACCATTGAGTGGATATGTTGTGCGTTATAAATGACTATATTATTGTTATTATTATCATTATCATTATTATTATGATTATTATTATGATTATTATCATTATTATTATTATTATGATGATTATTATTATTATGATTATGATTATTATTATGATTATTATTATTATTATTATTATCATTATTATTATTATTATTATTATTATTATTATTATTATCATTATTATTATTATTATCATTATAATTATTATTATTGTTATCATTATCATTATTATTATTATTATTATTATACTGAATGCCTTTGTCTCAGCACAATTTTGCTGTTAGCAATTTTACTTCTCTCAATCCATTGTGTGCATGCCATATGCAGTCATCTGCACTGAGACACTGTGTAATAAGCCAGCAAGATGTGTACTATGTACATGCATGGCATGCCACCCTGTCTGTTCAATCAATGAATTATGGATAACTCTCTGTGATTTGTGTAATAGTCTTGCCACATCAACTTCTCCACTCACTTTCCACTCTCTTTCACTCTCGTACTTCCTTCCTCTTTTCTTCTTTTGCCGTTGTTGTTGTTTCTGTCTTCTGTTATGAGGTTGCGGAACCTTTTCCGAACAGTGTCAATTATATTACAGTTATCCCGGCACAGCAGTGGTGGCTAGAAATGTTTATATTGAAAGGTGAATTGATGCATTTCTCATGCACTGATCAAAAGGAGACCTGTGTACTGTATGGTGAAGTTTCCAGTATGTGCATTCACATTTTAGTCCCATATATATTGTATGAGCTGCCCTGGTACATGAACATGAATTAAATGTGCGTGCATGGGCAGAGCGTTAAACAGAGAATTAGATATTTCGCTCGGTGCATGAATATTGCATTAGTACAAGCCATCAGTTGGTCATTACAAGGGGCCATAAACTAGAGAACAATATGACTGTGAAAGCAGCAACCTTTATAACATTCTGCATACCCACTGCATGCTGTTCTGGAAATATTTGACAATTTTGCACGGTAGTACAGATGATGTCTTTTACTGATACTACATGTATTTCCAGTGGTACAAAAAATCTGAAGTGATGTCATATTTCTGATATTAATTTAAACCCGGAAGTCCTTGTACAGACACAAACCTTTTCGTGTGAGGAAAATTGAATATTCGATGTAAAATGGCTGCTCATTGGTGTGCTAACCTTGTCTGCATCCTTTAAAGCAACAACTGAGTTTTCCAAAAGAATTTTGAGCTGTTCTCCTCTGTTTAGTGAAAGTTTCCCCTGCATCAATTAGGTGCCAAAATGTTTAGCTATGTCAGTCCATTCAATATAAATATCGATGGTGGGAGTCATGTGGCATAGACACAACATGCGGAAACCTGTATTGTGGCGTTTCGGCATTTTTAGTTTCTGTGTTTGTTCGCTCTGTTGGTTGTGTGGGGAAAGATTGTGTCAAAACCACGTGTGTGAGGTTCACCACTTGTTGATGAATTATTGAATGGTCCTGTTTGCTGTACAGTGAATTGATTTAGTGTTCCCCATATGACCAGCAATTAATATATAATGTACAAAAAAGTGAACAAAATATATGAAGATTATTCACTAGAACTACATTTTTATTTTTCAAAGGGTAATTTATATGAGCATGTCAAATTGTATCGCATGCAACCCCAGCCGTGTATACGTTCTACAACTTCCGCTGCAATGAGAAGTCATGAACTTGATTTGTAGCTTTTAGCTTTTCAACTCTAATGCCACATTGGGAAACCCTGGGTGCCACATTATTATGAGACTGCAATGCATGAATACTTTTGGAAAACATTCTATTTTTCAAAGCCATGTAACTTTACATAGAAATGTTTAATGCTAGGCATGCAGTGAACAAAATTATAGAGACAATTTTATTAAGTTTTGTTGTGATTCAGTCTTATGACAGTAAGCTATGATTATATTTCTTTCAAAAAATGGCCAGTATCTATGTTATTATCCAGGTCTAATACAATGTAGGCATGACTTCTGCAGACACAACCGCAACAGAAAATGAGAATTATTTTTAAGAGTATTAAGAGAATTACATTTTTTTAGTGTGGTGAAATATGGGGAAAAATTGTCGCACTAGCAATTTTTCATGCTTGTTTGATTAAGGTGAATTTCACATGTTTTTAATTCTGTTGAATCAAAATGTAGGGCAGTATTACATATAACATTAACAAGCAAAAAGTTCATGTGTTTTTACTTTGCAGTAGTTTCATGTTGTGCTAAATGCATGACAATTTTCAGACAACGAAAATTTCCACTTTTGCAGGTACACACTTCACCTGCATATCATACTTGAGCATTAATGCTTGAACTGTGTCTGTGAGTGTATAGATTGGTAGTTTCTTCACCCGCTGAGGCAGAGCTAATTTTGCTACAACACGCATTTCCCATAAACACCTGCCCGAGTATACTCTGGACTGGTCTTCAACAGGTTAATCAGCTGATACCTTTAAATACAATTATGTACAATTTTGTACTGCGTAGATTAGAGTTTGCTGTGTTTTAAAATAATCTGGACTCAATAAATGTGCGAGTCTGCTTGTGTGTTTTATAGTCTGTGTAATATTTCTTCTCTGCATGTTACCAGTGCTGTGTGTGTAATAGGTGAGTTCACATCAGGTGTAGATAACATACTAACAACTATTACTAACACTATCTCTCGTTTTCCCCCCTTTGTTTGGATTTTCCATCCTGTCTCCATCGGAAGGGTAACTCTCGTGTACCCCATTCACACACGAAAATTATCCACGGGACTGTCCTCCAACTAAATGGCCAGATCGATGGCAGTGTCCATGTTCAAGCACTTTAACGACTACAAGGCAAGAGTGTGAATCTTCTATGTAGCACAGTGATGCGTCCCCATGCCCACCACACTGCATGAATCAATGGTGTGTTCATACCTGTACTTTCCATTGCGTTTCATTGTCTCATATTTCTCTGTCACTGAGAGCAAAAGCTCTGTGCTCCGACATCATGGCATCATAAGATGTGAAATTTTCAGATGTGAACAATGACAATGCTACATGTATTTTATATCATTGTCCTGATGTAATTTTGAATTTTTCAAAAACCTTATACCTCTTTTTTCTACATGCCTTCATTTTATTTTGTGTGTGTATGTGTGTGCAAGAGAATAGTGAATAATTCAGTCATAAAATACATGAAGTTTTTGCATATGATGGAGTAATATATGATTAATATCTCTTGCATTTTTGTTTACAGTCATACAATGTGTGATAGCAATCAGTTAAAATTAAACAAAAGTAACAACAGATACAATCAAACAATATTAATAAGGAAACATTCTTCGATTGAGATTTTTGTCTCAATCAATCAATGCCACACATTATACAATGTACAACTGTCCATTGGCTGAACTAGTCCTGTGCTCCTACAGTACACATGTATATCAGATGATTTATTTACAAGTGTTATGTTGTACGTATTAATTGTGAAAGGTTCTTCAGCATGACCTTGTGTGTGCCAGTCATGCAAATGCTAACTTACTACCAAATGGGCAAACAGTGGTGGAACAGCGTGTACTTGCTTAACTGTTATTTAATATTAATTGAAATATCATCTTTGATATACTTTTTATATATTTGTGTAATATATGTGCATGCGCAGCTTGTTGAATCAAATTGCTGGATTGTCTCTTGTGCCAGGTTGCATGATCTAGAAGAGGTGTCATTCTGCTCACAATAGATTGTTGCCTAAAAGAAAAACAAATGTCTTTGTCTTCATTTTTTTGTGTCTTCATTTAGTGTACAATAGATGTGGTCCTCCTTTGTCCACCATTTTTTTAATTGCTCTATCTATGTAAACTGTGAGATACTTGATTTTGTAGACTCATCTGCACTGTGTTGTAGCCAGACCAAGAACAAGACCTCAACTGCCAATCATTTCGTCGCCGGTCACAAGAACCGACGAATCCCTTAGGTTTGCGTAAGAATGACAATTCGAGAAAAACGCGTTTGAAGTTAGCCCATTTTTGACTTATAGTTGCTACACTTTTATGTCTATAATTTCCAATTATTTTTGTAGTACATCAGACTTCAATTCTTGCTCTAACTTGTGAAGTTTTTATCGAATTGTATTGTTAACAAATAAGCGGGAAATCGTCAAAGAGCTGCATGCATGTATTTTCGGTCTGCAAAGAACGTTGTCATTTTCCATGTGTGTCCATATGTACATGTACATTGAGCGTTGTCATTGTCAATACATGTATTACATAGTACGCGCACTGTGCGCGCGGTCAATGAACTGTTGAATCTCAAAAATAACATGCAAGTCAATGCGCACTGATTCGTCGGTTCGGTGACCGCGTGTACAGGTACGCGCGGTCACCGAACCGTCGAATCGCCTGATTGTTTAACACACGCGTCTATGGGGAAAACAAATAATTTTCACAAATGGAATTACATACTTCTACAAAAGTGATAACTACGTAAAAATTACACCGAATTACACACTGAGAATTTCAGAATATGTAGTATGGAATGTCTACTATCGAAATGATTGAAAATCTCAAAATCGAAAATTTGACCCAAAATCGAGTGATTCGTCGGTTTGTGTGACCGGCGACGATTTATTCCCTACCAAAGCTACCATTTGTCATTGTGATCAATGATCATACATCACACATGTCTGTGTGTGTGTGTGTTTGTGTGTGTGTGTGTGTTTGTGTGTGTGTGTGTGTTTGTTTGTGTGTGTGTGTTTGCATTTCTTTATGTGTTCTTCATGTCAAGCTATCTGTCAATAAGTTTATGAATCAAAATGCTCAACATCTGTTTTCGAAGTTGAAATAAACTTGAGTAGTGTTGATTTGACATATAATATGTAGGTGAAAAAATGATGGAACAAGTTCATGGCAGGCATCATAAGTTGATTATAACTCTAATTCTCTCCATTTCATTTGATCTGAAACAAAAAAAGTCGTAGAATAGTTCTAGTACAAGTCTAAGCATGAACCACATTGTTGTAAGTAGTTGATTAACACCTGAAAAGACAAACTCACAAACATGTTTAAGACATGTTTTGCCAGAATCTTCCCCTGTGATCTCTAAAATTGGCATATGGTGGACATAATTTTATAGATCAAATGTTTTTGAACTACTTTTGGCAGAAGGCTATTTTGAGGTATAGTGTAGCATAGTAGGTCATTTTATGATTCATTCTGGACAAATACATAAATTTCACATGAGAAAGGGTTAGTAAGCCAATGAAATATGTCCATCCCTTAAAGGGATGGTATAATTTTGGTTGAGATGGAGGATTCATATTTTGACTTTTTGTGAGATACCTTGAAATCACTTTTGAAATATTGAAAACATATGATTCTAAGAGCAATTAAAAGTGTATATTATGAAAAATGGTTTTGACATGTCTGAGATATCCATAACAAAGTAAAACAAAGAGGTAGTAAGAAAAGGTGGGTTCCACTTTTGATCAGGACCTCTTGTTTTTGGATATCTCAGCCACTTCAAAACCAATGTTCAGCAAATAAACTTTGAATCCTCTGAATGGTATGCTTTTTCATATTTCAGGAGAGGCTTATTGTCTCACAAAAAAAGTTGGAAACCTGAAGCCATCATGTCAACCAGAGCTATACCTTCCCTTTAAGATGGTATTTCCTCCTAGACATAGAGTAGATGTGTGTCATAAGTTTGCACCATCAAATACCCACATATACTCTACTGTGAGATGACGGTATTGTGTATTATAACATGCTGAGATGAAACAAGTCTGAACATGTGCCAATATTTGTGACCGTGCACCTCAAAACGAACATAAAGTCGCACACACTGATTTTGCGTGAGGACTGAAAATAAGTGAAATGGGTCAACCTAGCCGAACTTGACTTTTTCATATTTTCTGAAAGAGCAGGTCTTCTTCTACATTATGCTAAAATTTGGTATCATAAAATGGGCGGGAAAGTGTTTTTTTTTTAGCAGTTTATCTCGAACATTTTTGGTAGAATAGTGTGATTAGGTGTGTCTTTAGAATCCCTTTTTCATTTTTGAAAAACCTTGTCCACACTCTTCACTTTCAACTCTAATAACTTTTGAAAGGAGAGTGCTACTGCTTTGAAAGTTGAAATTGATTATGGACAGAATGTGTTAATGAGGCATGCTAAGTTTCAGTTTAATCTGATAATCCTTTCATTGTTGTTTCTCTGGTGGTTTACTTCCTGTTTTTTGTCCCTTTCATCGCACAGCCAGCAGGGTTTGGTAAAGATTAAGCGCTTGAATAGACACTGTACTTCAGAGCCTCTTTTCTCAGTTCATACTTTTCCTGAGTTTGTGCTTTCTTTCCAATATTTAGATAGGTTAGGAGAGTCCATTTGATTTGAGTTATACATCATTTTAAAGTTTAAAGTCTGCTCTTTCAGAATATGGTCTTAACTAAAAATTCATGTCTGGCGACTTTTTGTTTGTTTTGAGGTGCAGTGTCACATTTGGTTACACTTTGTTTTATCCACATGGATTTACATTGTATTCACGTCATTACCATAAGCATTAAAATTTGACTGAACAGTGAAATTGAAGTAATGGAAAATCTTCTTGCTAGAATGAGCACAAATGATTGATTACATGCAAATTCCACCTTTGTAGCTTTTAAAGGTCAAGAAACCTTTCTCTCTCCCTCAGTCCTTAGTCCTACATTCACCTAAAGAAAAAAAAGTGAAGTTTCATGCCGTCTTGCCCTTTGCATGGTAGTCAATGTATTCTCATTCGTGGGATGTTGCCAAACATTTTTCTATTTCTCTATAACATTTTATGTTCAGCGTCTGCTCCGCGTGTTGTACTGCAGCAAAAACTCTGCAAAAACTTAGTAAGCCCGCGAGCTTTGGATGACATTTCACGAGCAGACTCCCTGGTGTCATATCTCCTTGTTTTGCTGTCCCAAGACGGGCCAAGAGACACCCTTTTAGTGGCCGACTCACACACTGCCCTTCGCTGTTTTGTCCGGCAATCAGGACACCACCTGCGCAGTATTAGAATCGACTACCCTGGCCCCCTGCTAAAGTGATGTTTATGTTTATGCTTATGGCGGGTCATTCCCTTCATCGCTCTAAAGTTACAAATATATTGGGAAGGGGGATGTAAATGTTAGAAAATTCAAACATGTTGGGATAAAAACAGTCACAAATGGGCAAGGAAAGAAAACATCAGCATTCAATATACATGTATATGCTGACTGGTGGAAGTAAGGAGGTGTAAGAGAATGGAGTCACAACTGTTTTATTTCCTTTGAACTTGTGTTCAAAGCCACCACTAAAAAATAGATAGCAATAGAGTTGATTTGTTTCTTACTGCATAAAATGACTAACCACTTTCTAAGGAAAATATGCCTTAACTCTTTATGTGCCATGGTGGAAACCCCCTGTGTGCCACGTTATTCTGAGACCTGAAGGTAGTCATGCTTAGAGAACGATTCTGTTTTTCCAGTTTTGTATAACTTCTACAAACTTCTGTTAAGCTGGACATAATAGTGAGCAAAGTTAAAGAGAAATGCCAAACTTTGCTTCCATATACAATGTATAACAATTCTATTTTCATTTTTTCTTTTGTATTACCAGTTGCTACATTACTGTAAAGGCATGACTTTTGCACATAAAATAGTGACAGAAACTTAGAATGTACACGAAAATCTAGCTGGGAACACCAATTGATAGTCAATTACCACATAGAATGCAAGCCGTATGTGAGAGAAACAAAAGTGCGAGAAACGCTTTGATCGTACCGTGGGATTAGCGATTTATCGATCGGTTTTGGCGGCTTTGTTTGTTGAGCAGAATATGCGAAGTTGGCATGCCGTCGACTGAGCCGGACGTGCGAACGTGGCACATAAAGAGTTAATGATGGTAATTGCGTTTTACCATCTCTTCTTATAAGAGGTGGGCAATGTGCAATGGTGAAGGAATGGGGATGCATGTATTGAAATTGCATAAAAAAAGATGAAATAAAAATCAAAATTACTCGACTGTGCATGCTGGGCACTAATCTGACATATTAATATGTAAAGAACTATACTTGAAGATTATACCATTATATCAGTTTTATTTGTCAGAATTATAGTGACAAAGTGATAAAAGTGGCATTCCAGGAGAGTAGAGTTTCAAATATTTTCACATGATACAGCTCAGACATACACTCTTGCACATACATATTTCTGGACGGGATTGACTTTTGTTTTATATGTTTTATCATCAGGTGAAATCTCATGTAAAAAAACAAGAAAAAAAAAACAAGCGAAATATCCCCTACATTATGTTAAGAGTTCAAAATGAATCTTCCAGATTGCTCAGAAAGATGGTGGCTTCAAACTCGGGTCATCAGAGGCACACATACACCTGTGAAATTCTTTTGTGTATCCATAGAAAACTGAAAGGTCTTTGAATAATTAAAGCCTGTTGGAACTCTGCCCTTGAACCTCCTTAAGGGATGCAATAGATTTGGTAACAAGCATTTACACTTGTGAAATAGGCTAAAATACTAAAATGTTAAAAACAGAGAGTGAAAATGAAATTGTCCTTTTTTATGTTACTGTATTCTTGAATATTCATTTTCTTGTATAGTAGGGCAAAACAGAAAGCAAAATTGACATTGTTCTTTTTATATTTTCTTGTATCCATATTCTTGTATTGCGGCAATGTCAATATAACCTCCCACCCAAACAGTGCAATTACATGTCTCACTTGCTTATTTCTGCATGATATTATTTGCAACTACATTTTTATGTAGAAAGCTGATGAAAAAAACCAAACACTTTTGATATGCACCATCTGTGGCTTGTGCAGTACAACAGCTCTGATTAATTGATCATTTAAATGTTGCTCATATTTTTCTTGTTGAAGAAAATTATTCATCAAACGTAGAAAAGTGATACCATAGCTGTTGCTGTGCTGTAATACCTGACATGTGTGTATGTACAGTATTTTTCCCTTTTAAGTAGTAATTTTTCTGTGAAAACAGAAATTAATGGCAAGATAAGCTGTTCTATTATTTTACCTGTGCCAGTGTCAAGATCTAATACAATGTGTGAAAATGTGGTGAAGAGAAGGAAAAGAGAATATTGTATGGAAACAATATAAATATTGTTTGTGTGTCAAAGCACATAATTGACAAATGACTGCAAGTCCAGCATGCCCACGTTTGTCGATAGTGTACCATTGTGTCTGCAGTCGTACGCAAGGTTTTGATGTTTATTATATGTTGTTTGTGTGTGTGTGTGTGTGTGTGTGTGTGTACTGTGGGTGCACATTATTTTGTTTATAAGTATTTTTTTATTGACTTCGGTGTATTTTTGCAGTGGACACTATCCAGAATATTTACATGGCAATTCACAACATCATCTACTAAAAATAAGTATCAATGATTATTGTAAATCATCGTGAAAAGGACATAGGAACCAGTCTAGTAAAAACAGTACTTTAAGAGAGAGAGAAAAAAAAAAGCACTCACATGAAAGGTGAAATGTTTGACCCATAAAGCAATTCAGGCAGTTTGTCTCACAAACTGAAGGGAGTACCATAGCTTATTTGATGTGAAATTTGCATCTGCCAATTTAATGTTATTGCTCTTTGGAGGATTTTGTAAATGGGGCTAATGTCTTTTTCGCGTTAGGATACCCTTGAATCATTGTCTAGCTGCTGTGTTTTATCTGACAGACTCAGGGCTGCACGAAGTCTCTACATCATGGTACAATATTAACGTTGTATATATTAACTGCTGTCAAACCTGTTCAGTGGCCACCTGAAATAGTGGCCAAAAATTTGAAATACATCATGTATGTAGATAATGTAAAAAGGTAGAAAGGCATGGTACATAGTAATATGAGGTAGTGACACATCTAAAAACAATAAAGAAACAAACAAGTATAGGGAGACAGGAAGAGAGAGAGAGAAGAGAGAGAGAGGAGATAGGAAAGGAAGAAAAAATGCCAAAGAGAAAATTGGAAAGAGAAAATATACATAGGGGGGAGAGAATATACGAATGAGAGAATATACCTATGGGAGAGAGAATCTTTTTTGTTAAGAAGGAGAGAATATGCAAAGGGGAGACAGAATATATGAAAGAAAGAATATACCTAGTTGAGAGAGAATGTAGAAAGTGAGAATATACAAAGTTGAGAGAGAATATATGAAAGGATGAATATACAAAGGGTAAAGAGAATATACAAAAGAGAGAATATACAAAAGTGAGAGAGAATATATGAAAGAAAGAATATACAAAGAGGGAAAGAGAAAATTCATGTACTATATAGAGAATATACATAGGGGAGTGAGAATATACAATAGAGAAAATGGGAAAGAAAAAGGAAGCTGAGAAAGAGATAATGGAAGATTGGGGGAAAATGGAAAAGAGAAAAAATAGGAGAGAAAATGAGGAAAGAGAAAAAATGGGAGGGGACAGAAAATGAGAGATGGAGTGAGAGAGAGAGAGGGAGAGAGATAGAGAGTGAAAGGAAGAGAAACGGGAGAATCCTGATTTAGCACACAATACAGTAATCCATCTGCTTATCTCACTGGATTAGTATTTCCATGGAAATGAGATCAGAGTGCAATTTGTAATGGTATATACACCTGCAGATGTGGCTCCACTTTCCATGGCATTTCTAATGAGAGAAATTTACAGTGAGATAGATGGATAGACCTATTAGTACTTTCACCACTTATGTATCTGCATGGTAGTTGCATACTAACAAGGTGATGACAAATCTTTTTTCCTGGGAGGTGGGCCATTTTTATGAATTCTTATTTTTGCTAGAGAAAGGATGTCTACTGGAAATCCCTGCACAAAGTACATAATTTATCTTGAATAACTTCATTTTTGTTAATGATGTTTTGAAAACCATATTATTTATCTGCAAATAAACTGGCCAGAAGATGTGGTTTCTGTGAGAAACTTTCACAAGACAAAAGAGAAAATTTGAATTCAACCTTTAAAAGCCAGTCTCTCAATGTGATGTACTTATCATCATACACAAGAAAGAAATGTAAACCCAAAGAAAGTAATATTTGCAAACTCTGCTTAAGCAAGGCAAGATGGAACTTGACTGAATGGAATGCCTTCGTCCAATCGTCATTTCCAGTCTTGGCTCATCAGAATCCATACTAATCTATGACCTTCTTCCCTCTCATTAGATGGCAGCTAGTGGTGCTCAATAATGAGTGAGAGTATGAAATCAAGAAACATTTGCATTTTGCGGCATGCAGCATGCTTGCATAGATGTACGAGTTGTATTATTCTGCGTATGAAGGCAAAGCAGTGGGTATGTGCACATTATGCATGAGACATCACAGTCCCGAGTCTGAGCATTCCCCCAACACTGGGTTATTTTCGAGCATGATGTACAGAATTTAGCATCTTATATGTCTGAGCATTCTCCTAGCACTGGCTTATTTTCGAGCAAGATGTACAGAATTGAGCATCTTATGTTGTTGGCGGTAGCAATGCCCTGTCTGTGGGCTCCGTGTCCACATATTAATGCCGATTGTGCTAAATTTAATTCTTGTTAGCATTAATGAGAAAGTAGTCAGTGTGCCAGAAGTTATTATGGCATAGGGATTGATGTTCGTTTATATCTGTCCAAAATGATACCAGATTGGTAGCATCTACTCTAATGCAGGATGTTGTTAATGTTTTTTTTTTTCTTTCTCTCTCTGACCACGGAAGAGGAATGAGTGATGCGGGGTAAGGAAGAAGAAGGGAAAGATGAGAAGTCTGTGGGTAGAACATAGATGGGTTGCAAGTCTTTTAACCAGCGGGCATCTGGCTGTATTGACGCACTGTGTGGGCGTATTCAGGGCCAGTATGTGTGCACACTGCTTAAAGGGGAGAACATGGATATCCTAAGGTTCACAAATAAACATTAACTGGTATTGACACGCATTGCAACCCCACACTGTTCTTATTGCAATGAATCAGATTAACTTCAGCAGAGTGAATTAGGACTGATATTTTCCCATGGCTGTTTTGTGATGAACTCCTGTAACTATCAAGAGGTTGAATCCACTGCAGTAATAAAGAGTGACTAATATGTCATTTATGGGTTTATACTTAAGAGCAGTCACATCTTTTTTGTTTCTTTTTTTTTACCATTCATTAATAGTTTTTCTTGATGTAAAATAAATACTTTTGCATTTAAGAGCCCTAGTTTGGTCATGAGCCTTGGATTATTTTGGTCTCAGAGTACTTGGCGGCCTCTAAATTTCTGCATGTATGTTTGATCTGTAAATGGGCAACACAGTTTTATTTCAGTTCATGTTTCTGCCTCAAGCATACAAATTTTTAAAGTTGCATTTAATCCTCCATTTATGGATACTGTATACGCTATATATTTCGCGTGTCTAAATGTCCATGAATCAGGAATTCATGACGATTTCGCAAGTGGTTAAGTTCGCGATCATCGAGTCCTGGACTGAACAGAGAAGTGTACACACGTACATCACATGCACATTGGGATCAGAGTCAATATTTTTGTGTGTCTTTAATTTCGCGAATAGTACCTGACTCGCAAAATTCATGAAAATAAAAACCTCGCGAAATATTCGGTGTATACAGTAATAGAGTGAGATTCAGAGTTACCAATCTAATTATTATGGATTATTTTGGTCGCAGAGTAGTCTGTAGCCTTTAAATTTCTGCATGTATGTCTGATCCGTAATTTGGCAACACAGTTTAATCCAAGGTCATGTTTTTGTCTCAAGCATGTAAATTTTCAAAATTCCATTAAATCCTCCAATTATGGGTCCTGGGATGAGATTCAGAATTGCCAATTTAATGAGAATGAATTATTTTGGTTGCAGAGTAGTCTGTAGCCTCTAAATTGCTACATGTATATCTGATCCTTAAATTGGCAACACAGTTTAATTTCAGTTTATGTTTCTGTCTTAAGAATGCAAAGTCTCAAAGTTTTATTTGATCCTCCAGTTGTGGTTACCCGGAGTGACATTCAGAGCTGTCAATTTGATGAGAAAAAAATAACAACTTAGTTTTGAAGGAAAATTACCCAGAAACTGATAGGTTTATTAGAATTGAGATCAAGCCCTATGCCCTGCCCTCTGTGTATTGTATGTAATATGTCTTGTAAGCAAGTTTGATTTACTACTCTACGCTAGGGCACAATCACATGATATTCATCAGTCTGGTGGGAACTTAAAAAATACCATGAACACTGGAGGGCCGACTACCAGAAATTCCTGTTTCGCCATTTAAGGCATTGGTGGCATTACAAGAAAGTCTAAATCGTGAGCAGACGACAATGCATCTGCATGCAAACCCTGAGGGAGCTCCAGTATTTGGTAGAGATTTCTCATACGAAATATGTATTTTTGTCTTGTTGGATATTTTTCATTACCGATATCAGACCTGGTACTCCTGACAGCAAGAGAAATTTTCTTTCAAATGTTAGGGAGAGTCTCTTTCAAATTTTAGTACAGTGACATTTGCAGCATTCTGTATAACGCGTACAACTCTTCAGAGGATTGATAGTCCCACGCATGCATATTGAGTGTGGTACAAGTTTGAATTGATCAGTCCTTTGTAGAACCACACGTAAAGTTCTTTGCTGTTTTATCTATTAGTTATTTGCGTATGGCTGCAAGGTGGTGCATATGCATACTTGCCAACTCTACCGCATTTGGCGTTAGACTACCGCTTTTGAAAGATTTTATTAGCATTCAAGCTAGCGCTGCTCGCATAGGCATCCTGGATTCTACCGCTTTCTCAAATGAATATGTTGGCAAGTATGCATATGTATAGTTTTGGTTGGATCATATGTGATAGATTTCTATTTTTTTTTTAATCTACTAACATATACTACAAGCTTTATGTCATTTGGGTGTAAAACCAAATCACCCAAATGTTCATTCAAATTCAGTTGAATTTATACTTGCACTACACTCAAAATGCATGCATTGGACTGTGTATCACCTGGAGCATTGTACAATGTACATGTATGCTTCATGTAAAACACTGCATTAAAAAAAAACTTAAATACATTGTAGTTGTTCTTTTTCTTTCAATGCCATTGTATTTACACTTGAAAGAAGTTGTCTTTCCCTTGCATTCGTAAGTCCTTGGTCTAAAAGAAAATGATCCTGCAAGACACAGAATGCACATTTTGCACAAAAAATCTCTGCCAAAGGTAGGAGCTCCCATGGGTTTAACAAGCAAATGCCATGTTGTCTGCTTGCAATTTAGACTTTTTCTCATGGACATCAGCCCCGCCCCCACGTCGGTACAGAGCCACAACGTGAGCATCTTTTGTACATTTGTATGTCATCAGTTTGACTTATGAATAATAAATGGTGGGAATTAATTTGAACCGCCCATTTTCCCATGATGAATGTGTTCCATTTGAAAGGCAATTTCTGCAGACAAGTTATTTTTGTCAAACAAGCCATTGCAGAATTGATATTCTGGACCTCAATGTACAGCGCATATAATATTTTTGAATGATTATTTCATTTAAGAGTTAGTTACATTGTCTTATTCTACTCCTTTTTCTTTCTTTGCATGTTCTTTTTTTTAATTATTATTTCTAATTGCAATTATCATTACATTAGAATTCTCCAGTGCTGCTACAGTAGGATGTTGGTGATTATTATCATGATCACTGCTAACAAGTGTTATTATTTTGTGAGACACACTTTCTCTTTTTAACTTTTACTACTACTACCAATGCTCCTGAACTACAGCAAACTAATTCATGAAGAGACAATTACAGGACTGTTAGTGCCCCATCTGTATTGTTACAACTTGCATACTTGTATTTGCATGTAATGTCAGAACTTGTGTCAGGATTATGTTGAAAATGCTATATGTACTGTAGCTTTCCTCTCAGATTCTCCTCTTTCTAGGTTCTTCTATTGCCTACCAACAGTCCTTTTAAAGGGGAAATCCAGTCCAAATATAAGTTAGTCTGATAAAAAAGAGTAAAATCTTATGAGTTCAGCAGTAAAAATTTGATTGAAATCAGATGAAAAATAAGGAAGTTATGACATTTTGGAGTTTTGCTAATTTCTGCAAAACAGTTATGAATATGCAAATGAGTGAGTTGACCGTGTCATTACCTCACAATTTTCCACTGATTGTGTACACACACACACACACACACACACACACAAAAATGATGAAAATTCAATATTTCTGTCATTGAAGTCTGAAACATGATGCTATTCCTGTTGAGTAACTGTGGATAGTTAGATATACGGGGATTTGAGCCTCTGGCATAATTGCGTTTGAATAAAAAAAAAATTGAAATTTCAAAATTTAAAGGGGACCTCCGGATGATTTTCAGACTTGTACATTTGAACAACTATAAAGTAGTCAAACTGAGTACAGAGTTTCAGAATTTATAGTGATGGGGATAAGTAATGAGAATGTTTTCAAAATTTATAATGAATTGCAATGAACAAGGATGATGACATGACAGCCTCACCATAAGAATGCATGAGTTGGGGCTCAAGGAAGCAGAACAAAAGAAGAAGGTATGCATGGATTTTTCACAGGTGAACTTGTTGAGCAAGCGGTATTGTAATGGAATTACACTGCTACATTTCTGAAATATATGAGGCTCTGATGTCATCATCACTGTTCAGTGTAATTTGTTTCAGATTTTCAATTTATTTGTTTCTCTGCTCAAGGACCACAATAAATTCCACGGATCTATACATGGAGTTGTTGATTTATGTACTACATGATGTGAAATTATGAAAATCGTCCGGAATGCCCCTTTAAAGTACAAAATATATGGTAAGTTGTGAGGGAATGACATGCTCACTTTGCCATTTGATGTTCATATTGACCGTTCAAGAACTGTTTCCAGAAAAAAATAGTAAAACTTCAAAATGTCATAACTTCTTTATTTTCATCCTATTTTGATCAAAGTTATACTGTTGAACTCATAATATTTGATTCTTTCTTATCAGGCAAACTTATATTTGGCCTGGATTTCCCCTGTAAGGACTACATACACATGGTGTTACCACAAACCTCTCTTCCTCATAATCATCACCATGCAAACTTTCACGTAACTGAAAGTGTTACCGTGAGTAATCATTTGCCAATTACACACCAAAGAATTACATCATAATTTTGTTGCATTAAACTCTTGAAGTATCTGAGGAATCTATGTTATTTACCTGGTGATAATACTGACATGCACAGAATCAAATTCTGCAAATAATTGATACACCTCAAATAAAGTTCAAACGTACAGCTTTAGTAAACCATGTACAGTCTCACATTCATTTGATTTGTTTTTTCTACGATAGCAGTAGGATAAGTATCAATATGTAATGTCTTTGAGGCATAAGTAGACTTTAGAGACTAAAGGTTATCCAATCCTTACCAGGCATACATTGTACTTGTACATTCTGCTATGGGTGGGATAAAAAGAAGACTGCATAAGTGGGCTACCTCATTTCCAAAACACAAAGACGGGCTGGATACTATATTTTTAAATAACCTAAATAAACAGGACATTAGGTAAGACCTTCTTAATGAGGACTGCCAGAGAGGGGGAAAAAAAGTTTTTTACTGTGATTAGGCGAAGGTTAATGCATTTTGGCACAAGCGCGCACAGTCGTTAACGATTTCTTCTCTATTATGAATGCTATAATCGTTGCTGTCGCAAACCTTTTTTTTTTTCTGTTCATGGCTTTCAGCAACCCTCCCTACATCTTTATGGCAAGATTATTTATGATGTCGTTACCGGCAGGACAGACTGCAATAACGCGTAAATCACGTCGGTGTGGTTGTTTCGTTTGGTGGCTGGGATTGTTGCTCCCCTCAAATTGCACACGACAACGGTTGCTGTCTGCGGCTCCGTAGGCAAATTTATTTGCCACGGGTCTGGACGTTGGAACCTTCAAGATGCTTTCTGTCTTCAAAAAACAAACTTTCCTTGATCTGTTTGCAATCAAAAAGCAATAAGCGATCCAGGGGCCCATTGCATGAAACATTTAACCTGAGAAAAACTCAGGTTTAACTCAGTAAGAACTGAAAATTCTGGTTAGCATGATGCTGCCGTTGACTTTAACACATGAAAAAATCTGTTAAAAATCAACCTATGTTTTTCTCAGGTAAAATGTGTTATGCATTATGTCCCAGGAGTAGTGCATCAGCAAATTTATTGTTCATGGGCCTGGGCAAGAAAAGCTTGAAGATGCTTTCTGTCATTAAAAACAAAAACAAACTTTCCTTGATCCGTTTGCAGTACAAAAGCAATAAGCAATCCAGTAATTAAGCATTGGCAAGAAATGTGCATGTCTTGGATTTAATTAACATGATGTTCTTTAATTATGATAGTCACACATGGAAAGGCATTTATGGTATACTAGTACACTGCACCATGCTAGCATCCCTTCCACCCTGTTAGCCTTGATTGAGCTTTTACACTTTTTTCCTTTTCTTTTTCTTTCTTTTCTTGTCCAACCCATTGAGGATGAGTCCCTAGTATACTCGGGCGAGTCTCTATGGGAAATCTGTGTTGTAGCAAAATCATCCCGTCTTCAATGGGTTAAACCTAAAAGAGTCTTGAGCATCTCTTTGATGGATTGCTGTGCTATAGCATATATAAGCTTGTAATACTCTATTCTTATTCAAATTCTTCTTACTATTAAATCATTATTATTGTTGTCCCCATGTGGATTGGTCAAGGTACATGTATCACTTCGCAACCATCACCTATATAGGAACTTGATGTCTGTGCTGTCTGTTGGCATTGCAGGCCGCCACAAGGAAAGGGTTAAAATGACATCACACACAAGTATTCATTGTAGGGTAGATGAGGTGTATCTCCAGTTGATGTACTGTAGATGGAAGCTACGTTTGAGGAATCGTTTACATGTGTCTGTGTCGAGTATTATAGTATCATAATTTAGCCTATAGATGGTGTTTGATATGTATATGTGTGTGTGTGTGTGTGTGTGTATGTGTGTGTGTATGTAACTATCAATATATATGGGCTGTGGCGCGAGAAAAGGGCCCTTAGCGCCTCTGCGCGCAAACGCCAGAAACCGGCGCGGAAGTTTGACAAAGCAATACGCGCAAAAAAGATCAACTAGCTATTTTACACTGCGCGCACATGCATAGATGTATCAAAAAGTGGCAGGATTTGGAAAAAACATTCTTCTTGAATGTCGTAATGGGGTCATTTAGGATTGGAATTTCAGAAAAAGGTCTGTACATCTAAATACGTCAGAGTTCATTCTACAATGTGGTGGTGAAAACTCATTTTCGTATTTAATGCCCTAAGGGCCCTTTTCTCGCGTCACGGCCCATAGTGTATGTGTCTTGTTAATTGTGTGTGTGGGTGTTTGTAGGTTGAGGATGGGACAGTGTTTCTTTAGTAATAGGGAATAGAGTTAAGTAAAGATCAGTACATGGGAGCTGGAAGATAAAGCAGGGGCGTATCCTGGAATTCCGTAAAGGGGAGGTGCCTTTACAAAATTAAAGGGGGGGGGGTGCACCCCCATTTCCTTCCTTCTATTTCTTTTGTCTTAACAAAAAATAAAGGGAAGCGTGCACCCGATGTACCTCCACCTGGGTCCGCCACTGATAAAGGAGGACGCAGGAGCAGGGTGCTACATAACTTTTTTTTTTCCACTTGCCCGGTCGGACAAGCAGATTTCAAATTGCTGCAGAACACTTGCCCGAATATGAATTTTATTTGTCCGAAGAGAAAGTCCAAAGATATAAGAAAATGATGTAGAAAATCACTTGTAATGTCAAGGGCTTGATAAAACACAATCATTTGAGTAAACAGCATATGTGCTGAGTAACAAGCTTGGTTCGATAGAGTGTTGGTGTTGGATTGCATTGGGACTCCTTCATATAAGAGTTGGGAAGTGAAAGTGGCTTCAAAACATTTTGCTTGCCCAATTCGGGCAAACACATTTTTTCATTGTTCTAAAACACTTGCCCGACTTAGATTTTTACTTGCCCCCGGGCAATTTGGGCAAGTGCTTATGTAGCACCCTGAGGAGGAAGGGAAGGAAGATGAGGAAAAAGACTCAAAGGAAGAGAGAGGAATTAGTAATTTATAGGGAAGGGTGAGAATTCTATTTGGCTTTACTGATATTGATATATTTTTCACTCTTTTTTTTATTTAGAAAAAGGAATATTTCAGTCAAATGTTTATCATATGATATCATATGAGGTAGTTATATTTGTTTTATAAGATTTCTTTCACGTCCGTTTATCATATTCTTTGATGTGATATATGTTATGTTTTGTATGTTACTCTTATTTCTAAATTCATTCATTAAAGTAGAATGTAGAATAGAATACAATAGAAACTTAAAAAGAAAAATAATATCTAAAGAAAAATATGTATATTGAAGATCAGCACTAATGCATGTGAATCTCAATGATTTTGCATCATATCCGATATGATATAATTATACAGGATAATCTTTGTTGTGTTTGTAATGTGCCTGCCATAGTAATTCCTTACAGAATTTGTAGATTTTGCAGAACTGGCATGTCATCTGCACAAAGTGTAGTATTGAACTGTGTGCCCTTTTTATTTTTAGTACCATTGTTGATGACACTGCATTAACAAAATGAGTCTTGCAGTTGAATCCGTGTATAGTAACCCTTGCGCAGGGGAAGATCAAGAAATGTACAGCTATTGATAGATATATGAGACAGAGAGAGAGAGAAAGAGAGGGAGAGAGAGAGTGAGGAAGAGGAGGAGGAGGAGAAGAGAAGGAGAGAGAAAGAGGGAACAGAAAAAACAGACAGACAGACAGACAGACAGACAGACGTAGGTAGAGAGCAGGAAATACAGCGCACCGTAAAGTGGAAGAGGTGGAACAGAATGATTTCCAGTCTTGCGAGTCCAGAAACAGCTGAGATAAAGGTCATCTAATGCAGATGTGAATTCCTTTTCCATGCACCTCCCCCCATATAGTGCTCTCCTATGAAAAGACAGACACACACATACATACACACACACAGCCATATGAGCAGCACTTGACTTTTTTTTTTTTTTTTTTTTTTTGAGGTGGCAGGCACGTAAATGTAGCGCCAATGTCTCATTGTACGTACGGTAATTAGGTGAAAAAATATGTTTGTTGCCAATGTGTAATATAGGAGACTCCGTCTCATGGGCAGTATATTCCCCCTGGCTTTGTCTGTGACGAGTGGCTGTGAGTCGATATTGAGTAGGGGATGTATTTATCATTGCTGCCATTGCAAAGGATGCCTACATGTATTTTTAAGCACAGAAGTCGTACTTGTAGGATATAATGAGACATGTCTCAGGATTACTTGAATTGAAGGGTGTGCTCTAGTTTTGCTGTTATGTATAAGCATATGCTCTATATTTTACATGTATCTTTTTTTTTTTCTGTGTGTCTGTGACAAGTTGAGACAGAATGGGATTGAATTAGAGCTGAGCCAAATGATCTTCACTGTCTGGAATGAGGACATTTTGTGGGATAGAAATGCTAATCAGTTTCTGTGCAGTCTAGACTCTGATTGTTCCTTGATTCCTTGGCTAATAATAAAGCCATTTAATCTAACATACTAGTATTGCAGGCATTTTTCTCTCTTTTTTCTTTTCCCTTCTTATTTCTTCCCCCCCCCCCATTTTCTATTATGCCCATGCATTTTGTAGTAGTGTTAATGGGTAATGTATGCAGAGCTACCACACTTTCCCAATTTAGCAGGAGGCTTTCTGAAAACATCAGTGTCTATTGATGTCTAGATAAGGGATTATTTAAATCTCCCTGTCTTGGGAAATAGTACTGCCCATCAAAATGCATGTAAAATGTACTTGAGTATCCTTCATTGCATTACATACTGTGATAATGATGCATGAATGCGGACAGCCCTGATGTATGTAATACAAATCTATTTTTGAAGTCTCATTAAGAAGCTGATCGAATGAATCATCATTGACATAAGATTAAGTTCTATTTTTTTTTTGAGGGGTCTAGAAGGATGGAAAGAAGAAGGGGATGAATTTATATTTCTATTTCAGTAAAATTCACTTTGCAACAACTTTTAGTGCAGTGTGTAGAAAATGATTTTATGCACACAATGTACAGTGTAAGTAGTATGGGATGATGTATCACATAGAATAGGTGTTAGAATCACTGCAATCCCACTTGTTGTTTACTTTAATACACATTCAGGATGGTCCACGACTTGTAATTTGAGCATAAAATTATTGCAAGCTCAGAATATGAGAATATTGCGAAATTTGTATGTGCATTGAGCGCACAACACAAGCACGTCGTGCACAATATTTCCCAGCTTGTTTCTCTTTGTCCCATTCACTTCTGATGTACTGTCTCATGTTTTGCGCACAGATTTTCTAAGTAACAGGAAGTTTGATGTTTCTGAAGTTGTGCACTTGTTTTTCACATGTTTGAATTCATTTTATTTTGAGCTTGTTGCAAATTCTTGAGGATGGTGCATAGAATGGTGCTAGCTTTTGAGGATGGTGTAGAAGAATTGAGGATGTTGCATGAGAATTTGAGCATGTTGCACTGACATACTCAAACCCCTTGTGGACCACCCTGCGTTTGATAGAAAATGAGTGAAACTTTACAATTCTGTGACTTTCTTATCTCATGTCCGATTGTGATGAAACGTCTTCCATTCTCGCGAAGTATACATGTATACGCATCGTTCCTTCTGATTATTGTACATATGTTGATGTATGTAATTTATTTCGTATATTACATGAACCTTTTGTAAAAGTTTAGACAATAATTATCATTTCATGATATGTATACCTTGTATTACGTTTTGATTTTCATTGATTGGAAATAAATAAACTATGATTGATTGATTGATTGATTGATTGATTCTGTTTATAGATGTTATTTTAGCATATTAACCCATTGCAAACTACCAGGTTCCCACAGGGAACAGATTAATACTGTACAAGCCAACTTATATAGTATAGATGCTATGAAATTACACTTCTAATAGCTGTGTTGTAGCTACCAGTTAGCTGATTCTTGCAGTAGTGGGACAATGACCCATGTGCTATTGGCTTAGAGATGTAGCATTCTCTTTTCCCCCTTTTTTCCCCCTTGGGATGTTGGCTGGCTGCATTCTTTCTGACCTCCAATTATCACCCGGTCAGTGTTGCAAAGAGCTGGCCATGGTGGCTGGAGCGTGTCAACATGGCTGGAAGCTTTCATTCTGCGCGTCCAATAAAACCTGGGGTGTAAATGGGGGGAAAGGGGGGGGGGGGTGTCTTAGGAAAAGGAATAGTTGTCTGCGACACCAGGGTGACAGCAATTAGCGAATGATTTGGGAGAAAGCCTTCATTGGCTGACGTGCCGTTGACAACCCCTCCCCCTCATTCTCTTGAGGTGAGAAATGACATTATGCTTGGAATGTGCAGAGGCGATACCACTGAAAGACATGAGCACATAACAGTGTCAGGTGACCATTAATTGATGTCATAAAATGATGCTGCCATCATTCAGTGTGATTTTTACAACTGTGACGATAATGATGTTTCCATCCATTGCACACTGGAGCCAGATGTACCATGTGTTCAGCCTACTGGGACTTCTGTACTTCTGAGACTACCACAGGTTTCTGCAACAAAAGTAATGAAATACAGATATTGGCTGCATTTTGGAGCATTGTTAACGTAATTGCCAAGAGGGAGCATACCATCAACAGTGCTCTGAACAAGAGTGGTCCACATCAGTTTTACATGCTGAATAGAATTAGATAAGATTTGATCACGATCAGGCTAGCTAATTCACACATCAGATGCTTCCATGGTCTTTTGCATGGTGGTTGCATCGGACAAGGGTCCCCTTTCACACAATGGAAGTTGAGCGTTTATATATATGCACATATACTTCTGTGTATGTATGAAAAGAGGTTAATTCAGTACTGTTGGTACATTTGTATGAAGGCAGTTGAACGAACCCATACCGCGATATCAACCCAACAGAATTGCAGATCACATAAGTTGTAACTAAAACCCCATTTTAGAGTCCCCTGTCCGGGAGAGCCTCCGGAGGACATGCCAGATGAAAACGAACATTTCTTTTTAACAGTAACTCAGCGCGGGGTTGAGAGATACCCTCGTCTGGTCGTCTATCACGAGGTCGGCATATGTTTCCATGGAAACCAGAGGGTTTCTCCTCGAGAGACAGTGAGGGAGGCAGACAGTTTCGTGTGTGCACATCTTAATATTGATATTAAAGGACCTACAAGTGTGTAAAGGTTGTCCACTCAGGTATAGCAATGTGCCTTGCAGTCTGACAGGGAGGGCGGCCATTATGCTGAAACAATAGGGATGGAGGCAATTAGGCCATTTCTGTTCAATAACAGTTGGTTTTCAGACATCTTTGCCAATTAGTGAAGAGAATGCTCCAGAGTATTTGCCAATTAGCGAACAGAGCACATTACGGACCAGTGTGCCATATTTCATCATACTTTTTTTTTTCTCTTTTCGATGAAGAATATTCTGTTTCTGCTTAAAATTGTTACCTAGTATCTGTCCTTTCAGATCTCAGCTCTGACCATCTCGACACTTTGTTGTCAGTAATCGTTTTGTTCATACCTCAGAGAGTTGAAGCATAAAGAAATGAAGAAATTAACAGTCCAAATACTCCAAATGACGTTAAAAGAAAATAATCTGATGGTATGTTTTGCAAGATACTTGGTAAGATTACAGCAAACATTGTAAAATGATCAAATGTATGTCGATGAGATATGGGAACTTTTTATTGCTGTATTATTTCCATTCCCATGTATATTTGAAGTGAGAGACCAAATGTGAATATCCATTGGGATAAGTTAAACATTTTGAGCAAATCATCATTATTTCTTCATTCTCGTATATTGTAAGCTATCTCTTATCATTCAACATCATAGGAAAAACAGAGAAAGAAAAAAATGCAAGTTCATAATATGCCATTGGCCAAGAATCCAGGTGAGCTCTAAAAGGTAATGATCATTTTCTAATGCTGCATATATAAAATCTATGTGCAATCTGAAGATAATCATATTTTGCGCGATGACGGCAGTGACATTTGTGGCTTGCACTTTGATGTATCATCGTCTAGGCTCGGTCTGACAGCCAGTGACAGCTATCTACGGTTTGATCACTTTCTTCATTGTCAGCCCTCGGGGGTATTCGGCTGTTGATTTACATCTCACGTTACCCGCGAAAAAACGCGACGTGAGGGGTGGGCAGGGTGGGTGTCTCCGCAGAATTTTAATCATTTTTAATGCCCCACATTGTTGCATCCATCTCCTTTTAGAAGTCATGCAATCAGTATCACATCTGCCCATTTTTTTCCCTTTTGTTTTGTAGGTCTATCTCCCTAATCAGTGTGTCTGTACTGCCTGTATCATTAACAACAAACATGTACATATGTGTAGGCATATCCTTTTCAGAGAATTTGTGTGTGGGGTTTTTTATGACCTTGAATTATTCACACTTTTCTTTCTCCCTCCCCTCTCAGCAGATATCAACTAGCATTTTGGTCCTAGATATTTCTGCATTACGTTTTTATTCTTTTTTTTTTTTTCATTTCTTGTCAATTTCTCTGACTGCGTTGATTTTTTTCCCTTCCCTCTCACCTGACTGCTGCCCTCAATGTTGTATAATCCATAGTGTTTTTTTCTCCTCTCTTTTGTCATTGTGTCTCACATGTACTGATCAGAAATGAATGCTATGTCAGTCATGATTTCTTGAGCTGCAGAAGGAGGGGTTTAGAAATTTTGTCAAGCATTGACACATCTGTGAGTATAATGTTGCTGCACTGCAGAATGGAATGTGATTCTTACGGACATTTTGAGGTGCATTCTTAACCCGTTGAGGACGAGTCCCGAGTATGCTCAGGCAAGTGCCTATTACAAATGCGTGTTGCAGCAAAGTCAGCCTGTCCTGAACCGGTCAACCCATTGAAGATGGACTGATTTTGCTATGACACGCATTTCCCATAGACACCTGCCCAAGTTTACGTGGGACTCATCTTCAAATGGGCTAATACGTTCTTTTGAATACGTCTAGGTAATTGTACAAGGTGTTTCAATTATTACAAGAATAATGTTTGTTACTTTAATCTTACCCTGGAAAGGTAAACCCCATGTTTGATAGCACTTTTTTGATTAGAATATCATTTTGAATGAACAGCATTAGAATTTTGTAATTCATGTTAAAGAGCACCTACTGCCTTCACAAGTAGATGATGGTAATACATCTGATTACAACATAACTTTGCCTTTAATGCTGCTGCTGCATTTTTATGCTGTTTTTTTTTCTTCGTCGGAGTGTTTCTTTCAAATATTAGTGTCGGAAAAACAATCTCCTTGGAATATTCATTTGATTTCTATAATGTGTACCTATTTACATATTTTTGTTTTCTTATAGTAGATGTGTTCTTCTCAAAACTTGAATCAGTGTATTATACTGCATGATATATTACCCATTAATGTAGCATTGTGACTAAAAAAAAAAAAGAAGAGTTTATGCACATTTAAGCCTCGGTAACCATGGTGATAATGCTGTCGAGTCGAAGCCCATCAGTTGATGAGAGGAACTGAGCTGTGCCAGTCAACAGCAGGCATGAGATTTCTCCGCGGATCCATGGATTTCCGCGGATTTTGAAATTCTGGGGGGAAAATACACAGTCGGGAAAATTTCCGTGATTTTCCTCTTTTTTTTGCAGCCACCATATCTCGCCGTACTATGACGAGTACATACTGTGTATAAAGCAACGAATGCTGCGTGGTGATGAGTGCATTTGTCAGCGGGCAGCTGTGCGATATGTTGCATGCACGATGATGTGTGAAATGGATGTGAAACGTGCGTGTCGATCAACTTCTTGCTAGCTTGCAGTGTGGTGTGATACAGTGTAGTGTATGATACACACATGTGTGAGGCTGTAGCTTCGTATTATCAAGGAGCTTCAGCATGCTGCCGCAGCATTCAGTGCGATGCGCTGCTTTTGTATCCCGCTGATTACGTTGGCGAGACCTACCGTGTACATTTGTCATCATGATTTTGTGGACCGGTGAGAGTATTTTTTTCTTCAACGAGAAAGTGAAGATCCTCGATAAGGATGACCCTCGTGTCGCGGATATTGACAAAGATGTCTCCAATAAGTTCAAGTGGCAGTGGTTGGAATATGAAGTTGATCTCCCAGCACCAGTTTCGTCTTCTATGCCAGTGAGTCAATCGACTTCCTCGGGACCTGGAACTTGTGATACATCATCCGCCGCAAGGACTCGCTTTACATTCTGGACTTCATCCAACAATACTTCACTTGGTTTACATTAGCTGTTTATGGACTTCACCGGGTCTACAAAATTTTTGTACCTCCTGTAAGGTATAGCTGTTGCATGGACGTAGAGACGGTCAACAATGCTGAGCTGTATGTGTGATTTATTTTCAGCTGTCTTACATACATGATTCTCTACATAGACCAAGGTCAGCAATACTTTGCCTGGTCTGCGCACTGTAAACTATTGTATGGACTAAAGACAGCCAACATTTACAATGCTAAGCTGTGATTTATAACACCTTTTTTTTGTACCTGTATGAACTGAATCCAGCAAGACGTCACCTGGGTGTACATTACTGTGATTTATTATGGCCTCACATTTGAGTAGGTCCTAAGGTTAGGTATGATAGTTAATCATTCCTTCCTTTAGATTTTGCAAGTGTCATTCATGAGTTCAATTATCACAATGTTTCTCTGTAAAATGTACCTCATAACAATAGTAAATTTCAGTTGTAAAATGCATTAAAATGAGTTTTTTCATACCTTAAATTTCAAAAGGTCCTCACTGTGGGAGTACCCCCTCCCACCCACACCCTCCCCCCACTCGGTCGCTCCGCTCCCTCGCAAAGTCCTTCCCCTTTTTTTAACTTTTCTCTGTCTCATGCCTGCAACAGAGACGTTGTGGCGAGAGAGGCCCCCACTGAGCAATTTAAGGCAGGCGAGGGAGGGCTTTATGCGTGGCTGCGAGTCAATCGGCCGGTCGGCCCACTCCCCACCATCTCGCGGGACTCATCTCTGGTTAATTTCTTATGCAAGCCAAACTGCAGCTTAGGTTTCTACCCTCACCACTGCATGAATTATATCCAGCGTTGGTTTTGACCCCAACCCATCTCCCTCCCCCCTCCCCCTCCCCCCCTTTCTCAAATGGAGGTGTCTTTTTGTGGGAGCTGCTGTTATGTGGTCAGTGTCATCTACGTGCCAAATGCCGGCGAGTAGTGGATGATGAAAAAAAGCTAATAGTTCGCTTGCAAGGAAGTGATTAATTTAGTTGGTGTCTAGCACATTTGATCATTACTGAACCAGTCTGGTAACGCTTCTGATCAGCCGTTGCACTCGGCGAGCACACCCCTCTGGAAGCATGACGGCGAAAAGTCCAGATTTTATTAATGCTGCTCGAAAGTCTGTTATTTCTCAGTTATGTATGGAAGAATGAAATATTCATAGACTTGATGGAGTAGTTGAATATGGAGTGTAATACAAGGTTGCCTTCTGTTCTCTCTCTCTCTCTCTCCCTCTCTTTTATCTCTTTGTCTCTCATTTTTCTCGATCTCTCTCATCCTCTCCCTCCAACAGCAATCTCTCCCCTCTCCAGCTATTATCTCTTTCTGTCTCCCCATCTCTCCCCCTTTCTCTCTTTCCCTCTCCGTGTACCTTGCTCTCCATCCACGAACCCCTCTCCAGTCAGGGGCGGATCCAGCGGGGAGCGCACCGGGCGTACGCCCCCCTTTATCTTTTGTTAAAACAAAAGAAATAAAAAGAAAAAAATTGGGGACGGGTGCGTGCACCACCCCTTTAATTTTGTAAAAGTTCCCCTCTTTACAGAGTTCCTGAATCCGCCCCTGCCAGTGTCCCGCCTTTCTTGTGTACACATGCACAGAAAAATATCCTCTGCCAGGTTAGCATCCTTCTAAAATGTCCCTGCTGTGAACCAGAGGAATGAAATAAAAAAAAAAAATAGGGAAAGGGAATGATAAAAAAAGAGTGCTTGGAGAAGATGGTGCATTATCATTACCAGCTGCACTTGCACTGTATCCCGGTTGGAATCCCAAACATTGTTTGCCCTTTGTATTTATACTAAGAGAGAATTAGATAGAAAGAGAGATAGAAGGGAAGATATATTGTATACATGTATACCATATATATATTCCAGATTCTTTCTTTCACCGATTTTATTTTTGTTTCTCCTAATTTTGGACAGATTTGTCAAATTTAACTATCTTTAATCTATTTTTTTCTGCAATTTGAAATATATAGCAAAATTCAAATGTGTCAATGTAATGTTCACGATGAAAAGATGATACTTTCTTCAGCTGGATTCATCCAAGACTTAATGAGTTAGATAGTTAGGGTAAGTCAAGATTACCTTACATCCTGCACCTTTAGAGTTATTCCTTTGACTGTTTATGCTCAGACAGGAATGCCATGTCTATACCAACTTATGAACATGACATTGTAATCATATCATTTCATTGAAAAGCCATAGTACATTGTTTACATTCTATCCACTTTGTCAAACTGTGAGATGTTCATGAAACAAATAACAAACAAATCGAACATTCAAGCGTAAAGATCTCGCATTCGTGCATGTAAGAGGGGTATTAGTATTAGTTTTACCATTTAAAGATGCCAGATAAATTATGAATGGAATCCCATTTTCTTTGCTTATTTTTCCACTAATAAATTTTAGAAAATACTCTGATTTACCATGAGGCAGATGGGCATAGCATCAATAATTAACTCGTTGAGGACGGGCTGATTTTGCTACAACACGTATTTCGGTAGACACCTGCCCGAGTATACTCGGGACTCGTCTTCGATGGGTTAATATGCATTCATGTGCTGACATTTAGGCAGATGGCATATTCAAATGTGGCTGAACAGGTGGTCTAGCATTTGTGTGTGTGCTAGGTTTCTCTCTTTTTATTTGGGGGGGGGGGGGGAGTGGTGGTAGAGCAGTATCATGCTTGCCATGCAGAAAACATTAATTGCATGCCAGAACTGTGACCCAAGCTGTAATGGACATCAGTTCAGACACCTCAGTGATGAAATAATATGATGCAAATTTCAGCTGTGTGGCCAGCGACACAGTTAATACGTTGTACTACAAGGCTGGTAGCTTGCGATATGAGAAGACTTTAGTATGCTCTGCTATATGACGTTGTCACACTGGTCTTACAAGTGTTATATCACTATAAAGGGATTTCCATATCCACATAAATATGACAACTATTGATTTATTTATGCTGCAGATTTTGTTGAATTTTGAAACATTAAAAAAGATGTGTAACAGTCAGGGTTATAAAGTAATGGAGATCTCCAATGTTGATTGCAATGGTGTCTTCAAAAATTGTTCTTGTTTTGTATTACGAGTGCAGAATCATAGAGAAGATTTCATTTTTCTCCATTTGATGATGACCAATACTTTAACAGTTTTTAAAATGTTTTTAATATATTTTTGCATCTAATCTCTTCACACAATGATAATGATGAATTGTGGCCACCCAGTGGGGCAAGTAACCCATCGTATCACTTTGCCCACGATATAACGTATGCTGTTCATGTTTGTTACAGTTTTGATACTGAAACCTAAGCCACGCGTGTGTGTTCCAATTACATTTTGATTTGCTCAAAAATCTATACAGAGGAATAATTCACAGAACTCTGTGGGTGATATGCATGCCCACACAACTTGTAAAAAAGGTTATTTTGACCAGCTCACGTTTTGCAGCCGGCAAGGCCAGCAATACTAATCCCCAAAGATATCTGATATCTGAAAGAAAATAACCGCGATGTTTTAATATGGAATGATTTTTTTTTTTTTGTTGTTGTTGCTCATTTTGTTTTTCTACAGCTAGTATACAGAATCAGTCAACTGTTCAGCTCAGTTAACGGTCGTTTGTCCCTGATACGGTAACAAGTTTTTGGTAGGAAAAAGTAATAATAGTAATATCTATGTTAGATATGAAAGTAGCAGAGTGGGCTCATGAAAGCTCAACATAACACATTAACCCATTGAGGACGAGTCCCGAGTATCACTTGGACAAGTGTCTATGGGAAATGCGTGTTGTAGCAAAATCAAACTGTCCTCAACAGTTAATGTAAGCCTGTACACTTGTGTAGTATCCATAGTACATGTACACCATCTACATCTATCTTTCCTATTCCCCTCTCTTTCTCTCCATACATATATAGTTGTAATAATGTTGCTATATATTTTCTTTTTGTTTTTTCCCAGCAGATTACTATTTTTGTCACCATTCTATCTATTGCCAGCTGAGAACCAGAAAGGCGCTATTGCATTCTAAGATTTGAGTGTAGAAAAAAAAAGAAACAATTAAATTTTATGAAATAAACAATTTACTTAATCAAAAGTGGGTAGATTTTTAAAGCACTGTTCCAAATATTGGGTAAAATTGTACCTTTGTAATTTAGATTTTTAATAAAAATGAAAATTCTTCAAAATTGACACCATAATGTACATTTGTAGAGGAGAACAAGATGTACAAGGTGATACTAATAACTCAATACCCCCCCCCCCCCAATTTGTGATAGTGCCCTTCTGCATTAGTTTAGGTGATAAGACTGATAGAATACTTGTATTATATGAATCTTGGCTGATGGATGGTGCTGCTTGTGATATGGCGGCAGAAATACAAGGATCAAATTCAGGGATATCAGCATCATTTCACATCATTAAAGGGATATATCACTCCAGAGTCTTATATTCTAGCTGTGCTGCTGTAGACCAATGAAGTATATTATGTTGAGGATGATATATCTGGATGTTGGATTTCTTTCTTTCTTTCTTTTAATTATTATTATTATTATTGTTATTATTATTATTTTTTTTTTTTTTTTTTGGGGGGGGGGGGGGATAGAATTGCTCCCCAAATTTATGGAAGGCATTTTATTTCATATAATTCTGTCTTTGTATTGCAGAGTTCCCCCCCCCCCCCCAATTGATGATGATGATGATGATGATGATAAAAATGATGGTAGACATCACCATGATCATCTTCATCGTCATGACTATAATGATACCAATAACATTGATGGTAGCGACAGTGATGACAATAATGCCAACTATTTCATTGCAAGTATAACCCCAATCATATCAATGATTATCACATTATTGCCCTCATTGACATTAGCATCATGAGGTCTATCCATCTAGGTAGGCAACACACATCACGACATGTTCACAATGTTTTCCTCGTTTTACTTCAATGTCTAACAATTGCCTAAACAAGCTTCTCCTCAACCCACTCACTCATCAAGACATTACATACCAATGACTTTAATGACTCCCAGCTATTGACACAATACTAAGTGACTCGGCACAACCGTTTCCCCGTGACATTTAAGGCGAGCGACTCTGCGACGCACGCCGGTTCCAGCAACAAAACAAAGAAGACAAACAGTTTCAGGAGAGTGAGAAATGTCAGCCTCAATGTATCACCGTGAATTCTGCATCAAGCAGCCATGAAAATTGCATCGATGTAAATTACATTACAATTTGTCAACTGTCACTTACCATAACACCAACAAAATGGTGTGCACTCTCTTGATAATGTAACAGAATCTCTTCAATGTGAATCTCTCATTATAAGAATGACAGAAAAGCATCAGTTATTTTCTATTCTGATCAACAAAGCAGGATTACCAGGAGACTAATTCTCTGTGCAAAAAAAAAAAAAAAAAAGACCAAGCAAATCAATAAAGCACATTGTTATTGTAAAAGAATTTAAAAAAATGCATGGATCTTGACAACTTTCCATATCATCACAGAATCAAGTTGTTTGCTTCTTGGCACATTTTTGATTCCCTTTGCTATTCTAAGAGAGTCGATCAATAAGTGTTTGGATTGTATTACTGACAAACCGTAAAAAACAAACAAGTGTGTGCTGGAAATAGCGTCATCTGTCTTTAGGATAAAATAACAAACAGGTAAATTGGTACATGCAAGATTCAAACAGTACAGGTGAGGGACTTCAATAGATATATTGAACACTGTCCATATGTTTCCAAGGCACAAAACAACATGCACAAGCCATTGTATATAAAGTGTAACGCCAAATGAGCACTGTGCCATGGCTGTAACCTGTCGAAATCCAATCAATGGAGAGGGTCGTCTGTGCAGTGGCGGTCGGCTGACCCAGATACATCTGACGTCCGTGATCGAGGCATTTAGACATCGCAGGCAATTGTGTTAGGATTGATGTCGAGTGGGTGAGTGTGTATCATTATATGAACGTAGGTCATCAAAAACAAATGAAGAGTTGGCAGACTAACTGAGGGTGGGAAGGGTGGGGGTGGAGGTGGGGGGTGGCAGGAGGAGGAGGGGCAGGATGAGGGAGAGTAAGGTCCCAGACTGCAGAGACGAGGAAGAAAACATGGCGTGCTCAGCAGCAGCAAATTTGCATGCATCGTCTCCTGCCGGGTTTCTCCGTACCCCCAGGGGGTGTATACAGTGATGGGTGGATTGGGGAGGGAGGGAGGAGGAAGGGGGAAGCTGCTCTTGGAGGAGACAGTCTTGTACTATTTATAAAGCTCCGTCCGTGTCAGTGCAAATTTTTTTCCACTGCCATAGGTTACATCAGCAACCTGTGATAGAAAAGTAAGGATGCATTCAAAAGCATTCACCCAAAATTTTTCATTTTGGCAAAAATTCTAATAGACTGCTCATTTGAAGCAATTTTAGGCAGAGTTATCTGTCAGAGTATTCTAAAAGATCATATTGTATTGGGGATACTTCACAATGGAAACAGAAAAAAGCCTGTCATCCATGAAATGTAGCCTTTTACTGTGGAAATACCAAGCTCTGAACAGGTATTATTTTTGCCTCTATAAACCTTCTGTTTGATGTCCAAATTGTACATCGAAACTTGCTCAAAGATGTTTCATCTATCTATTATTTTGCTTTTAAATTTCTGTTTACAAATTTTCAATGTAATGTAATTTTCTAAGCACTCAGAGCCTTTTGGGAAGAGTGTGCTAAACATAAATTAAATTGTATAGTATGGTTGTATTGTGTTGTATTATATGATGAAACCATCCAAAGACAGTCCCATGGTAAGAATTCACAGTGTTCTATCGCTGCAGAGGTGACATAATGATTACAAATGTGCAACATACATGTATTGATGATTTTGGGATATTGATATGCATCATTGTTAGTAATTGTGTTTCTCTCACGCTAGCCCAACTAGTAGCAGCTCTTTTCTAACAAGGTTTATGTGACTATGAAGGCTCCTCAATAGAAAGAGAGGGTCCCTGTCAAAGGTCCAAAGGTCAAAATAAGGCAATCATTAGCCGGGTTCACACGTACAAAATAGCGGGATGACGATCGCGATCCACATCTCGAGTTTTTTTGCGAGCGTCCACACGTACCAAATTAGCGGGATAGCAATCGCGATCGGTATCCCGCTAATTTGGCGAGCGTCCACACGTACCGAATTATCCCGCTAATTGCCGATAGAGACAACAGCAAAGCCTGCAAACTGGGTCACACAGCGCCCTTCTCTATAACTGCCTGCGCGCACTTACCTTTGTCCATTGTCTTTTACGCGTCAGTGGTGTTGTTCGCGCGCTGTTGTTGTTGTGCTCCAAAGAGGTGAAGGACCTCTTCGCAGAGGCCTCACTGTAGTGATGTGCGCATTGCATGATGGGATATAAAAACTCGAGATTCTAATCCTGACTGTTCACACGTACCAGCGCGGGGCCAATTATCCCGCTAATTGATGAACCAGCGCAAGATTTCTTGGGATTAGCATCGCAATGCTTATCCCGCTAATTTTCGGGTTTTTTCTGTCCACACGTGCAAAAAACTCGGGATGACGATTGCGATGCAAATCTCGAGATTTGTATCCCGCTAATTGGTGTACGTGTGAATCCGGCTACTCTGAAACATTCATGTCCGTGACACTCAGTCTCCTGCATTTTATTTATTTTTTTCCCCATAGCATGAGGAACGAGCTTCTTTATAGTTACTTCTGAAGCACTCGAGACTGAACTGTAATGCACACATACCTTCTATAATTGGGTGATTATTTGTTTGTGTTTTTAAAGAGAGTGTATTATAAATCATTAGCCAGTCTTGTGCACACACTCACACATTGAAAAGCTTAACTTGTATGCAGAGCAAATGTTTGAGGAGATGTTGAAATGTGCGCCTAGCTCAGATTTATATGCAAAGTTGAAACAACCGCAATGCTTATTCCACTCAGGGAAATGGCAAACACAAATAAAATAGAAAAGTCAAATTAAGTCATGAAAGGTAAAGCTGTTGCCCATGTTCATAAAGTCTTTGACAAAAATTCCCGCTTATTTGCCATTTTTGTTGTTATTGTTCCAACAAGCATAGTTTCTGCAGTCATCTAGGATTTTGTTTAGTTGGAAGTTATACAATTTTGAAAAACAAAATCAAAAGTCTGAGCCCATAGACACTTTGTAGGTGGCATTGCAATATATCCCAGCATGGCACTGGGGGAGGCCTCACAGCGATAGTGGAGTGAGGTAGCTACAGCGTTACTGCACCATCCCCACAAATCTACCCTGGCCCGTCCCCAAGAGTTTGTGCAATGAATAGCACGATGCTCCTAGAAAAGCTGAACACATACAGTATACTGTATCCCATATTTCGCGTATGATCCATCCCCTCCCCCCCCCCCCCCCCCCAAAAAAAAAAGAATTAAATTGGAAAAATGTCATAGACAAATTGATTGCATGGTCTGAGGCAGAAGACAATGGGGTATTACTAAGAATCATCCGTGAAGTTAAGGCAAATGCACTATTATTTTGCCATTTCTGTCATTTTTGATCTAGGGTTACTTATGAGAATAGCACGGTCGTGTTTTCAATCAAGTGCTGAAAATCATGTTTTGTGCACATTCATGTACATGCAATGTACAAGTGTACATTTCACAACGATGAATGCTTGGGTTTGTGGTCCCTAGAATTCTCTTATGAGATGTATACAAACCTGGGGCCCGTTGCATCAAAGTTACTACTATGGTAACTTTGCCATCCAATGGTAACTACCATGGAATTCTTGATTTTGATTGGCTGTTGAGTATTGTTGCCATGGTAGTTACCAATGGATGGCAAAGTTACCATAATAGTAACTTTTATGCAACGGGCCCCTGGGTTTACTGTTTTTAACTGTGCTGAATCAAATGTTAGGTGGCATAAGAATATTTGTTTCTTCATGTAGTCTGCTTGAAATAGCAATTTCATGTTAGGGCCAGAAAAAATCATCACACATCCTCATTTTTGGGGGTTGCCAGATATTCATTTGTATGCCACAAAGATATAAAGCTTTATTATTGATACAAGTATCTGTGCAAGAACACACATAGCCAAAGAAACTTGACTGAAGTCAACCATTACCGATATGAATACGCTTCGATGCACATACCGGTATTCCAAATGTACTGTATTTGCTGACTGGTGGTATTCATGGTTTTCCAGTGCCACCCCAGTGGACAGTGAATGAATCAGGTTGTCTTTTCTATCCCATTCTATGACTGTGGGTAGCCAAAGACAAGGTCATTATGTGGTGTGATTACTTTATTTTGAGGCATTAAAGGTCCAGTTTACCTATGGGAGCAGTGATTTCAAAAATATTCAAGATAGCACATTTGATGCATATGTGTAGGTCTGTTGTATCATAAAACATCCTACCATATGAAATATTTGCAATAAAACCTAAAATATTTATATAATATTGGATGGCCTTGAGATTAATACAAGGAAATATTGGACGAGCTATGCACAAATATTGGACGAGTCGAAGACGAGTCCAATATTTTGCTTAGCGAGTCCAATATTTCCTTGTATTAATCGAAAATAGGACATTCAATATCATCATTATTATCCTACAGAGGATTTTAGCAAAGAATGTTTTCACTTTGGCCTACCCTTTCTGTCTCCGACTCCGAGTGCTGTTCCTACTGTGTAGTGATCCTGACATGGGGTATGGTACATGTACACTCTTCAGGGCAAGTTAATCCACTTCAGTCTCTGATAAAACAGTGATCTATGTATCCAAGGTAGCCGTCATGTTACTGTTAGACCGAGATCTAGCTAATTTAGACCAGAATCCGAGATCTGAGAAACAATTCACGTCACATCTACCGTACATCGTGAAAGATCGAATTAGGCTACTAACGCTACTACCACAACTAGTCCTAGCCTACTGTGCTGTATATAACGTACTTGTACACACGTACGTATGTACAGTGGAGATATGCATATCGCGCATGCAAATGCAAGCGCAGCGGCGGCGGCCGGCTACATTATATCGCGCGCGGGCTATCTAGCAGTAGCGCTGAGCACGCAGAGCTGCAGATCAATCGTCGCCTTGCGCCTGCATGCACACACACACACACACACACACAAAAAATGCAACTTGTTTTCATCAAACCTAAATTTAACTTCCTGCTATGAAAGTGATATTTTGAAAAATTGTGTGAAAAACAATTTCAGCTAATTGATATATGAAATTTGTTTGTATAAACACAGAATTTTAGAAGAAACGATATTCTAGTTAATTCGTGATTGACCAATCACAGACGTTTTTACTTCTTATTTCAGGTCATCTCGTATATATCTCAACCAATCACGGTGCAGTTTATAAAAATTTTGGGGAATCCCCCTCTTGCCGTCCAATATTTTAAATATTGGTCGCCTTGGCAAAAAATATTGGTCGAGTTCAACAAACTTTTTAAGTGGGTTGGAGGTTATGAGGTGCGTCGACAAAATAACACTTGTATTTGGGCTCTAAAAATCCTCTGTATGGATAATAATAGGAGATATCAGGGTTTTTCTCAATAAACCGTAACTGTATACGGTTTAGACTGGAAACATCTTTATTACGACTATTGTTCACATTCTGTGTATTTAACAACACGTAACATCGAATATACGGATTCAAATTTTGACAGTGGTTGTTTCTATCCCTAACTCACATTTTAGAACTATTTAACAGCACTAATGCTGGGTTTTTGTTTCATCTGCAAATGGTAAATTATGCCTTTAATCCTCAGAGGGGTAATTCTGAATATCGTATTAGGGTTGTTTTCTCTATTTCAATTCGGACATGTTCTATTCCATAGCACTTTTCTTACAGGGTATGAACGTATGAATGAAAGCAATGTTGTTGGTCATATCAAGTGGCATGCTGCCCTCTATTGGCCAGAGGCGGGTAACTCTCCCGGTGTGGATGGTTGTGCACCTCATATCCCTTTGTTGTTGAAGGTTCATCTTGTATGGCTATGGAAAGAAACAGATCTGATTTTCAAGGGAAAGTTCATGCTCATGTTCAGTATATGGGGAGTACATGTAGCATGGTCAGTAAAGCTTGTACAAATTTGCGTATTACCACCAATATGATAATTATTGTAAAGGAAGTCTTGCTGAAGAGGGGGCTCAGTTTTATATCCTTGATTATTGCTGATACTGCCTTAATTTGTCATGCCATTCCCTGACTCGTGCTTTACTTGAGCCAAAAAAGGTACTAAGCATACATACTACAGATCTGTTTGCACCGTGATGTGCATCTTAACCCTTGGAGGACGAGTCCGGAGAATACTCAGGCAGGTGTCTACAATGGGAAATTTTCGTTGTTGCACCAAAATCAAACCGTCCTCAATGGATTAATGTTTCTGTGGATTGTCTGTGGAATCCTTACTGTACTTTGTTTGTGATTGGCATATTCATCGGATTGCTTTCCTGGCTCATCAGCGTAAATGTCTTGAGTGCTTTCTTTGCAGATTCACATGGATGACTGGGAGGTATCGTCATCCTTTCCTAAGTCGAATCTGTTTGAACTGCCAAAATAACTTCAACTGAGAGAAAGATTTGACTTTTCAGGGACTAAAATCAATAAAATATAAAGAGAAGAGGCCTTGTAAAGACCTTCAACTTCGGCGATTATTCGACTTAAATGCGAGGTCAACATGGGTGGTTAACTGTAATTGCCAATGGAAGAGAAGTTATCTGACCCTCCATAACCCGTTGAGGACGGGCTGATTTCACTTCAACACGGACCTCCCATAGACACTTGCCCAAGTATACTCCGGTTAACTTTCCCTTACAATTTGTATGTGTTACCATGGCCTTCTCTTTTGGTCTGAGGCACATTATAATTTTTTTTTTGCAGTATTTCCCTTTTTTTTGGGTAAAAAACACTCCAAGCTTCATAGAAAATACTGTTTTTCCAAAATTTAAACTGTATGATATGCCAATTGCAAGAAAGGTAAAAATACTGCTCTGTCAACAAAAAGAAAAAAATGTTTTCTGCCCCGAAATGCTGCAATGCTGTTTATAAAGTTGGCATCCCTGGGAATGGCTAACCTAGGCCAGATTTATTACAATGAACCCTTTCTGTGCCAATTAGTCAAATGTGCACAAATTTCACATACAATCCTATGAACAGGTAATTAATAGGGCATGCAGAGGGTTACTATTTTAACTGAATGCTGCTGATAAAAAAGCATGGCAAGTATACAACTGAATGCCAGGGCATGTAAAAAAGAGTTATTAAAGCTTGATGCATGCTGTTTCCACCAGTGCTTGAGCTACACTCAATCTTGCCTGTAGTGCCTGAGTTGGAGAGTGCCACCTATTGGCAGTTCCAGTGCAACCATTTACCCCCTTCTCCCTTCTCTCTTCCTTTGTCTGTCTGTCTGTCTGTTCCTGTCCTTCCTTCTACCCCCCCCCCCCACAATCCAAACTGCTTTCCACCACCTTGTGATTATTCTTGACAATTGCACCTGTCTGACAGTCTGTTTGTCATCCTACGAGCCGATTTCTGACCGAAAAAACAGGGTGGCGTTGCCTGCCCGGCAAAACTGGCTGACAGATATTTGCTCGAAGGCAAAATCCCCATCGCTGGGGCTGCCCTGGGCGTGCAATGCTAGGAAGTGAGAGGTACAGGACCACGGGGTCTGTTGTTGAAATTTGTTCCGGGGGAGCGGGGCGAAAGGTTAAAGAGATTCTGTTGAATGACGGAGGTCACACATGAAGTCAAAACAGTCTATCCCTTGCCTTTATCTACAGCTCCGAGTGTGCTTGACTTTGAATTTGAGATGTTGATTTGTTTGCTTGTGATGGAAAGTCGTGAAGTGGGGATAGGGTTACACTTGGCAGAGCAGATCACAAAGCAAACGACTATAGATTTGTGATTAAGTTTTCATAAATGTATTGCACTGAAATAAAGAAATACAAATTGTGGTCTTAAAGTTTTATGGCATTTGAGTAAAAATTGTACATTCTTAACCCGTTGAGGACGAGTCCCGAGTATACTCGGGCAAGTGTCTATGGGAAATGCGTGTTGTAGCAAAACCAGTCCGTCCTCAACGGGTTAAAGGAGAATTACAGACTAATCTGAAAAGAAAGAATGAAAAATTCATAAGTGGACAACCATTAGAATTTCAGTTCAGTTCAGTTCAGTTCAGTTTTTATTTCTGCATTTCAAAATCAATACAAATCAACAAATCAACAAAATACTTACATAGTCATTTACACAGCTAATATTTGTAACGTTTGGATCTTACGTACATTTTCTTTTTTTTTCAAGAACGAATATCATATATGAAAGGAAGCAATAGGAAATGATAAAAATGAAATGCAGGGGACCATCATCATAAGCTAAGCTTGACGAGGAAGATGGCCCAAGGTAAAGAGATACATAAAGAAAATCTTGCCACTCACTGATCAAAATAGGATAAAAACTGATCAAAATAGGGTAAAAAATTAGGGAAGTTATGAAATTGAAAAGTTTTTATGATTTTGCAAAACGGTTCTCGAACAGTTTATATGACTGTGCAAATGAATGAGCTGATCATACCATCACCTCATAGATTTCTGTTGATCGTGTTTAAACCTGACAAAAATGAATCTTTCTACTAGAAAAGAATGAAAAATAATATGATTCCTCGCTGAATAACTTCAAAATAATGTTCAGTCAAATATATTATGATTTAAGACTATGGCATGATATACAGGAGCTGCATTGAAACTAGAAAAATAGAAATTCAAAATTTTGTGTATAAAATACAGAGCAAGTTGTAAGGTGATGACTTCATCAACCCACCATTTGCATATTCATATTTGACTGTTCAAGAACTGTTAGTGAAACTCCACAATTGCATAACTTCTCCTTTATTCAGTTTTAGTTGTTTTTTGTGCGTTATCAAGTTTACTCTCTCTTATCAGGCTAACTTTCTTTCTTGTCTGGAATTTCCCTTTAAATTCAAGAGAAAATTGTCTTCACTAGCACTGGTGTCAGTGAATACTAATTCTATTATCATCATTCCAAGTACATATTGGCAATACAGATCTGCAAAGTTTCCTATTTGCTATCAAATATTTTAGAACCTGTACTATGCTTGATTTAAAGTGCCATTTTGTTGTATAATGCAGTGATAATGACAATTCTTATCACATGAAATATAGTACAATTTTATAGTGGCTATATTTATCAGAGTTTTGCTTTGTTTCATTTTCAATATTATAAATGGTGTTAAGAATTAAAAGTTTATCTGCATGTCATAGTCATGCACAGTGTACAAGATGTGATACAGAAAACTTTCCTCAGCAATTGGGGGTAAGATCAATACAAAGATAAAATTGTTAAAGTTAAACATCACCCAACCATTATATTTGACTAGCTAGCTTTCGCCAACTTCTGTGGATTTTCTCATGTGGAATGATTCCCTCACACCTTCTAGAGTATAGACAGAGAAAGTCCACAGAAGTGGACAAAAGCTGTAAATTCAGTCAAATATGAAGGTTGACAGAAGCTTAAAGGAGACCTCCAGATGATTTTCAGATCTTTACATGTACATTTGAACAACTATAAATTAGTTCTACTGAGGACAGAGTTTCAGAATTTGTGATGATTGGGATGAAGAACAATAATATTTTCAAAATTTAGAACAAACTGAAATGAACAAGGATGATGACATGGCAGAGTCACCATCAGAATGCATGAGTTGGGGCTCAAGGAAGCAGAACAAACGAAGAAGGCATGCATAGATTATACACAGGTGAACTCGCAAGCATGCGGTATTGTTATGAAATTACACTGCTACATTTTTGAAATATGTGAACCTCCTATGTCATCATTCTTGTTCAGTGTAATTTGTTTACGGTTTTTCAAAGTATAAATTCCATAAATCTATACATGGAGTTGTCGATTTATGTACTACATGATGTGAAATTATGAAAATCATCTGGAATGTCCCTTTAATTTTGCTGTGGTATATGAAATATATAATTGGGAAATATAAAATGAAAACTGGAGTCATAATTTTACTATGAAATGAGCACCATCAAGAGTACCTCTTTGTCCCTTTTTTATTTTTAGTCATGTTTGTGCAAAGATAAATGTCACTTCACATCATTTTAAGATGCTGTACGTGCCATAACTGCAAGCTTTGTGGATTGTCGTATTGATCTGTGAGTTAAGATCTGAGAGAGCAACCCTACCATTACCGATCCAAAACGTGCATTAGACGGGGTTTTGCGTAGCTTACGTGTCTTGCCTTTGTCAGTGCTGCTGTCCATTTGATATGGAGCTACATGTATATTTATATGTGTTTGACATTTTCAGCTACTCTGCTTTAGCAATCGAGGCTTTCCCAAAATACATATTTCTGATTGATTTAAGCCTTTTTTTCTTTACTCGAGTAATTCCAGCCTGTGTAGCCGTGTACTTTTTTGAAAGCCTATTGAATGACAGGACCTGACGTAAATTGTACATCAGATGAAGCATTCCAGTCAGCAAATCCACACAGCATTTTCTCTAATAGTCCATTGTAAGAGATTTCAAAGCTAATTGGAAAAAAACAACAACAAACCACACACAACAAATCAAGATATCTCAGCATTTATATAATACATTTTTATTGAAAATACTTCTGCCTATCAAGACTTATTGAGCATACAACTGAAATAAGCCTCTGTAATGTCTAAGACAAATCAATTTAGAGCTTGGCTGTGTCAGGTATACTTAACCCGCTGAAGACTAGTCCGATATACATTGTATACTCGGGTAAGGTGTCTATGGGAACTGTGTGTTACTGTGAAATTAGTGCATCCTCAGTGAGTTAAATTTTCATGGGCATGGTTGCTTTTCTTTTTTACAGGTAGATTATTTGCAGCAGGCAGTGTAAAGTGAGGCAGCGGAATTCATTTTGTTAAACTCTGTTTGTGCCAAACGCTTTACTTGCTTAAACTTGCCAAGATTTTTTGTGAGCATTCAGTAATCCATCAAAATTTGACCTTTAGGGTTGTAATATAAGCAGGCCCAGTAGTGCAATAAGTGCTAACGTCTGTGTTACACTGTTACGTTTTTAGCTGAGATTGCAGAAAAATTCATGCAAATTTCCAACTTAACACACGGTTTAGGCAAAAATGAGTGATGTGTGAGGTGAAAAACTTGCTTTTCAATTATACAGGTCTGTCCTACTTTCATTTAAATATAATCGCTACATTAACTTAATTTCGTTTGTCTCATTCAATCGCATGTGGTGTTGGAATTTCCATTTACTCTGTGACATTATTATAGCTAGTAGAGGAGTATCTTTGAGAACTTGTACCCCTTTCAGTAACTCATGCATTTTTGGCCAGCTCCTGGCCCGAGCTAATTTGGCCTGTGCCAAGCAGTAAAAATTGCGTTCAGTGACTACAGCAGAGCCGCGCTACTTCTACGATAACCCATTCGCAAACTCAGCCATGTGTAGGGATAACTACCGTGGTAACTTAACGCATGCTCCGGCGGAGACACGGCCTAGTAATTGTGACCTTTGACCATGCAAGGAATGTTGGCCCGAGCTTGGCGCTGCTACCACTCATAAACTCTTCGATTGGCGCCAGGCTTGAACCTGGCCCGTGCCTGGTGCTAGCTTACAGCAGCACCAAAATAGTCAGTGCCTGCGCGGGCCACTTTGGCCCGACCCATTCATACACTAAAAATTTTACGACTTAGCTCAGAACAGCAGGAAGGTTCTGAAAGGGATAAGAATTTCCTATTGAATCACTAGTCCCAATCACCTTTAGACTATAAGAGGTGAACTTTTATCCTCAAATTTTCATTGGCTGACTTTACGTTGCTGTTCCAACGAGAGTGAAAGTGCAGTCAAATGTGGCACTCCATATTCAAATTCAATTCAATTCAATTTGATTCATTTATTGAGCAGCAAGACATGGAATTATCAGCTCACCCAATTTGCATAGTGAGATTGTAACTGTTAAAGATTCAACATACTCACACACACACACACACACACACAAAAAGGCTTGACCCATTCCATACTGAATTCTGAAGTCCTCATAGACTAAATACGTAGGTCACCAGGTTCCCGTAGGAAATGGGTTAAGAGTGCCACAGATTTCTTTTTTTATGTCTGATTTTGATGAATGTTCCATACTGAATTCTGAAATGCCCATAGCCTTCATACGCAGGCCACTCCAAGTTCCTGAGTGGAACGGGTTAATAATCATACTATTCTATTTGTTTGACTTAACTCTGTGTATCGAAATCGGCATGAATGTGGATTGGCATTGCATTTTACTGAGCGTGACTTTTCTGAAATTTTCAAGGACCTTTGCCTTGGTGTATCCATTTAACCTGTTGAGGACGAGCTGATCTTGTTATAACACACATTTTCAATAGACACCTGCCCGAGTATAGTCTTCAACAGGTTAATTTTACCTAGTCTGAAATGGGTCAATAAAGAGATATTTCCTTTCTTCCCACGAGAGGACGGGTAGGAGTGTCCTCTGAAAAGCAACCCACTTTTGCTATTAAAATAGTCTATGTGAAACAGACTCGGGTTGTTGGTTGTGCATCTATCTTTGCACTGATTCTCTGCAGTGGTGTTGTTGCTGTTGTTTTTATTTTTGTTGTTGTTGCACATTTACATACATGTATATTCATTTGGGGATGGATTTGGTCTGTAAAATGTTTTCTGACATTCTGATAGTCACCTATTGAAATGTGAGCAGCCGAGGCCAGTTTCTTTTTGTTGTTGTTTTGATGTGGGGGAGTGATAATTGATCATGACAGAGTTTGGACCCCAGGAGCTATAATAGATGGGTGGAGTGAATGTGAGATACAATGTATTTGTGTGTATTTGACTTTTGTAACAAGGTTCATTGTGCTGCAAGCTACTTACGTTGTAAGTTGATGCACATCTAGCACTGGTACATGGACAGACATGAAGACCAAGTCCTTCACCATTTCTGCTCCAGCTTTGCTGAGTCCCAAGGAGTTGGGCTGTGTGTGAGTCCAGTGGAGCTAGGCCAAAAGCAACTCTTTGATTGTCTGTAACAAGACAGTTTGACCACGAGGGAGCCCCAGCAGTTTGTTTGGCACTGGACACCAGAAGCCAAGAGGGCATTTGAGGAGAGTGAATACTGTACCCAAAAAGGATTAACTGGGGTTTGCGATTAAATCTCAGCATATTACGGCGCCCTACTTCTAGAGGTTAGCCATGAACTTACTACTGGGTGTTGTATGTGCATATACCCACTACTAATGTAATATTTTTTCATTGGACTTGCTTTTATACCCGTTGTAGACGAGTCCTGAGAATACTTGGGCAGGTGTCTATGGGAAATGTGTGTTATAGCAAAATCAGTCTATCCTCGATGGGTTTAACCATAAGTAAAATCGAGTTGATTTGTCACAAAGGTGATTGCACCCATAGTTAAATACTTTTTCTTAGTTTGGGTACTGAGAAGACATTTTTTAATGAAACCACTTCAGATTTTGCACTAAATGATTGACTATGTAAATTCTTGATAATGCATTCTAGCAAAACAACAGGAGCATTGTAACTCATGCTGTGTACACAGTTGGTGTGCATGTGAGATGTTTTGCTGGTGTATGCAGACTCCGAGCACATTTTCCTGCCCCAAGCTGAAATGACAAGAGTGTGATTGTGGTTTGTTTCTAATTCCTAGCCCTGAATTCTTTCTATGTCACTGTATAGTCACCTCCTGTGTGCCACATCATTTTGCGACTGCAGCGCATGAGTGCAGTGTATCAAAACATTCATTGTTTCAAAGCCATTATGTATAGCTTTTTCCAGAAGCGTTTTGCTTGAAATGCAGCGCAGCAAAGCTGTAGAGAAATTGCGAGCCTTGTTGCGATGTGAATTTTATGCAGAGTTGTGGCTATGATGTGCACTATAGTGTATATAGCACATTGCAATTTTTCAATTCGTTTATGTGCGGCTGTGCATTTGAGCAAAACATTCAAAGTTGGTAAGCCGCCAACTGAGTCAGGTGTGCAAACGTGGCACATAGAGAGTTGATGTGCGTTGTTTGCTGATTGGCGTGATTGCTTGAGTGCTTTTGTGGCGTATTGACACAAATATCTTGAAACTTTGTGTCAATGACGTGCATTTTTACATGCGAGTGAACTTGCTAACTAAAATCGTTGGGTCAAATTTTGAGGAATTAATGAAGACTGAAGTGAAAGCGCAGCAACTAACAGTTTGTATGTCTGACCACATACGGGTAATGTATCAAGTTTTTGAAATTTAGTAGAGTATGCCAAGACTTGGAGATCGTGTTCATTTTTTGCCCTGATTTCAAGGGCGACCATATTCTCGTTTTGAAGTACAGCTAATGTTTATGTTTTGTTAGCGTAATCACTACCTTTAAATTTTCCTTTGGTGCAACTTGGCAAGAAAATTGATGCTCCTCCTCCATGAATAGGCCACATCACTCAAGCTCTTGCCAGCTACTCCACTCATTCGCGGTGATGCATGTGTTGCCATGGCGACTGTTTCAAGTCCAAAGTGAGAGTGGGTTAAGCTCCAGTGGATCCCGATTTGAAAGTTCACCCGAAAAGAAGGCCATACGCCAAGCCGTACTGTTTGTCAACCTTGTATCAATTCCCTTGCTGAACCGTAAGGAGCTAGCGGCGTGTTGTATCTTGTAGATAATGCTCGGCCAACGCCTCATCTACCTCGCTTCTTTTGTCACCGCAATATTTTCTCTAGTGACATCGCCTCTCGACAAACAAATTTCGACCGCAGCTCGCGCTAATCAAAGGTATGCCACAGTGTATCTCGTTTGCTTCCATTCGAGAACGGCAACGTAAAATGTTGAATTGCACAGTCGTTGATTCGTTCCGCTGAAAGGAAACCGGCCAAAGCTTGACATTTTCATCTTTGGGAATATAAACAAGTGCAGCACCTTGGAATGTCTTTCCATCCCGGCGATGTACAGGAAATGCAGTAGCCATTTTTTTTTTTTTTCTTAGAGCGAGATATTGGAGTTAGGATTGTGACTTTCAAGCAACATCTTCGTTTGCACGGAGCTTCTGATCCAAATCTGTTGAGACATCCTGCTTTTCCTGTTGTGTAGATTTCCTTGGCAGGAGCTATAGTGCACTGACAAAGACTATCTTACCTCAAAAACTGACTTCTCAGTGGTCAAGAAATACCAGTGCCAAGCGTAAGTATAACAAGAAACAGAAAGAGAGAGAGAGAGTTTGAAGGGAGAGAGATATATGATAAGAAAGAGAGAGAGAAAATATATCATGGTGATTACAGAGGTACAATATCAGAACATCGTACTCTGTGTCCACTCAACCGAGCGTTGATTGCCGTTTGTTAGATCAGTGCCAGCTATATGAGTCTGGCATTTCTCATCCACTTTGCTTGGAACTCGGCATGAGAGCTAACAACCCAAGCCGCAGATTTCAAATGCTGATGATGCCGCGGATGGCGGAGATGTAGCCATATATATGCAGCGCAGAGGAGAAAATGAATGAGTGAACATTGTGCGATGAAGCAGATAAAATTGTTCTTCCATGAATGCGCAAAGCGTGAATCAATGGGGATAAAACAAACAATATAATGTATGATGGTGGATTGTGGAATATTTGATTTCAACATGTAAATACAGCTTGTGTAGGTACAGTGGCTTGGAAGAAATCCTTGTTTTCATACAAATCTAGTGTCTTTGTGCAAGTGTTGTGCAGTTGTATACATTCTCATATTCATTAGTAAGTGTGCAATTCGAGAAACATTTTTTTTTTCTGTAATTTTACTAAAATATCTTCAATTCTTGAATGACAAAAAATAATTGTATTCTTTGTAACGTAATCTTTGTTCTTGTTGACGTCACTATTCTAAATTATTATTGCTGTAAATTGATATTATTATTCATGTTATCATCATCATTACTACCACTACTACACCTACTACTACTACTACTACTACTACTACTACTACTACTACTACTACTACTACTACTACTACTACTACTACATGTATTTACTACTACAACTACAACAACTAACTTCTACTACCACTACCTCTGTCATAATTATCATTATCAATTAGTAGCGGTGACATTATCCTCAGTAGGCATGCTGTGCTGTAGACTTCACGTTCCATAGAAAGTGTTCAAGCGCTGAAGCTGAAATCTGAAAAACTTCGTTGGTTGAGAGTGATAAGGGCGTTAAGTTGCCACTAAACCAATAGTGTTCAAGACAACACCCTTCTCATTCTCATCAGACGCATAGTTTTGTTGTTCTAGTTCTGCTCAATATATCACCTCAGTTGCTTTGCAAGATGAGTGCCTGAATATCTCCATATTATTATATTATTTGTAGAGACAAGTAATCAGACGCATGCACTTTAGCCTCACGAATTCCGTATGTTCTCGGGAGAGTCTGAGCTAAGACTTGTCTCCTACTAACATATCCATGGTGTCGTACAATCGTAGTTCAAATGGGATTATGAATAATGAACGGGAGGTTTGCTGGGGATGAGGCTGGTGAAAAAGATGCATGGAGTCAAAGTGTGAGAGGTCACAGTAGAAAAGCCTAAAATGTAGAAAATTACAATTGTGGCTGTGAGTTATCACAAGATGAAAATTTTGTGCAGACTGAAATATTGATTTTGGTGACCTGACTGACACAGAATGTGTGGCATTTTTATGATTATTTTCTGTGAATTTCTTTAAATAATTATATGAAGAATGGAATCATGCTGTTGGATTGGTTGCTCTTTTCTAAAGAGTCTGCAGGTGAACTGGTCTATTACAAATAGGAATTAGCCATAGACATGGAAATGGAAATGTGAATTACGATAAAGAGGTATGATTGAAAACGCTTTTATGAAGCTGCCTCAAAATTTGTGATATCTTTTTTTTCCCCCTCAGTACTTTAATAAGAATGTACTTATACAGCTGTATGAACTCTTTAAATGCCTGGAGAAACTAAAGCAACAAATAAAAAAAAACAAATAATGAAACAATATCAAACAAATAATCAGGTGCTCAAAATAACTTAAACATTAAAAGAAAAGATATCAAATAAAAATGCATCAAATATATGGCTTGCTACACTAGCCAGAGACATACTGTAAGGGCAGAAATATTTGCAGTCCATTACTTTTTCAAGATTTCACACTACTTTTGGCTAGCAAAAATTCTGAAAGCTCTGCGAAATAAACTCAATGATTTTTTAAATTTTTTTTTTTAAATGCAGATTTTGAATGAGTTGAATTTTGCGTTTTATCATCTGACAAAAGCTAAATAGGCATGTGTGCTTGCTAGTAGCTATTGTAAAATGGATTGTTTGTGTTTCTGTAACCAAATGTGGGTTCTTGTGTAAATGAAGCTTAATGTGCTTATATTGATTTGCATGTTGCACATTAAAGTTGTAAATATGCATCAGATTTCATTCATGGAAATGTCGAACAAAATTGTTGGTAGAAAATATACTTATAGGTAATTGCAGTGTGAACTTAGGAAGGCATGAATATGTTTTTGGCAAAATTAATCTTGTAAACATAACAGCGTTTGAATTATTTGTAAGTGGTAGCTTTGTTGTCTAGCTTGTATATGATGTCATTCTTGCGATTCTGTACTGACCATACATATTCTGCATGAAATTTTGGTAAAGACACTTTCTTGATATAGTAGCTTCTCTTCAAAAACAGAACGGAGAAAAAAATGTTTTCCTAGTCAACCAAAGTCCCAGCGTATCACTCCAAGGCAGTTACTTATATTATCCCTGATTGATATCCCATCACTTTCCAACATTATTATATAAATATATTATAGAAACATACATGTTTGCAGACTCAGAGATTACTGCTTGCAGTGCAAAATGTAAAAATAAGCAAAAAAGACACACATTACAAGAAGAGGCAAAAAGTGACTGAGAGAAAAAAAAAAAGAGGCAGAGAGAGAGAGAGAGAGAGGCAGAGAGAGGGAGAGATGCTTAGATGCATATAAGAAGAGATGAGCAACCAGTGACATAATTCTCCCAGTTCATTTGACATTGATGAATAAGAAGAAGGTATTATTGACCATTAAAAAACAACAACTGCAATTTGAGGATGTGCAGAGATTGAGACAGAGTCATCAGCTTCTTGTCTCTACCTTTATGTGTGTGTGTGTGTCTGTGTGTGTGTGCATGTGTTTGAGTGAGTAGTGGACAGAGGGAGATAGGGAGAGAGAGAAAAATATAGAGCCAGGTACAATGTAGATGTATTAGGATATCAGGCCAGTGTTAAAGTGGTTGCCCTGAGTTTACTCTCACTCAACCCACTCTACCACACACCACGCTCTCTCTCTCTCCTGAGAAACCACTTCACCCGGATTATTCCATTATTCCCAAGGGGACATTGATGATGGCAGTAAAGTCTCCAGAGGGAGGGAAAATTGATCTGCATGGAAAATTGCTCCTCTCAATATGAAGTCTCAAGCATCTGCTTGCCCATGTTTCTTAAAAATGCTTGTGAGAGCATCCTGATGTTGTATTAAATGACTGAGAAGCAAAGGTCGGGAGGCATGCATGGACCCATTTTTGCAATATTAATGTGGCAGTTACATTTTTGATTCAATAATTCAAGAAACAAAAGAAGTGCTTGTCCAGTCTGATTCTTTCCCATAACAGATTTTTGTCCCTCCTCTTCCCCTCTCTCACTTTTCCTCTCCCCTCCTGTGCACAGATGGTGAAGTATGAGCGCTCGTCGCTCAGCGGGGGTGACGATGAGGATGCAATCGCACACACGGCTAATAACGGTGCGGCGGCCAGCTCCGCCACTCGCAGCTCGGACAAGATGGAGGTAGCATCCAACGCCCCTCCCGAGGTGCGTTTCAGGCACCTGAAAGGGAAGGGGGCCCCCGACACCAGGTGGAAGGGTGCCTCGATTGGGGTCAAGCTGTGGTGGGACCGGAGCACGCTGGAGCGCCTCCTTATCATCTTCTGTATCATCCTTCTCCTCTGTGTCATCATTGTCTCTGTTGTCTTGGCATTCAGCAGAAAACAAGGTCAGTGGCATCCTTACAAGCATACCCAACATACTCTTTTGGTCTTTTTTATTTATTGGTTTTTTTTTTATCTTGAAAGGGAAGCTGTATGAAATATTATTAAAAAGAAAGAAAATAACACAACATCTTTTGCAAGTCATGTCAAAAGATTTTTCAGACAAGAAGAAGATTAATTTGGATGGTAAATTATGACAGTGACGAGATGCATTATGAGTGGATAATTCTACTGAAATTGACCAACAAGAAACCCAATGCTTGGCAACTTTGTAATTGATAAGAAAAGGATCTTGGGCCATCCCTACCAGTTCAGATGTAAGTACAATTACATAAACTACATCTGGATTGGATCTGTGACTATACTGGAGATAGAGATTGATGGGTGTCCCAAATTTTACATCCTTGTTAAAGGACAAGTTCACCTTCATAAACATAAGGATTGAGAGAATGCAGCAATATTAGTTGAACAGACATCAGTGAAAGTTTGAGGAAAATAGGACAATCAATGCAAAAGTTATGAATTTTTAACATTTTTGTGTTGGAACCGCTGGATGAGAAGACTACTAAGGCTCATGGTGTCATATGAGTACAACAGTATAAGGAAAATGTGAGGGAATTCAACATATTTTCACTTTTTTTTCGCATAATAAAAGAGCACTTGACTTGCCTCTTTCTAAAGGCAATGGGAATAATATTACCCATAACATATGTCAGTAACGAATCAAGGGAATGTGTACTTTTTTTCAAAAGATGAAATTTTGTGAAATTCTCTTTATATTTTCCTTATATTGTTGTACGCATGTGACATCATACACTGCAGCAGTCTTCTCATCCAGCGGTGACTGCACAAAAACTTCAAAAATTCATAACTTTTGAACGGATTGTCCGATTTTCCTCAAACTTTCAATGATGTGTTCTACTAATATTGCTACATTCTCTCAATCCTTATGTTAATGAAGGTGAACTTGTCCTTTAAACTCTCTTTGCTAAGCAAATGCAGTGGTGTTCTCTGGTTTGTGACCTACTCATTTGTTTCTGGTAGGTTTCCTTTCCATGCCATGACTGTCAATTCAGTTTAGAATCTCAGTTGATAATGGTTATTTGAATACATTATTACTCCCAATCAGAAGGTATTTGAAGGATTTAATGGCAACATATGCATCAATCAATCAATAAGCCTTCAAATGTTTGAAGTAATGTTTAGTTTAAATGTTAATATGTACCTTGTGTTATACCAAATTTAGTCCTTGTGTGGGAATTATGCTTTGTTTAATTTAATGTTTTTGCACTTCAAGAGCTGCCTTGTAATATTCATAGTTCAAGAGATATATTTAATAGCATGACACTTCATTGTTATTTTTTCTCACATGAATACACTCACATCCCTTGGTGGTATATGTGTTTTTTGTTATGTCTATCAAATATAGCAGACAGTCAAATAACATACAAAATTACCTCGTGAAGGCTTTGTTTAACATGCAGAAATCTAAAACAATGGGTTTCTCTGATCATGGTCTGATTTTGATATCTTGACATGGAGATAGATTGTCAGAAAAACAACAACCAAATTCCATCAAAAATGAAAAAAAGGTGTGTCTTTTTTTGTTCCCATTTCAAGTCTTCTAATACACAAACACAACCTGAGTCATTCTGTTGTATTCATTTTTTTCAGTGTTTAATATATAGTTCAGCTCCACTTGTATTATGATAGTATATTTGATTTTTTTTTTTAAGAAAGAAGAAAATATTCTTTCTTTTTTTGGTGTGTGTTCCATATTTGTTGCATTAAAAAAAAAAAAAAATTCTACTGCGCATATTAAAGTATGCACAATGTTGATCTGCATATATGTTGGCCACCCTGCCAGAGTACTTTGCCCACTACCAAGTGTGTGTGTCTTTGTGTGTGCTGCGTGTTTGTATTTGTAATTATTCCTTTATTTGTGAAATTCACACTGCACTGCGTTGACTGTTCAGTAATATGCCCTAATTTCCCCACTGTGTGCCATTAGAAATGCACACTTCCCCCTCACTATGGTGTATTTATGATATCCAGTCATATTTATACACTATTTGTGAAAGTGCAAATTACTGTGAAACCGGAAATTGCTTGTGAATAATTAAGTCAAGAAGAAATTTTCTTAGAAACGACAGCAAAAGCTAAATGAGAGCAGTTACCGACTGCTACTTTATATATGACACTTAAAGGGATCGTATAGTTTGGGTTGAGACCTAACGTCAGGTTTATATATATATTTTTTTTTTGATGAGATGATGAGAAACCTCTTACAAAATATGAAAGAGCATGTAATTCCAGGAAGGATTCAATGTTTATTTGATGAAAATCGGTCTTGAAATGGCTGAGATATCCAAAAAAGCAATCCTAATAAAATTGACAGACCATGACTTTTATTAGTTATCTTTTTGTTTTAATTTGTTTTCAGATATCTCAGTCATTTCAAAACAGATTTTCATCAAATAAACTTTCAATTCTTCTTAGAATTGTAAGCTCTTTAAAATTTTATAGAATGCTTTCTAAATATTTTGCAAAACGTTACAAGCTGAATCCTCACCTCGACCAGTACTGTGAAGTTCCTTTAACTGGAGCTGGCGGCCTTTTTCGTGGCAAGAAATTTTGGACTTCTTGCCAGCTCCAATTCACTATTAAAACAAGACCAAAAAATGTAAAGTGATGATGCAGTCACATTACCTCATTTGCATATATCATGTGACTGCAGGATGTTCATTGCTACCAGGGAACACATATTCTGACAGTTTCTATTATGAAATTGATTGTGTGATTTTTTACTCCATTAATAAAACCAAAATTCTAAAACTCACCCACCTATGTTGATTAATAAGGGACTAATGATATTTTCTACTTTTTTTTTTCTTTTTCTTTTGGTGATCTGGTAAGAATGAAATAGCTTTTTTTCTTTTTTCTCCCAGGTGAAAGATACAATTTATGAGATATTAAAGTTGGGATGTAGTTGCTATCACAGTGATAATTTCCGAGTGCTATCAAAGCACGTATCATCTGCAAACAGTTGTATTTGAGTGTAAAGGTTGTCTAGAAAAGAGTCTTATGGCTGTCAAGGGGTGAATAGATTGCTTGTGAGGCTTCTACACCATATAATGGAAACAAAAACTATGTGCTTCTGTCTGTAGGTTATTGCTATGAAGTTGACGTATTTAGCGCCACTGGGCAAGTCTGAGGTCTCTGTGTGTTTGTTTGTATTGTCCCTTTGCACTCTAATGACAATTTATAACCATGGTGAGATTCTCAATATTCTAAGCTGAATTTGGCAATTTTGGCATTCTATGACAGAACGAACTCTGATTACAGCATATGGCTTAGTCTCTTTCAAAGACACTTGGACTATTATTTGTACTAGCAGTCCTTAGCACCCACCAACAATCATGAGGGAAGGAATCTGAGGCAGAGAGTGTCAATAGTCATGTTCACATGACATTCTCAATTGTAAAGATTAGCTGGAAGTTTCGATCTTCGATTAATAGCTTGTAGTTTTATCCCGGATGTAGAGGCACTCCAAACTTAGCAGTATTTAATAGTTGATGATAAGAAGCACAAGATTTCTTAGGGCTCACAGCGTATGCCTTATCCGTGAGTCTCAAGGGGTCCCCGCTCATATGGTTATACCCCCGCCAAACGAAGTTTGAAGGGGGTATATAGGAATCAGCGGGCGGTCGGTCGGGCGGTCGGTCGGGCGGTCGGTCCGTTGCAAATCTTGCGTCGCGAACTACTTTCTCAGTTTTCAACCGATTCCCATAAAACTTGGCACAGATGTGTGCCTTGGGTTGTAGATGTGCAAGACATATTTTTTGACAGTACCCAAAAGTACGTTGCCATGGTAACGGCATATTATGGGCAAAAATGGGTACAAATCTTGCGTCGCGAACTCCTCCCACAGTTTTTGATCTATTTTTATGAAATTAGGTACAGATGTTCATCTGAATATGTTAATGTGCAAGACACATATTTATGCAGTGGCAAAAAGTGCGTTGCCATGGTAACGGCATGTTATTGGTAAAATATAGGGCAAAATGCTTCATGGCAAAACTGCTTCATCAGTGTTCTTCCAATTCTCATGGAATTCATATTGAATGTTTGTCTTAGGATATAGGTCAGCATGACACATTTCTTGACAGTTACAAAAAGTATGTTGCCGTGGTAACACGCTCACATATTATGAGCCAAAATGATGGAAAATTTTGTGTTGCAAACTACTTCCTCAGTTTTTGCCCAATTTCCATGAAACTTGGTACAGATGTGTGCCTTTGGTTGTAGATGTGCAAGACGCATTTTTCGACAGTGCCCGAAAGTACGTTGCCATGGTAACGGCATATTAATGGCAGAAGATCAAGGAAAGATCTTGCAGATTTAACTACTTCCTCAGTTTTTTGACCAAAGCTTATGAAATGTTGTTTCGACCAAAGCTTATGAAATGTTGTTTGGCGGGGGTATAACCAGTCGCTGTAGCGACATTTCTAGTTTTTACACAGTGTCATGTGGACACGATATTGGACACGGTAATCCACAAACTCAAAAGCTAGCATGACCTCTCCGTGTCCACTCTTCCCCCTCAGCTTCGACGTCAATGTCCCTTGCATTTTGTACATCACTGTATCGTTGCACATTGTCGGGTTGAATGCTAGTGCCGCATGTATTCTTCCAATTCTGTGGTTTAATCAATAAGTAGGACTATCACTCAGAAATTCAGTCTTTTAGATTAAATGTCATGTGGATGCACAGTGGGATATCATTTAAACATTATTTCATATTTCTGTTCATCCGAAAATAAAATAAGGTTCTGGATGTTAAACAGTCTGAAATGACATAAGGATGAGACTAACGAACCTTTGGAATATCAAATTTTATTTTATTTACGGATTAACGTACCTACTGAATTACAAACCTTATTTTCATTTTTTGATTAAAGAACTGTGGGAATGAAAAAATTATGTCATTTTCGGACTACCAACATGTTGCTATAACCAACGTTCATAATAGCAAACTGTAATCAAAACTACTGAGGAAGCTCTTTGCCGATGGCCATATGTGACTGTGCATCACAAAATGAACAAAAAGTCGCACACCCTGATTTTGTGTGAGGACTGTAAATAGGTGAAATGGATCAACCTAGCCGATCTTGACTTTTTCATATTTTCTAAAAGAGCAAGTCTTCTTCTACATTATGCTAAAATTTGGGATCATAAAATGGACAGGAAAGCAAGGAAAGTGTGTTTTTTAGCAGTTTATCTCAAACATTTTTTGGTAGAATAGTGTGATTAGGTATGTCTTGAGAGTCCCCTTTTAATTTCTTAAAAACCTTGTACACACTCCTCACTTTCAACTCTAATAACTTTTGAAAGGATGATGCTACTGCTTTGAAAGTTGGCATTGATATGGACAGAATGTGTTAATAAGGCATGCTTAATTTCAGTTTTATCAGATAATCCCTTGATTCTTGTTACTCCGGTGGTTTACATCCGGTTTTTTTGTCCCATTCATTGCACAGCCAGCACGGTTTGGTAAAGATTATAGTAGCGCTTGAAAAGACACTGTCCTTCAGAGCCTCTTTTCTCAGTTCACACTTTTACTGAGTGTGTGCTTTCTTTCCAATATTTAGATAGGTTAGGAGAGTCCATTTGACTTGAGTTATACATCATTTTAAAGCTTAAAGTCTGCTCTTTTAAAATATACCGTATGCTCTTCACTGAAATTTCATGTCTGGTGACTTTCTGTTCGTTTTGTGATGCAGGGTCACATACAATGTATGGTTGTGCACAGAGACTCTGATAACTGTTTATAATTCCATTGCTTATGATATGATCTGAGTGGAACTAATTTGAATTTTGACAAAGAACTGTATGTTTGATTTTTTGTGGTACGGCTATTTGATGTCCCATTTTGCTTTTCACCATCTATCAGCACACATATCAATGATTATTGGTGTGCAAGGGTGATATCATAAAAGTGGAATTTTTAACAATTTATTACTTTTTCAAATTATGGTATTTGAGCTAGATTTTTTTTTTTCTGATTAGACTAGCCATGTAATATTCATGTCAACAGATCACCTTGATGTGGCACGCCGTACCCTGAGGTTCTGTCATACCCCAGGTTATAGCATTGTGCAGTGTCATCTCATGTTTATAAGATATACAGTTACACATTGCAATGATATGGTGGCCAAATCTTAGCAATCGCCGATAGCAATCCCAGTGCCAGCTCAGCACTGTTATGACGTGCGTAACATTGTAGTGCTAATACTCATTTTTATAGTCATTGTGGGAATGATTGTGAAAAATTTAAAGCAGCTCATTTGATCTGTGCTGAAAGTGGTACAGTATCTAATTTCTGATCTTTCTGAGAAGTAGATTGGGTCTGCTTCAGGTCTGAGCTAATGTCAGTATAAGGTATCTCGATTTTAGCTCGGGCTAAATTCACTGACCTATGACTGGAAAGCCTATATGGCACTTCTTGGTTGCTGAAACTTTATGTACTACCTGCTGTACTGTTGCCATGGGTGGGAGTGTATATTGTACAACGTGTGCACTATAGTGTATACACGTACAATATTCTATGCTGTCACTTCAATGAAACTCTTGAACTCTTTGAGGATGGCAAAGGATGATTAAATCGTGGTTGAATTTCGTGCAAAACGCATTCCAATGAAACTGGATAAAATTGTATTCCCCAAAATTGTTAGAGTGCATACTGCTACTGAATTTTTGCACTTGTGGGAAGCACAGCTACGTTGTAGCAGGCTGATGGGGGGGGGGGGGGGGGGGGAGGTGATAGGTCTGATCTCGCAAGTAACTTGGGTGGTTGAAAATGGCTAAAGTTAGGTAGCTTCAGAAGCGAGCTAAAACTGTGAGCAGTATAAAAGGGGGTATCAGACAGGGTGTTCAGACGCAAAAAATTTATACCAAAATGGTATATCTATACCAAAATGGTATACAATGTAACTATACAATGAATTTATACGTCTGAAAACTGAATAACGAAACGACGTATAGCGAAACGACGTATAGCGAAACGACGGTCAGAGCATCGTTTCGGACTAGAACTCGATTACGAATCAGCATTCCATCTAGTCCATTGTGCATCTGAGCGTATGGCGATTGACCATAGAATGGTATAACTGGGCGGAGCTTAAAGGGAAGGTAAACCCCAAGAGCAATGTGGATTGAGTGAAAGCAGCAGCATTAGTAGAACACATCAGTGAAAGTTTGAGGAAAATCGGACAATCGATGCAAAAGTTATGAATTTTTAAAGTTTTGATGTTGGAACCGCTGGATGAGGAGACTACTAGAAGTTATGACGTATGAGTGGACAACAATACCAAGAAAATATAAAGAAAATTCTGCAAAAATCCATTTTTCATGAAAATTACAAATTCCATCAACTTGATATTGACATATGTTAAGGGTAGCAATTATTCCCCCTGCTTTGTGAAAGCGGTTGGTCCATTGCTCTTTCATAATTCTAGAAAAGTGAATTTTTGTTGAATTTCAAGGTGACCTTGTACCTGTCACTCATGACCATAACAACGTTTGCACTGAGAAACTGCACATCTGTACGACTTTTTTTCCGGAATGGTCGAAATTAGCGCATGAACGGTCTGTCGGCTATACGATGATTCTTTTGATATAAATGTCATTTCTTTATTGAATTTTGGTATAAACTGGCTTGCGTCTGACCAGGGGGAGACTCCCAAACAGGGGAAGTCCTGTCTTTGCTGATCAGAAAACTGACCACTCTACTTACAGCTGGGAGTATAATAGTACACTAGTTACCAGAAAAAGAAATTTGAGTATGGAATGGTCAAATGACCTGTATAAATGTCACTAGAATTTCAGATGGGACTGAATCTGTATCGGTAATCAAAAACCAGTTAGCTTCAGTTGGTTTGACAATTTTTCCCCTTTGGAGATAAAGCAGGTACGAAGGCACTATGTATTATGGCCTCCTCATCAGCAGGGAGTGTAATAAGTATCTCAGACTTACTGGGGTAAAAAAGTAAAAAAATTCCATGAGCATGGGTAATGATATGGAACAAAATGACAGGGAGTACGGTAGAGATTCATGATGATGATGACAGAAAAAGAAAAAGAAAAAAAAAGATGATTGATTGTGGTCACCAATGATGCGTGACATGAGTGGATGACATTCATTCAGAATTTAGCACAGGTGGTATTGTCATCAAGAGATGTGGTTGTGTGTGTGTGTGTGTGGGTGTGTGTGTGTGTGTGTGCGCATGTTTGTGTGTGGGTGTGAGAGGAGATTTTCTCACCATATGTACTGAGTATGTGATGGGCGCTGCATGGTTTCATAATTGCAACGGAAAGAGGTGCTTTCAGACGTGGATAGTTCACTTTCAGTTTACGAGATCTGCTGGCTCCTTTTTATGTTGCAATTATACGTCCATGTATGAATATGTGCATACATTTCTGATACTTTATCTTAAATAAGAATGATAAAAAGCATTCTCAACATCTTAAATATCAGACTTTACATGTAGTAGACAGTGAAAAGGCAAAGGGCCTGCTAACCTTGCTTCTTGATCTTTTTAAAATGGGAAGCGAGTATATGGCTACATATAGTGGATTATCATTCTATCCCACTCTTTCTCTCTGCCCCTCTCTCTGCTTCCATCTGTCTGTTTGTCTGTCTGTCTGTCTGTCTGTCTGTCTGTCTGTGTGTCCAATGTCCTCACTCTGGCCAAGTACAAGATTGTGTAACAAATCAATATTTCAAGGGGGAGCCTGGGTGATGAAGACTAATGCAGCACTCTCAAACCCGACCTTGGGCTTCATGCGCTGGGTATCAAATCCTCGGTGGCGAGTCGCCCAAGCGGGGTGTCGGTGCCATACAATGACCACGGAATTCATTTTCTTCTGCATCCTGATATATGAGATTTTCAGCTTCTTGTCGCTATCGATTTGATTCAATGCTCATCTCATCGCACAAGAATGATGAGGGGGGAAAAAGAAGCGATAAAATGGCAGGGGAATATCAGACTCAGTGCGCTGCCGCTGTCACAGGATATGATCCGAAATTCACATCACTACGTGTACATCTTTATGTACCAGATAGATAATGGGTGATTCACCAATTGCCCCAAACTCTTCTCTGAAGAATTAGGATCCTTCTTTGAAGAATTAGGATCCTTCTTTGGCCACTGAGTACGATTTGGGAAGTGGTTCTAAGATGATCAAACAAATGATGACCCCCAGCAGACTTGTATGGCAGATATATGAATATTAATTCCCTAAATGCTCTCTTAGAAAACTATCTCCTTAACTTGCACCACTTTTTGCTTATAATATCTTTTGTTGGGGGGGGGGGGTGGGGCTGTGAGCTAGGCTGTATGTTGGAATATTTGAGGGGGATACCACATTATATTATTGCCTGAAGTAGAATCGTATTGCCCTTGTCTTTGACTCGACCAAATGTAGCCAATTCATATCATATTATGAACAAAATTGGACATATAGAGTGAACTTGAAAATATAAATGTCATTATAATCACATCTTGATGTTATTATAATCTATTTTAAATCGTTACCGAGAGCCTGTATGAACAGCTGTAAAAAGCAGCTACTCAAATTTTGAAGTAAACTCTGCACTACTCTTTAAGTTGTGACTTGCATGTGTTGCAAGAGCTTGGGCATGTAGCGAGTGTATGCAAGTTATTTACGGATGAACAATTTGTAATTCACATTAAACTCCATTTTATTGCTTGCTATTTCATATGCAAAATCCCACTGTCTTTGGCCAGCAGGCAATAAACAACATTTTGGCCCACAATTTGGTTTACTTGTCAAAGTGGGGCAGTAGAATGTAAAAATCACATTGCTATGTTATATCTGACATCACGGTTGATTGCAAAAAATACAGCATCAAGCCACAGAAATATATAGTTTCTGGGACTCGGTGAGATAATGCACATAGAACTATACCTCTTTTCAGATGACATACATTGTACATTGTATGGCTATAAAGGACATGACGAAGCAAAAAATAAAAATGATATTAAAGTTTTATTGGATCTTGAAAGCATCTTTTCAAAGTGCAGTCAATTTGATAGGAATCAGAAAGAAAAAAACAATATTAAGTACAATGTGTACATGTGGAGAGTGGATGGAGCAGTTTAGGCCAAAATATCTACATGCTTGGTACCACTCATTGGGCATGGGTAAGACTGTGAGTTGAGGAGGAGGAAAGGGCAATAAATCTTTCTTCAAATGTGGGGAGTGCTTAAAGGGATTGTATAGTTTTGGTTGAGACCTGATTTCAGGTTTGTAACGTTTTTGTTGAGATAAGAAACCTCACATAAAATGTGAAAAAGCATGTAATTCCAAGAGGAATTCAATGTTTATTTGATGAAAATTGGTTTTGAAATGGCTGAGATATCAAAAACAGAGTGATCCGAATAAAAGATGGGACCTACCTTTTAGAATACGATCGCTTTGCTTTTATACTTTGTGTTTGGATGTCTCAGCCATTCCCAAACCAATTTTCATATATTCAAATAAACTTTGAATTCCTCTTAGAATGGTATGCCCTGCACTATTTCACAAGTGGTTTCTTGATATCTCACAAAAAAATAAAAAGCCTTATCCTAATCTCCACCAATACTATACTATCCCTTTAAGAGGAAAACTCTTTTCTGCCTTGAGCCGCATTGCTGCCAATGCCCTTGTAAGATGACCATGGATGTTGTCAACTTAACTGCTCTTTTTCTCACCATTATACAACTACCTTAGAAGGTCTGTTTATAAAAAGAAAATGAAAATAGAATAAATTCAGTAAATGCTGTATTTGGCACATAAAATTACGATTAATGTCATTCTCGAGATCTTTTGCAACTTATCAAGGGGGAGGGGAGTAAAACAGTTGACGATGAATGAGACTGTTTTCACACGTACTGAGAGTGCATAATTTGTATCACGATTCTATTGTTGCATCACTGGAATCATGATTCGAACAACACATTTTGGTCATATGTATTCAAACTGGATTGTAGAGGGTGATTTGAATCGTACTGCCAATCATGATTCAAATGACGGTCTGGAAGTGTTTTCAGTTGCAATTCTCCAGAATTTTTTTTTTTTTTTTTTGGGGGGGGGGCGGAGCTTATGGTGACCTTGTAACCACTTCTGCAGAAAAAAAACAAAACAAAAAACGCTCAATAAGACTGTTTTCACACGTACTGAGAGTGCCTAATTTGAATCACGATTATATTGTCGTATCACTGGAATCGTGATTCAAATGACACATTTTGGTCGTGTGTATTCAATTTGGAATTATAGAGGATGATTTGAATCGTAATGCTGATCATGATTCAAATGATGATCTGGAAGACTTAAAGGGATGGTACAGTATTGGTGGAGATGGGAATCGGGCTTTTAACTTTTTGCGAGATACCAAGAAAACACTTATGATATAGTACAGAGCATACCATTTTAAGAGGAATTCAAAATTTATTTGATGAAAATCGGGTTTGGAATGACTGAAACATCCAAAAACAAAGTAAAACAAAGTGATCGTAATAAAGTGTGGGTCCCACACTTTATTACAATTGCTCTTTTTTGGATATCTCAGCCATTTCAAAACCAATTTTCATCATTAAACGTTGAATTCCTCATAGAGTTACATGCTCTTTCATATTTCATAAGATGTTTCTCATTATCTCACAAAAAATGTTAGAAACCTAAAATTAGGTCTCAACCAAAACTGTATGATCCCTTTAAGTGTCTTCCAGTCGCAATTCATACGGAACAAGACAGTGTATACAGAATGACCTCAGATTCATTTTTTTTTTTTTTTGGGGGGGGGGAGCTTATGATGACCTTGTAACCACTTCTGCAGAAAAAATGCTCTCCTTAAATGCTCACTTTGCAGTCAAGTGCACGCTACTGTACTGCTTGAGAGTGATTGATGGGAACTCAGAAAGAAGCTTTGCCTCCCTACTCTCCCCGCTCTGAAATTCAAAACTGCAGAATCTGCGAAGCCTTCTTCGATCGTGTGTGCAGAGGATAATTCTAATCGTAATTGTAATTATAATTGTAATTCAGCATCGTGGTTACATTTCTCTGCCTGTATGAAATGGCTTTTAAAGAGTACAATAATGGTCTCACACCTCTAGGTAATAGGGAGCTTTAGATTTTAGACGCGCGGATGTTCAGAGGGAAAAAAAAACCATGTTCTGAGCGTGCGCAGAAGTGCGCGTCAAGTCGATCTATTTTTAGCTTGCGTCGCCTGAGTTTTTCACTACGCGTACTGGGCTATTGTAACGTCCGCACAGTTTGCAACGTAGAGAACTTCTTCATGCACTGATCATATGGGGGCGCGATTTCATTTTTTATATGTTGCGTCCCAGCGTAATCTAAAGCTACTTTTCTACACGATGCAGGGGAGAGGAGAATGTCCAGCGCACTCGTCGTCTCAAACGTCCGCGCGTCAAAATCTAAAGCTCCCTAATGATGGTTATTTCCATCCCTGATAAATGTGATGTACCAAAGATGCTGCAAAATGAAATTCGCTTGGAAACTCATCACACTTTCCTTTCAATTGAACCCTTGGTATGCCAAAGACACTTTTCTTGAACTCGCCAAAGTTTTCATTACACAGTCAGTACATCCACCCTTGACCTGGTTGTAGATTTAAAGGGACTGTACAGTACTGTTTGAGGTGGGGATTCATGTTTTGAACATTCCTAAGTGAGATAATGAGAAACCTCTTATGAAATATGAAAGAGCATGTAATTTCAAGGGATTGAATGTTTATTTGATGAAAATTGGTTATCAAATGGCTGAGATATTCCAAAAAAGTGATAATAATAAAAGGCGACAGGCCACGCCTTTTATTAGGATCTCTTTGCTTCACCTTGTTTTTGGATGTCTGAGTCATTTCAAACCCGATTTTCATCAAATAAACTTTTGATACTCCTTAGAATTGCATGCTCTCTGTCACCTCATAGAGTGGTTTCTGGAAATCTTGCAAAACGTTAAAAGCTAAATCCTCACCCCAACCAGAACTGTACACCCCTTTAATAGTAAGCCTACTCAAGTGTAGCAATGTGCTTCCGTCCACCTGGAAGGCCATTGAATCTTTCATGCTTGTTTATTGGATTTTTTTATTTCTCTAAATTTCATTTGTAGTACAAGCAACTCCAATTATAAACAAAGTCCTTATGACTGGCAGTTTTTTTTCACCAGATATCAAAACATCATTATAACCAAATAAATAGAGTATGTAAATTGTAGTGTTGGGACCCGGATTCTTTCTTTGTTGAAACAAATTTTTGTTGTAACTGTGTTCAGTATATCGGGAATGCACTTTATTTTTCTCAGTGTAGAATTTTATACTGATCTGAGACTCAATTTGTGTACCACACTCTACACCAAGGTTCTAATCCTTACATGGTGTGTTATGGCTCTATGATATCTCTCCAAAGGATTGCTGGTAAGAGTTAATAAAGCCAACTCATGTTGCATCATGGGAGACATCCTGTATGACAAGCTAGATGAGGATGAAATAAATACCGTAAAATGAATAATAATGAAAGAGTATATGGAGTAGAATGTCAGATTTGTATTGATTCACATGTCTAGAGTTTGGGTTGGAACACGCTATCGTGTAATTTTGTTCGAGTTTGAATTGTGTGCTTCACATCTTACTTTTTGTATAACAATCTAATTTATAGACCTATATTTCTGTTATGAGTAATATTCCTACTTTTGCTTTGTTTTAAATTTTGAATATTCAATGTGTCCTCACTAAAACATTCAGGTATCATCTTTAAAAAAAAAGAAGATTTTGATCGCAATGCAAATCTCAAGATTTGTATCCTGCTATAATGTATTCTTGTAAATGTAATAAAATGTCTTGTGCTCCCACATTTTACTTGAACATAAGTATGCAATTATTTTACACTATGTTCAAGTGGGGTTTTAACTTGTAAGGTCAAATGAGGCAAACTAAAGGGAAGACATTTCATCAGTAAATGCCTGTCACAATGGAGTCGTGGAATTTCTGCATTTCATATACTTTCTTTCAGTAGTGACATACAATGTACCAATTTCTCATCAATCTGATATGTTTTTTCGTAAGGCTGTCATGATATTAGGGCCTAAGAGAATTCCCACGAACATACTCATTAATTGTCACTAACTTTCCTTTTTTTTGACAGGAAGAAGAAAAGAAACAAATTATTTTATGCATCAGCTTTTATATACTTTTTAGGGGAAAGTGTTTGTTTGCCGAATGTTCAAACCCCAGAGATTTTATCCTTTTTATCCTTTTTTTTAAATCCTTTTTTTTTTTTTTTTTTAAACCAAGCAATGGTTGAGTTGTGCAAGTTCATGACATTGTTACTATACCTAATTTACATACATGTAATGCAAACTTGACAGGACTGCAACCCCAAATTTGATGCAGTCTCATCATTGGCTTTTGGGTAAAGCTTATCACGAGACACATGTCACAAGCAAGGAATTACCTTCCATTGTTAAGGAGACCTGCTGAAGATTTTTCATTGATCTCATACTAGAATGCCTTAAATCGCAGAGATTTAGATGCAATTTGGTGTGCTGAAAGTGTGGAATTGCATAAATATGTCAATCATTGGAATAAGATACATTTGGAAGAACAAAACCATTAGAGAGATGTATTATTTGAGATAAAACATTCAGATTCAAATGAATCTGATATGATTCCTGAGATGCGAGAGTCTAGGGGCTTAAGTAAATAAAGATACAACTTGTGCATACTGGTTTAAGTGTTTGTTTGAGGTTGACATAATTCATGTCAGAGGAGGTATGTTGGATTGCCAGATTAAAGGGCCCCCGGAAATCCAAATGTATGTTGATTTGTGTTGATTTATGATACCCTCAACATCCCTTTTGCAGTGAAACGAATCTAGACACATTCCATATATTTTTAACTATTTTTCTTCTGAGGTCACAAGAGGAATATTGGTTTGGAAGGATTTTATTGTGGACATTCCCAAGTAATCTGAAGAAAAATAGAAGAAATAATTGTTTAGAATATATGGAACATTTATAGATATTCGTTTCACCGCAAAAGTGATGTTGAGGGTATCATAAATCAACACAAATCAACATGCATTTATATTTCAGGGGCCCTTTAAAGGCTAGCCTGGAGTGACATTTATCATTACGAATGAAAACTCCAGTTGGAGCTTGAACTTGTGATTTCTTATTTCGTAATTAATAATAAAAAAAATAATTATCTTTATAGGATGTTTTCTTTCTGACCCATGGATTAAGATCATGAAATCAAAAATTTGTTGTCGCATATTGAAAATTAAAAATAGAAGTAAATCATGGCAATGTCTTCCAGTGGCCAGGGTATATGACCAAAGCTTGTAAAACATTGCAAAGAAAATGCCCCCCTGCAGAAGGAGGTGAAAAGCAAATAAAAAAACCCCCAAAAAACAACTGAAGTCTTTGAGATTCACTTACTCACTCATTCAATCATTTGTCCAAGTGTTTAATTGCGAAAATCATATTGCAGCCATTATGGGAAATTTCAGGATTTTAACAGAGTAACAATGATTTTTTATTTATTTATTTATTTTTTTAATGCTGAAGCATTTGTACACACACACTCTCTTTCTCTCTCTCTCTCTCATAGTCATACACACACACCAAGATAGATATGACTGAATGGGAAATTATTTGGAAACCAAAGAAACTCATAGAAAAAAAAAAAGAATATCTTTACAAGACAGTGGTATCTATCTATGAGGATGAAAAGACAACATAACATCTGGCCACAACAGAGTATATCTGGCTTCGTATATGAGTCACATTTGGTTTAGCAAACTAAATCAAACTTAAATACACTTATAACTACATGTGTATCAATATTCTGAAAGAAAACAACCAAGTCGTTGAAGGAAGACGTGCAGGAAAGAAAACGTATCTGCCTAGCTTGAGAAGCTTTGCAGTGCGTACGTTCTCCAAGGTTGAAATGATATATTTGGAGCTAAGTTCTGTACAGTCAGGAAGTGGGGATGGTCGGATCACTTTTTTCTTGTTCTGTTGCCACAGAAACAGCTAAATACAGACTCCTGAGCTCAGATTCTGGTCACGTCTTTTCATTGAGCAGTTCCTTCAGTTGTTGTTGTTGTTTTTGTACAGAATTGGTAGCAGATTGAGATGATTTATATTTTGAGCATGTCACATGTTTTATGTTGGCTGTTTGTGTAATAGATTAGTGCCATGCGTTATTATAAAGATTTTCCCAGAAACTATTCACATGGAGTGGTTGTATGTTTTAATACATCACAAGCTTGAACCATTCCTAATATGAAATTCAAATGTTCAAGAAATAGCATTTGGCAATTATGGTATTTAAACAGAGTGAGAATACATGTATACATAATGATAATGATACTGATAGCGTGCACCAACAATTTGGCAATGTCCAGCAATACTATGAGATGTATTAAATGAATAAATTGTGATAATAATGATGATGATGATGATGATGATGATGATTTGAAATTCAAATATTCAAGAAATCGCATTGGCAATGGTACTTAACAGTAATACAGAGTGAGAATACATAGATAATGATAATGTTACTGATAGCGTGCCCCAATAGTTTGGCAATGTCCAGCAATACTATGAGATGTATTAAATGAATAAATCATGGTAGTGATGATGATGATGATGATGATGATGATGATGATGATGATGTGATGATGTGATGATGATGATGTGTGACACGTATGATGGTAGGGATTCATTCTAATTGTATGTACAGATTTCATGTTTTATTTCAAGATGCAATGAATGAAGATGCCCTTCATAAATTGCTGTGTAAAAAAGGAAAATTCTGTGAAATCCACCAGGAGTGTAATAAAAGATGTGTGAATCAAAAAAATGACTGGTATGTTGTATGCTGGAAGTACCAAGTGCCACCCTAAAATTTGACATTTGAAAAAATTCCAGTTTCAGGCTGAGCAAAGCAACATTTCTTTGTACTCTTTGTCGTTTTTCTCTGCAGAGTTCTGTCTAACAGAAGCTTGTGTGACTGTCGCCAGCAGTGTATTGATGTCTATGGACAAGAGTGTAGACCCTTGCGACGACTTTTATGAATACTCATGCGGGGCATGGTCGAAGCACAATCCATTACCGGATGGGAACACAAGGTGGAGTACGTTTGGTCTTCTGTGGCAAGAAAATCGGCTCGTTTTGAAAAACGTTCTGGGTAAGGACCTTTGTATTTGTTTCTGTTCTATTAACCCGTTGAGGATGGCCTGATCTTTCCTACAACTTGCATTTCCCATAGACACTTTCGGAACTTTAATATCCTGAACAGGTTAACAATACAATGATATACTTTGTTGTGTGTGTGTGCCAGAGTGAGAAAATTGTATCAGTGATGAATGAGTGAGCAGTTTCTGGACATCTTTATGAATGCGAAGAGAAAATTGTAATGATTATTTGAACATTAGAATGTAAGCTTTATGAGTTTAGCAATAAAAAAAGTTCCTCAAGCTTTGCCATGGTAGCTTGAGACTGGACTGCTTTGGGTGTACAATATCATCACTAATTCCACTTAAAAAAAAAAAAAAAAAAAGGGTTTGCAAATCTACAGCTTGGTCAAGTTTGGATGGATTATGGAATGCCGATGTAAAAGCATGGGCACTTAAAAAAGCTTGGAGCGCATAAACAGGTTTTGAAGTGATGGTGCACATAAACAGGTTTTGAATTGATGGTGCACAACCATGTGTGCATGTATGTTGGATTGATCCAGCTTCTGGAACATACTGCTTGGATTCACACTGCATGTTCCTGCCCGAGGGTTCCGTAGAGAATTCAGCTGGAAAGTGGCACAAACATGACACCGTATAAAGGAACAGATATCAAACTGGAGAACATTTCTCTCTGAGATCTCGAGTCACTCTTGAATAATTTCTCAGCTGCAAAGACGCACGCCTTCTCGTTCATTCTGTGGTTGTTGTGGGATGTTTGAATGAACGATTCAAGATATCCATCACTGTGTTACTGGCAGACACATTGAGTACTCTAGGGAAAACTAAATGTTAACAGGTTGAAGATGAGTCCCGAGAATACTTGGGCAGGTGTCTATGGGAAATTTGTCTGTCCATCCTCAAAAAGTTGATATTTTTTTTCTTTTCTTTTACTTCCCAAGGACAAATGCAGGTCTATCAATTTTCCTGTAGATTCATTTATGTTGTTGCAATAATATGCAGTTGCCCTGCATGCTTGGGAACTGTTTTCGTTGCAAAGCAGGACATGAGATCCATTTCTGGATCTGTTCTTTTGGGGAAATATCTCAACCTTTGAAACCCATGAGACCTTCCTATCTTGTATTTGCAAGGGCACACAAGATTACTATGGCACAGGAGAAAGATTGTGAAGCTTTGTCACGGCAGTAAATGGGCATCATTTGTTCCGGTATCTGCTGCATGGAAGAGGCATACTTAACAATAGCCAGCCCATGTACATAGTAGCTGCACTTTTTGTAAGTTTCCATGGGGATACAAATTACATATACATTACAATATGATCATACATATTAAAAAATGCATTAAAAAACAACAACAACAACAACAAACAAACACTGCACTCTTTGGCCACTTAAATGTACCTCAGACACAAAACAAAGAATGTAGATTAACCAATATATCATCATAATTATTGGAAATTCCTTTGAAGTCATATAATTTCAAATGAGCATCAAAGATGCTTTGGGCATACAATAGTCATGGATGAAGGATGAATAAATGAATAGATCTAATGATTGATATGCTTTAAAAGATTTAAAAGTGTATAAACAGTTACAATACACTCAAAGGATGAATATTTTGTAAAGACAAGAAATCACTTATACAATGTAAGTTTAAAAAAAGTCACTTTCTAGAAGAAAGGAACAATACAATCTGTAAAATAGGAAAGAAACGATTTTCATAATTTCACCATGGCTTTCAGTCTTTGAAATCCTAGACAAATGAGCCATTGCTGGTTTGTGCTATCTTTCCTTGTATAACTTTATGAGCTAAGGTTTTACATAACTCCAAATCTCTGGGTCTGTCGGAGCGCAACGTTTTCGTGCCAAAACTTTCACAGCATACACTTCTGCGATGACAACCAAAGGACTTGCGTGCAACGGATGCAGAGATACCTTTGTTTGCATGAAGTGCCATTGTCCTGTGTGTTATTAGCCAGGCGAGGTACACATGGGTTTTGCTACCAAAATAGAAGAGAGGAAACTACTGGCAGGTGTGCGGAAGGTTTAAGACGACAACATAAATGACCAAATTTAATAAATAACAAATTGAACATTTATGTGTTGTACTATACATTAAAGGGCTGATACAGTTTCTGTCGAGATGGGGCTTCAGGTTTCCATTTTTTTTTTTTTTTGGATTTATTGATGATTTTTGATAATGAGAAAACTCTTCTTATGAAATATAAAAGAGCATATCATTCTTAGAGGAATTCAAAGTTTACTTGAGGAAAATTGGCTCTGAAATGGCTGAGACAAAACAAAGCTATCCTAATAAAAGCTGGACCAACATTATATTTAATAGGGTCACTTTGTTTTACTTTGTTTTTGGATATCTCAGTCATTTTTTAATCGATTGTCATCAAATAAACTTTAAATTCCTCATATAAGAGTTATAAGCTCTGGAACATTTCATAAAGTGGTTTCTATTTATCTCACAAAAAGTTAAAAGCTAAATCCCCACCTCAACAATACTATACCATCCCTTTGAAAAGCACATTGTTCATCATTGTGGTGGTTCAATACTGAATGTTCAATACTGAACAGGAAATTGTGAAATGTTGACTGAGCTTTATTATGACATTAGAATAGATTAAACAAAGCATTCGAGCATACAAAGGTTTTGAAAATACTGCTGTCATCACTGAAAGATGTTCAAAAACTTGTTCTATGGCAATGAACCGTTTATAGAATGGTTTATTCTAACACTATTGTCTCTGGGAAATATTGAGTTTGCAAAATTAGGGCCTTGTTGCATTAACATGGGTACTGTATCGAACCGAACAATGAACCCAAATTTTGCACAGATTCAGCTCTGATCTAGTTGGAAAAGATATATTTGTACATAGACATATGAAGATGTATTCTCTACGTGGGAAGGTGGGCACAAGGTATTGTCTCCAAATGGCAGAGTGAAACAGTTCCTAATGTCTGAGAACTGGTTAATCCTAAAATTATCCCAAACAGTAGTTGAATTGATCTTGGGATTGATTTTAGAGCTTAATTGTGATACTTGAACTGTATAGATCTCTGGTCATTCACAAAAAACTCAACTGTAAACAAGGTTAAATGGACCTTTTCAGTGCAAATGCATGTTGACTTTTTTCGAAGCTGTGAAATTTGTCTGCATCTTGGTAATAGTCATGGTGCCGTAAGGCCCTGTCCACTCTTGCAGCAATGCTTTTTAATTCAATATAGTTAGACGGTAGCTGTGAGTTGAAGATGGTGCTGTAGGACCTAAGGGAACCATTTGTTCAGCCAGTTACACTCTAGAGCACCCCTTCATGTTGTATCTGTCCCTGTTTGCAGAGTGACATGTTGCCTATTAAAGGTGCATGGTCCCGGTGTTTAAAGTCAAATGCGTACGCGGGCGCACGGCGCAAGTTTCCTATAGAGACCTACGCTATCGACTTCTCTTTTGCACTTACGCTTTGGCCCACTTTCCCGAGTCCGAAGAAGTCCGATTCAGTGTAGTCAGTGGTCCGATCACAGTTCGGCTCTTGAATCGGCTGAGGAGGATGACAGCTTTAGCAAACTTCTTTTGTGATGTCACAATAACAAGCACATATGCACGCACCCTGGCATTACTACAGACTGCGCGATGCGCAAAGAAGACAACAAAGGCAACGTTACTTAGCAACACCTACACACTTTACTCTTGATGACAGCTCAACTTCGGTAATCTTCGTATCAATGCTAACAATGATCGGCAGTATCATCAACAGCGCCATCTACACTACCGGGACTATGCACCTTTAAAGAAGAGACTCATCAACAATATCAGATGGCGAATGAGCACCAATGGAGCCACATGACAGCATGTTGTTCCTCTCGTAGTCGGTCGATTGGAATAGTCAGTTGATTGGAGAAGCAGCTTTTTGTTTTTCAAAGCCACCATAGAATAATGTTGTGAAAGCCTTTGCTTTCATCTCCCACGCACGTGAAATAATACCCCGTGGTAGTAACATCCGTGAACTGGTGACATAGAGATCAGAATGCCCCCTAAAGCCCACAATGATGACATTCAGTTCTGGTGCAGTTCTTTTTATCAAAAGCAAAATTACGGTTATATTCCTGGCTTTTAAAGCTTCACTTTCCCACGGTGACCTTTTCATCAGTTATCTTTAGTGTAACTTGCCTGTTGTACGTCTATTTTGTGATTTTTGCTACCAACCTGTGCAATCAAGAATTTATAAGACTTACTTTACCTGGTACATACTTACAACTTTAATTGCTCCAAACAGGCTGTGTACAGTTTCAAAATGACGTAATGATGTTTAAAGAAGACCAAAAACTTGATATAAATATATTTATGTGGATTGAGAGAAAGCAGAAACATACAAGGCTTACAGCATATACCAAGCCTGACTTTACACAGGCTCTATCAATAAGATATTTAAGAACCAAAGCTATAGAGGCCTGCATGGTACACATACACATGCATGCATTATATCCCCCCACCCCGTTCAAAAATGATAAGAAAAAGACAACAGTTTTAAAGGACAAGTCCACCTTCATATACATAAGGATTGAGAGAATGCAGCAATATTAGTAGAACACATCAGTGAAAGTTTGAGGAAAACTGGACAATCCGTTCAAAAGTTACGAGTATTTTTAAGTATCTGCGCAGTCACTGCTGGAAGAGAAGACTACTAGAGTGTATGATGTCACATGCGTATAACTATATAAGGAAAATAAGAGAATTTCACAAAACTTTACTGTTTGAATAAAGTGCTCATTTCTTCGACTTTGCTACTGACGTATGTTAAGGGTAATATTATTCCCCCTGCCTTCTGAAAGAGAGAAGTCAAGTGTTCTTTTGTTTGCGAGAAAAATGGAAATATGTTGAATTTTCTTTATTCTTTCCTTATATCGTTGTACTCATGTGACATCACAAGCTATAGTAGTCTTTTCATCCAGCCGTGAGCTGACTGAGCAGAAACTTCAAAAATTCATAACTTTTCAAAGGATTGTCTGATTTTGCTCAAACTCTCACTGATGTGTTCTACTAATATTGCTGCATTCACTCAACCCACATGTCTATGAAGGTGAACTTGTCCTTTAAGAGTCCACTTGTCCTTTTACTTGTCCTTTCCACAACAGAAAGCTGTACACTTAACTTCGTTCAGAATCGCCTGTCATTTGCTCTGGCAGCAATTTCATTCGTATTGCAATTGAGACTGACACTGAACTGAAGGCATTTCAAGCTCTCGAAAGAAATTGGTATACATATGACCAGTGCAGACACCTAAATCATGTTTGTATTTCATTTTCAGACACACACATGTATAGTTTTGTATGTGTGCACACACACACTTAGAACCACACAGGGACAATTTTCAATTTCTTACTTAGGACCAAAACTTTGGAACACATTGCCACGAGAAATGCGTGAACAAAGCAAAAGATCTACATTTTGTAAATGCCTTGCAGATTTCCTTCTCTAATAGATATTGTATCAAGTATAATTAGTTTTCTATGTTAGAAAATATATGATGTACGTTGTATTTAAATATTAACAGCCATTTCAACCAACCATGTAATAATTTTTCGTTTGTGTTTAGCTTTTAGTATGAAGATCAAGGTGACCAATCTCGACTAGCACGTGTGCTAACTTTTGGTTTCCTTGTTAACAACAACTTTGTAGAATTACGCTACATGTATCGCATTTAAATCTCAAATGTCTTCATTTAACCATGTTATTGTAAAGGAGTAATAGATAAGTATTTTTTTTTTCATATATGTATGTAAATACAATTGTATAATGATTGAAAATGTACATGTTCAAATGTTGTTGCTAATAAACTTCAAACTTCAAACACTTAAACAATTGTGACCTTCCATGACAAAAGGATCCAAAACTCGCTGACGGCTGAACTGAGAAAATCGAGTTTGAGGTGAGATAATCAAAATTGGTCAAAACCATCGAATTTCTGTTTGGCAAAATTTTATAGACTAATGTTTCGTCTATCATCTGCCGAAATTTTGAAGCTAGATGATCAAAGGAAACGCAAGAAATTAGCGTTTTTCTGGGTCATGATTTTCTAACTTTCAACAGAACAGAAACGTGTCCGAAGATTTGCATTTAGCGCCGCAGATAGACTCTGCACCTAGCAACGAGGGAATGATCTTATACATTATAGGTCAACACATGGCATCCTGGTTACTGATTGATTGTGCATAGACCACTGGTGCTAAGCTTGAATGAACATCGCCAGAGGTGAAAACTGTCTTACCTCCCCTTGATCACGATTGTGTTGGAAGGAAAACTTTGAAGGCAGTTTTCTCAAAATGCTGATTTCCTAGACAACTTGACAAGCTCTCACAAAATCATCAATATCTCCGCAACTGTGTATTTTTATGAGTCGTGTTATATTAATTAGAGCGGAAGAGTAAGGGAATAATGTCATGTCATTTTCAGAAAATCGACCTCCTCCGACTTTATGATCCTTTTGCTGTAGCGGGTCACAATTTATCAATGAGTTGCAGAGAGCCCCAGCCAGCAATCCCTAAAACCTAAAAAATCTCTGAAATAAAAACCAAACAGGAAAACAAGATAATAAAAATGGGATATACAAAGGCATTTAAAAGCTGTAGTTGACTGTTATGCTTCTTACCTTCAGTCTAGATAAAAAAAGGGTTGTTCTTGTTGAAAATATCCCAAACCAAGACATAATCCTTGTTGACCCAAGTCAGGTATTTTCAGGCCTACTTGAAAATCAAAGTGTGTTGACATTTCTTGTATGTGTTTTGATGCTCGGTCACGTAAAATCCTTCTGTGTTTCTATTCCTGGAAAATGTTTATGACTGCACCAATTGTAATTCGTTTAAAATAGCACACACAGAGGTGTGGGAAAAAGTAATTCTTGATTCACTGCATTTAGAATGTTTTTTTTTTTTCTTGTCTTTTATTTGAAGCCATAAACTTGGGTGATTTGTCATTGACATTTAAGAAAAAAATTGGCTGTATGCATCCATATTTTTTTTTTCTTTTTTGTAAACATCAGATGTATGAGTGGCACATTGTTAGGGAAAGGATGGGGGTGGGGGAGACTAAGTTATTGAAGAATATGATGTGATTTAGTTGTGTGAATTTGAATGGCTGCTAGCAAGCAGTCATACAATTTTGTCTCTGTATGCAATGTATTCGGCCAATTCAGGGCCAGAATGAGAGTGCATGTATACCAGAAAGAGAACATCCAGAGCAAGGTTGAGTATGAACCGTGCGTAAAAACCTGATCACGATCTCCCACCATATGTTCCTGCGACGGTAGCGCCGACGTGACCTTATCCCATCTGCAGGTATCTGCTGTGATGTAATGCACATTGACGAACCGCCTTTTGCAGATGGCTCGTTGACGTCGAGCTCATATTACGCTCCGTCGACTCCGTAAAGATGCCCGGCTTCACACTGTTGGGCAAGGTATCCATCTCGCCTGCTGCTGGCCGGATAAAAAAAAAAAGGAGAAAGAAATAAAAGGTGCATCTGAGGTGATAGTAACAGGAAAGATTGAAATTCTGTCATTGACCTATTAAAGGGGAAGTTCAGATGATTTTCATAAGTTACCATAATGTAGTGCATATTAATCGACAGCTCCATGTTTAGATTTGTGGAATTAATTGTTGTCCTTGAGCAGAGAAACCAATATTCTGTGAAAAACCCTAAACAAATTACCCTGAACATGGATGATGATATAGAAGCTTCACCATAACAATGCATGAGTGGGGGCTTACCATAAGAATGCAGGAGTAGAAGGCTTTCTTTCAGAAATGTAGCAATGCAATTCCACAACAATACTGCTTGCTTAACAAGGTCAACTGTGTAGAATTTGTGCATGCTTTCTTCTTTTGTTCTGCTTCCTTGAGCCCCATCACACAAACTCATGCATTCTTATGATGAGGCTGCTATGTCATCATCCTTGTCCATTGTGATTTTGGACGATCTTGAAAACATTCTTATTCCTTATCCCAATCACTATAAATTCTGAAATTCTGTACCCAGTTTAACCAGTTTATAATATTGTTCAAATATAAATAGTTTGAAAATCAGAGGGAATTCTCCTCTAACTTATGTATAGACCCATGAAACAATGATCAAATTGGTGATGCTGTATTACACAGTGTCTGTCCCTTGGGTTTTTGGAAAATGATGAATTCGAGATCCAATAGAAGACGTTGTAAACTTACGCCACTCATGGTAATACATTGTGGCATTTCAAGTTCTCTATGCATTTATAATCTGTGCCGTACCTTAACAGTCGCTATAGTCAAGGTAAACTGTAAAGTAGAATGTAAGGGCTGAAAGAAAGTTGGAAATGCTTCTGTGTGCAGCAAAGTAAGAAAGCATAGCCAGGGCTGCACACTAACCCATTTTTCTACTAGTCCGACCTGTCTGTAGGACCAGTAGGTACCCAGTTGTTTCATGTTTTACTGGTGAATTCCTGAAAAAGTTACTGGTCCAACAGTGATTTTTACAGGTCAGGGACCGTCGTACCAGTACCAGTGTGCAGCATTGGCATAGCTTTACCAGCTAAATGTTTCATTCTGATACTCAGGTTCAAAGCCTATGTCATGTCACATTTGTGTAATAGGGTATTAACCATATTGCTCAGATTGCTTTTTGTGTATCAGGAAAAGATAAACAGAAAGAAGACCTTTTGTAGCATGTGAGCACTTTGCTTTTATAGATGAGAACAATATAGGACAAGTTCATGTCCTTAACCCTACAATGTACCTGTGCCAGGGACTTTGGACAATGTGTTATTAACACTGTGGGATCTTCTATGCCAATGGGTGCTCAAAGCACACAGAGGGTTGAAGGTATTCCTCGCTGTGTTCTGGATCGACACACTGTCATTTTCTCTGGGGACATCGATTTGTAAGACTTTGCCAAGTTAAGTAGCAATTTTGCACGTTTTACCACATCCACATGATGCCGTGTAACCCTGTGAGCGAGTCAATTTCCACGCGAGGGGCGTGGGTATCAAGGCACGACGGGGGAAGATTTACGCGGACGCTCGAATTTTATTACGGAAAAATCATTGAAACGTGTCTCAGCAGCCACGGATCGCGTGCCACCGTCCCGCTTCATCATTTCCCACTAACATCCGCCGGTTGACACCAATCTCGGTGGTCACGTGGTGCAAACATTTCATTACACCATCCATGGGGGTGTCGGGTGTCATCCCTCCAGCTTTAGGGATCATTCTGTATCTCATGTCATACATAGGGACTGTGCTGGGAGAGGGACCAGTCCAGGGGGATGTTGAGGTCCCTGGGTGCCTGTACAGGGTCAAGTTAGGGGGAAAAGATGGACATTTTTTTTATAATTTTTTTTAAAATCCATTGAGTCTTGGGGAAATTTGATTGCAGAAATCATTGTCTTGCCATCAATAATTAAATTGGCAACTCTGAGTTTTGCTGCTTATCTTATACCTGAAAGAATGTAAATAGAACTTGCTACATGAGAAAGAAATTTACAGCAATATGCCCAATCTGTGAAAGAAATGAATTTCAGTCTTCTAAAATATATTGCCAAGTTAATAATCAGATCTAGATTAAGCAATCAAAAAGTGTTTTGAAGATTCTGCAATTGAAAAAAAAAATGTACCTATGAATAACAAAGGACTCAAATAAAAGATGATTTGTTACTTTGATTAAAAAAATGCACAGCAACAGTTAATTTTCACTGTGTAGACTGTGTAGTCAGTCAATATCTACTAAAGATAAGATATACGAGGGAGGTATTTCTTCATAGTGTGCTATATCTCCCATATGCTGCCACATGCTTTGAATGATTTGATTTGATTTGATATCTTCTCATTTCGTTTTGTTCCGTTTTGCCTTTTCCACAGAAAGTGAGCTGAATACAACGAGTAGTGCCGAGTTAAAAGCTCAGGACTTCTTTATATCCTGCATGGATGAAGATAATATCATTGAGAAGCTGGGAGCTAAACCACTTTTGGACATCATCGCCAATCAGGTGTGTCATCCAGGAGTACATCACATAATGATTATGTTTTAAACCCGAGTCCTGAGTATACTCCGGTAGGGGTCTATGGGAAATGCGTGTTGTAGCAAAATCAGTCTATCCTCGGTGGGTTAAGGTGCATCATATGCAGCCAGATAGAGACAGCACCATCAGTAGCAAATTATAGCCTTGATAAGTATAAAAGTTAATAGAAATATAACCATTGGAGTATGTGCGATGTATACAACGTATGCCTGTACCGTGCATCACAAAATCTACATACAGGCACATGGTATGACTCTCTATATTGGACCTAAAACATTTTGACAGAGTAATCCTTTTCTATCTAAATTTGAAAGCCTGAAGGCATAAATTTTCATTATAGGTAGTGATGACTTTTGAAGTACTGATGGCTTTTGGGGTTTTTTTGCTACTGTGAACTTGAGTTTGATCTATTTTTACTAACAAATTACTGGGGGTTTAGATGTGATAACCCTGCAGAAATATTATAACAGATAAGAAGTAGCTTTGATTCATGGATATAGTCATAGATGTAATGCCTGTAATTAACTTCACCCTTTGTTTGACTGATCTGATAATCCCATCAAATTATTTCACATCTCTTTCCCACACATAATGCTCTTGCATAGACCCCTGTTCAAATTCAAAAGCCCTACTCCCTTCAGGGGCACTCCTGCATGTTTGACTTTGAATCACCAATTTTGCTGGCCTAGGAACATCCAACTTTGCTAAATTTGACATCACTTCAAAAAGTGACATTCTCCTCAGTTCGGAAATTGACCCTATTTCATAAAAATTGATATTTTGTAGAGATAGACATTTCATAAAGATAGATATTTTGTAAAGATAGATATTTTGTAAAGATAGACATTTCATAAAGACAGATATTTTATAAAGATAGATGTTTTTTAAAGATAGATATTTTATCTGGTGACTTTATGGTTGGTTTTGTGATGCAAGGTTCACATGATGTGTACAGTGTAAAAGTTGATATATTACATTGATCTGATGTGTGGCCTGTGACCATGTAGCCCTGTTTGGTCAGTGCATCTTTCCATGTGTGGACATTAAAGGTGTCGTAACCTTGGGAGGGGGAACACACCGGCGTCACCGGACATTGGAATTTCAAATTGGATTGCGAAAGAGGGGGTACATGTCCACCGAATTGGTTGTAAATTGATTAACCAAATCTAGCAGAAAAATCCAGATGGGGTCTGCAATTGCATTACGGAGAAGACATGGGAAACTTGTTGAATCATTCATCTATTCCTCAATGCACACACACACACACACACACAAACACACATGCACACACACACATACATGCACACACACACTCTCTCTCTTTCTCTTTTCATTTTTCTCTTTCTTATCCCTGCTCATTGTAATGACTTTGGATACTTTTGGATACTTTATGTGTAGATTGTCTGTTTTTTTTTTTTTTTTTTTAGCATTCCTTGCTGTAAATAAAACTTAGCAGTTAACAGCTGTCAATTACAAATTGTCAGTGTAGGTCCACTGCAGATGTTTGATATATTTATATTAAAAAAAATATTGAGCACTATCGTCATAGTTACAGCTTCCCCCACCATCAGCAAGTGTTAGATGGAGCCAAAAAAAAAAAAAAAAAGGGGGGGGGGGTGGGGGAACAGAGCATCTTTATCCATTGAGGTAGGAGTATCTGAAATTCATAGCATTTTTTTTATTGTTATGAAAAGCAAATCAGTGCAAGAGTAATATCAAACTTTGATTTAAAATGAAAAGAAAAAAATCTCAAAATATTTCCTGTGTTAATCCCATTTGCATGCAAGTTATATGATCCCTTCCTCCTACTTTTCCATTCTTCCAATTATACAACTGTTATACCTTTGTGTTGTCTGAGTGCCAGTTGGCACAGAAAACTCCATAGCATTGTACACACTGTTAAAAGTCCCCGGGACAGAAAGGGATAAAAGAGCATTGATCCATTTAGTATTTGAGTGTAAATCACCTTTGATAGGACCCACCTGGTTTCCAGAGGGTTAATGTCCATCGAAGTTATTTTGCTATCCCTCATGTCCTCAAGCAATTACAGGGTATGATAATGTCCCTGAGGCAGTGACCATCATTTGATTTGACCTTCAGCCCTAGATTGGAAGTCATCCTTCTTCTTACGGATGGCTACAACCAATTTAATTAGACCATACTCCCTGATGAATGAGACTTGTTTCAGGGTGACGCAAGCTGACCCAGTTAGGGCCAAGTCTGCTTCTCAAACAGGAGGCCACTGGTCATGACTCAGTCTCAACGATGGTTGTGTGTTACCAAATCTTCCCTCTGTTTCGACAAACTGCTTTGCCAATCAAGGAAGACATAAGATGAAAGTTAGACATGTAAGAGGCCAAGACTGCGTTTATCAACTTTCTCATGTTTGAAACCTGCTTCGATACCCACTATCAACACGTGTTTGCCAAAACCTTTCGGATTGCGATTCTTTAAAAGTTGCATTAGTCAACACTGTCGTGAGTCGATTGGGAGGCCTTAATTGTCACTGCGCAGCTCTAGTCTACTACGCAGTTTGACTTGAGGAGCGGAGATGTGTCATTGGCAGTGGTTGACGTGGGCAGGTCCGTGCCAAAAAGCGTTTCAAAACTGCTTTGCTTTATCAGCTCTCCTGAAACACATTTGTGTGTGACGGCACGTTTTTTCAGTGTTTCAACACCTTTCTAACCCCATAATCACGACAGCTTTGCATTTTATATCAACTGCCCAAAACTCCTTGAAAGCTCTATGGAAACCCTAATTCTGTGCCAGAAGTGAGTTTATAAATGCACCCTAAGCATGTCAAGTCCACAAAACATCCCTCTTCGGTTCTACTCTCAAATAATGAGGTGCAAAAACCCCGAGAGAAATGGTCCATCCCTCTTACAACCTGTACATGTGCCCTGGAGACCAGGCATGGATACCTTGGTAGAACCCAGCCCACATGATGTGCTGAGAATGTTGAACATTAGTCAGTCATTGTGCCGTACAAAAGAAGATACTGAGCGAAGGAGAAAAAGAAAAAGAAGACACTGAAAAAAGAAGAAGAAAAAGAGACAAAAAATGTTGAGGATAAGGAGAAGGAAAAAGAAGAATATAACGAAATCTACAGAAGAAAGAATAAGAAGAGGAAAAGGAGAAATTGGAGAAATAGAGAAGTAGGAAAGGAAAAGGAAGAGGAGAAAAAGAGTTAAAAGAAGAAGTTTAAGAAGAAGAAATGGAAGACTTATTTTGACAGATGCCTAGATCAATGACTTTGGTTGTGCTCGGTTGGAATAATGATTGCCTTGTTGGTTTAGGCACATTATGAAATAAGGCAATAACGTTATAACAACATGGCTTTTGCATCTCTGCTTTCTGAATGCTACGTCTGCGCAGGTAATGCAGGTAAATCTCAAACCCTCCAGGATGCTCACTTCCATGATCTCCCCAGATTCTCGAACATTGAAATCCGGGGGGGGGGGGGGGGGGGGGGGGGAATTGGATTTCTCAGGAAAATGAAAACGTGTGCAAACTTCGTGTTCTGAGCGATAAAAGCAAGGGGTCATTGACCTGCGTCTTTAAGGTATAATGCCTCACCAAATCACTCCAGAGCTTTGCGATAATGACTCCTGTCACTCAGCCTCTCGACAACCTCTTTTCTCCATCCTTTACAACTCAACTTCAATTTCTCCTCCACAAAAAGACAGATCAACTCTTATCACTAACAACCTTGGTTTTACAGGAAGTGAATGGGTTACGCATTTACTGTATCATGAAAGTTTCTTTATCTTTTAATGAAATGGTTAATTGTGGTTCATGTCATATACCTATCTACCACCACTTTCTAACCCTACTTTCTCAGATAAACTTTCATATTTTGAATACTATGCAATCATTATCTGAATTCTGTTGAGCACCTTCGCTACAGTTTATGTAAGTGTGGAAAATATAGTACTAATTATTGCCATCCCCATACTCAGTTATCTTTTTTTTCCTTTTTTTTTTGAAGATAGTAGTTAAACAATGATTAGTACACCAAGAACAAATGTGTAGAAAGCTAGAAAATGAGAAATGAAGATTTAAAAAAAAAATGAAAGATTGGATGCTTGTTATCATGATTGATAATAGTCATCTTCATATTCATATATGATGACATTCATATTCAAGACCTATATCTTGACCCTGGCATCATTAGAACTGTATGCTGTTGAGACTGTACACCACCCTGGTGGTGTATTTGGTTATAACCTGTGAGCTTACAAACAAAGTTTTAAAGTCCATGCGGGGCTAGATTTCCAACATTGTTCACAGGTTTCAAACCCCCTTTATTTTTAAGGATTTGATTGTGAACATGTACAAGAAACAGGTTTCTTTTACGTGGATTGTCTTCTGACCTATAAAAAGTTCAGAAGCAAACTGGAATTGCTTTCTGGAAACAGAGAGTTTAGTAGAACCTGTGTTTCTTACATGGTCAAGAAGTGCTTTCAATCAGGTTTTGCTTGATAGGGAGTTACAGTATATATGCAGTGTGAATTGTTTAACCTCCCAAAACATGGTTGAGGAGCTGATTTCTTACTTGACCTTGAATTCACCTACCCATTTGATGCATATACAAGTGTAGGGTGTACAGTATGTAACTGAGATCGTATGTGCATACACTTGCTTGTAAACTTTAATATCTAGAAAATTGCACTTTTGATTGACAGGTCAAGCAGTTTGTGATATACAGCCTAAAGCATTGAGTATTCATTGTTGTTTGCAACCTGCGATCTCTTAGTGTTTAAAACTCATCTAAAAACTCAATTGTTCCATCTATAATTTCATTGTATACATAGATGTTGTCAGGATTGTTATCATTTCATTAGTATCAATGTCATTATTATTGTAATAATGACAATGATTATAGTATTATTATCATTATTGTTATAATTATAATTATTATTATTATCATTATTATTATCATTATTATTATCATTATTATTATTATTATCATTATTATTATTATTATTATTATTATCATTATTATTATTATTATTATCATTATTATTATCATTATTATTATCATTATTATTATTATTATTAATATTATCATTATCATTATTATTATTATTATCATTATCATTATTATTATTATTTGAGTCCGGGAGGAGGAGACTCATTTCAGTGTCTGAACAGCCTGTTTGTTTCTTTAAATATATTAAACTTTGTAACTCTGAAACTTCTCACGGTGTCATGATTTTGGGGCTCGGAATTCAAACAGTCTTTCCCCTTTCCTCCCAGTTAGGAGGTTGGAACGTGACGGGGACGTTCAACGCCAGCACGTACAACTTCAACCACACGGTGAAGATCCTGGAGAGCCTATACAGCGAGCAACCGTTTTTCAGCCTCTTCATCGGCAGCGACGACAAGAACTCCTCGAGGAACATTCTCCAGGTGAGTCTCGCTCTCCTAGCTCCCATTGAGCTCTCTCGATATTAGCGATTGCTGTGGGTCAATTTAATGTGCAACACAATACGTCAAGATGGAGTTCATCTTACCACAGCCGAGAAACTTGTTTTGAATTGGTGGTGTTGCTTTTCTTGACTGTTTTGTGTGTTTTAATTTGTGCAGCAGTCTGAAATTAATGGAAGTGAAAGAGAGCGAGCTGGAATCAGAGCATGTATCATTTCCACACAAAGGATAGAATGACTGTTGTGAACTTTGACCTCTATGTATTGCATTCATCTGCGTTCTACTAAAATGTGAGATACAATTGCTGTGTGATAATGTTGGGAGTGAAAACATAATGAGCTGCCCTGAAATGTAAAAAAGAAAAGAAAAAGAAGACAAATAGAAATACATGTAGCTACGAACAAACAACCATATTATGTGACTATTCTGTAAATAACTAATTGAATGGCTTACTTAAAAGGTCACATTGTTCTTTCACGTGCTTTGTGTTTCATTCTGCATATATTCAGTGAGCAAGGATAGTTTTGGGCATTGTTTTGAGAAAATTCAAGCAATGAACTCCAAAATTACAATTCAGCAAAAATGGAACAAAAACAACATTTGAACAAACTGGCATTTTTTTATGCAAGTCACATGCATGCTTGGACTAGATTTTGCATCACTCTGTAAAATCATATGGGTACATCAGACATGCAGTCTTAATGCTGTTGGGATTCTAACACTGGCTCAAGCGCTTCCTTTTAATACCTCTCAAAAAAACTGAAATGTGGGTCAGGGTTGACCACTGCCAGAGTATCCAGCACGACTTGCCTTTACAGAGTTTCCATTTCACACCATAGATCGGGAGTCGGTCGAAATCAGTCGAGCTGTAGCGATGAGGCGCCCGGGGAATGTATTGGCATGGAATCCAGTAGCCCAATTAGCATGTTTAATTTCATTATGATGGTTCGCGTGCCCTGGAATGGCGCAAAATAACAGAAGGTGATGAATGGAAAGAGTCAAGTATGCAAACAATTGCCTGGGTGTACCACTCTGTACCACATCCATCTATTCATCAGTTGGTATAGTTTTATGCAATCAAGTCATTATATGAACAGGGAAAGAGTATGACATCATAAACAAGTACCTAGTGCCTGATTGTGTTGCCTGGCATATCGAAACCCTGATGACTTCTGCAAACATTGATTTTATGACCTCCAGGTATTTTCTTTTACTGTAATTAGGACTCAAAGCTTTTAGATAAATGATTTATGATCGGCCGCATTTTTTTTTTCAATGCAGAACTTGCTGTGAAGTATGTGAGTGAGCTGACTGGAGCAATGAAAGAAAGTTTGAGAAAATTAGCTCTGAAGTTTAGCTGAAATTCAAACGTGCAGCCAAGAAGGAAATTTAGGAATACTATGACAAAATGCTTCAGATGAAATGGGAAAACTTATTTGTATTTCAAAACATCTGCTAGATAGCAGGTATACGAGGTTTTTGGTTTTGAGCTGTAAATGTCAGATGTATTATTTTACAGCCAAATCATGCTGTTTTGCAGTTTTCTCATCTAATGGCATTATTTTTCCTCTCTCTTACCCTTGAATCAAATGGCACCAATATCTTTACTTTGCATACCTACTTGCAATAATACACATTTGATGTGTGGACATCTTGAAGAGACAGGAATTTCATTTCAATATGAAAGAAAGATTCAGTATCTCTCTTTTCATTTGGTGTACTTATTCCTAAAGATATGCCCCAACAGTATATGTATGTTTGTGTGTGTTTGTGTGTGTGTGTGTGTGTGTGTGTGTGCGTGTGTCTTTCTTGTGTTGTGTACATGTAGTTTTGAAATTTTTGAATTCATGTATGAATGACATTTTTTTTTTTTTTTTTTTTTTAGAAGGGAGTGATCTGTGAGACTTCTAGAATACTGTATACTAACAATTCAAAGCAATTCTTGTTGAATAAAAAGTGATATCATAATTATTCCTACTAAATTTATGCAAGTTTTAGAGCTTTTTGAATACTTTCACTGGAGCCAGTGCAGTGCAAATTTGGGATTGTAGTCATAGTAAAGTGCAAACTTTCGTACCCTTTCCAAGTTTCTCTGAAACTCCTGTGAATGAGACCCAATAAAAACAAGAGTCTGTGTGCGACAATATTTCTGCAGGTGGCTGCTTTCACTCAACAAAAAAACATTCCTCCACAACAACCCATGAAGGCCTGGCATATTACAGTAAGGAGTGTAGGCCAGTGAACTTTGACATGCCTTCTGTAAATTCACTTCAAAACTTTGAAAAGAAGAAGATTTCAAAATAATAGGAATATGGCATACAAACCAGCGTTGGCAATTTTTCTGTAGTGACTGCTGGCAAAAGAAGCGTTTTGATCTTAAAGTATAAACAATCCATCGCAAAGGAAGAGTTTTGAAGCGAGGATAAACAATCAGTTGCATTTAATTTATTTGGTTGGGGTTAGAACCGTGACACTGTTTCTTAAATAGTGGTCGGAATCGTTGAAGCTGCTCCCTCTCAGGAATTTTCTGTTAAGTGTCCGTTTCCCCTGCCCCACCCCTCACGATTTATTGGCTGTTTATGTCACTTGAGGAATTTTCATTCCTCTCATTGCTGGTGAATCTTGTCACACTATTTAAGTCGGTAAAGTTTGAATCTTGACTCAAAATTTCTTGAGTTGGTGGTATTTTGCTTCTGTTTTCAGAGCGTTTTTTTTTTTTTCAGTTTGCATTGAAAGAAAAAAGTCTTTTTTTCATGAAAGACAGATGGATTGTTTAAGATACAGTTTATGTTGAAATAAAAACTGCAAGCAAATATGTGAGTGATTTGTTGGTTGACTTTGTTTCTTGCACGTGTGTGTTAAAAGTTAAAGGGATCGTATCGTTTTGGTTGAGACTGAACTTCATGTTTTTATCATCTTTTGGTGAGACGGTGAAACACCTCATATGAAATATGAAAGAGCATGTAATTCCAAGAGGGATTCAATGTTTATTACATTAGATGAAAATTGATTTTGAAATGGCCGAGATATCAAAAACAGAACGATCCCAATAAAGTGTGGACCCACACTTTATTACGGTCATTTTGTTTTACTTTGTTTTTGGATGTTTCAGCTATTCCAAACCCGTTTTTTATCAAATAAACTCTTATTAGATAAACAAATTCCTCTTAAAATTGTGTGCTCTGTACTTTTTCATAAAGTGTTTTCTTGGTATCTCGCAAAAAAAAGTTACAGCCTGATTCTTATTTCTCCCAATTTATTTATTTATTCATATTTATCTATTTATTTATTTGTTTTGTTTCAGTAGGGTAGCTCTGTCAGTGGCTAAACACTGTTGTTCTCAGAGGCCCTACACATACAATAACGTACATCATGAAATAGTATACATTGTAGACACATCAAAAAATATCGTAATATACAATTATGGTACACTTACAACATGGCCAGATAGTTAAGTATTGCGGTGGCAGAAAAATACATAAATAGCTTCATCTTTGACATTGCAATTCACTGAGAAGTGACATGTTGGGATATAATTGACAATGATTGAGAAAAAATATAAGTGTCTAGGTTACAGCACATGTACATGTATATATTGCATAATTCATAATTCCTCATTTCACATCCTATTACATATAATCATACATTTATCAAAAAGATATAAAATCTATCATTCTCAGAAACAATCAACACATACATTTATACACATTTACAATTATACTATGGCAGGGCATACTGTATTATCCCTTTAAACAAGTTTGCGTGTTGATGTGCCCTGCCCATCATTCTAAACGGGGAATGCCATTACTGATATTTTGTACAGTTGCATTATGACATGCATTTATACTTTCAAACATAGACAGGTGTACTCTGCATAATGGCAAGAAATATTTAAATTGTGAGGAAGTGATTGGCTGCTTTAACCAAAAAAGAAAAAAAAATTGTTCCGATAACAAGAAAAAAACTTTACTCTTTTCTTCCCCAGATTGCTCGATCTGGATTACTTTTACCCGATTCAAGCTACTTAGTCAACAAGACAGAAGATGATCCTGTGAGTATGCAAACTTTTGTTGTTGTTGTTGTTCTGTTGTTGTTTTTGTTTTATCTTTCATTGGATTGTTTGTTTTTTTGTTCTCGTTTTTGTCAGTACTTTTGTTGTTTTATTAGCATAGCAAGACTTGAAGAGAGAGAAATGAGAGCATATTGTTTGACCTCCTTCAAGGCAGCAATGCCTTTATATATATATATATATTTTTTTTTAGATTCTACAACCATATCATGAAGTGATGCCATTCCTCACTGTGTTCAAATTGGTTTTATTGAATAGAGTAGAATCAGATAAACAGAAATGACAGTAATTCCATCAAAATCGCATTAAACAACTAAGAAAGTCATGGAACTGAGGAAGCTTTCAGACTTCACCCCATGATTGATATCAATTCACACTTGTTAAAGGGACTGTACGGTACTGATCGAGGTGGGAAGTCATGCTTTGAACATTCCTAAGTGAGATAATGAGAAACCTCTTATGAAATATGAGAGAGCATGTAATTTTAAGAAGGATTCAACGTTTATTTGACGAAAATTGGTTTTCAAATGGCTGAGATATCCAAAAAAGTGATAATAATAAAAGGCGACAGGCCACACTTTTATTAGGATCTCTTTGTTTCACCTTGTTTTTGGATATCTCGGCCATTTCAAAACCGATTTTCATCAAATAAACTTTTGATACCCCTTAGAATTGCATGCTGTCTGACATCTCATAGAGTGGTTTCTGAATATCTCACAAAACGTTAAAAGCTAAATCCTTACCTCACCCAGAACTGTACACACCCTTTAAAGTCTCGTTTGAATATGAAACCCCATCTTTTGATAATTCTAGGCTGGGTCGAACTTTATCACCTTCAGTGATATGGATGTTACTAACTAGCCATAGATATTTTTTCTCTGTAAAGGAATACTCGGGAATGTTTATGAAAATTCTATACGATTCATAAAAGGTTTATCTGGAACAACAGCACCACCACCAAAGTACAGTTTTAAGATGGAGTTATGATCCGGTATCCCCATATACTGTAAAAGTGGAAATTTTCATGCATTTCCCGCAGCCAGAAATTAGCGCGAAAATAAAAGCAAATTTATATTTTTGCTTGCCTTATGTTCCAGTAGTTGATGTCTTGATTCTGCCCAATTAAAAACACACAAAACTCTTCTTGCCCTGCCGTCGCACGAAAACATCCACTTTTACAGTAACACATTTTACTCATGCAAGAGTCATCTTGCCAGTTTGGAAGTAAAGGGGCACTGTGCCAACAGCAAAGCTGATTTACAACGTACTTAAACCCATTTGCCCGATAACTGATGATAACATAGGCCTACTTGACGTTGTATCCAGTCATTTCCATACAGTGTAAACTCAAGCATGATATCCACCATTTGAAGGCCAAAAAAAAAAAGTGGAGAAGATGTATAAACAAATACTTTGAAAACATGAAAAGACGGAGAAAGGTTACATAGATTTCATTGCTCGATAGCACGGGCTGTGCTGTAACTCTCACATGACTGTTATTACCCTCATTCTGCAAATAACCAGCCAATGTTCACGCACAAAGTGGCCGATAAATGTCTCGGCAAATTTTGATTGATGTGTCGGGTGACAGCATTCCGACAGCCCGCAGCGCCAGGGCACTGTAGCTCAGTGCTATGGGGATGTACGGAACCAATATTTGCAGTCTTCACTCTGATCCTGTATTTTCTTGGTTTCCATTACCATATGGAAATATCGACATTGGACTTAATCACTTGTTATATGCACTATCATCAAGTCTGGCTTATGAAATGACATGACAATTTCACAAAGAAAGTCAAATCGTGTATTTATGACTATTTCCTTGAACCTATCGTGTGATTAAACATCAGTTGTTATTAATTACAACAGAAAATTTTGATATTTTAAATATTTTCACTCTTATCCTAACACAGGCCACACCCAAAAAATAAAATTGGCATATAGAGTATAAGTCTCCCATGTGTTTGACTTTTCAACAAGAAGGAACTGCATTAATAGATGGGAATTCCATCTTATGTTCTTAGATTACAACAACTGTACTTTTATCTGGAAATATGCCATAGAGTGCTTTGACAACAAAAATGTAAAAAAATAATAGAAATTATGCCTATCTCTGTTTTCCTTGAAACAATAAAATCAATTATGTTATGTAGTATTTTCTTTGTGCTATGTATATCATATATCATAAAACAACATTTAAAATGGTGACATCTTTATGCGCACACATTTTTGACAGTGACATTAGTGGTGGCTAGGGCTACACCGACTAAAAATTCATGGCGGGCCACCTTTTATTTGATAGGAAATGATGTTTTTTTGGTAGCCTGATTGGGGTGGGGGCACGTTGATTTATGGAAATAGATTAGATCGTCAGATGGTGTTAGTGATTTTCTGGCATTTACTGTATATTAAAGGTTTTTTACCGCAGCACCCACTACACATGTTTCGGTATCCAAAGAAAAACATGATATAATTATTCACGTAAATGTGTTAAATGGTTTGTTGAATAATGACTAAACTTTAATAGATCCACTGATGTATTCAGAAAATCCCCTAGATCTATTTAAAAGAATGTCTCAATATCAATGATAGTTTTTCTTTATTTTTTTTCAATAATCCTATTTTTATCTGAAAATTTATTTTTTGTTGTGTGTGTGTTTTTTCTACTCTGTTCTATTATCACCAAGTTATGTCTTGAGAACAATTTTTGGTGTCACTGAAGTGTTTGTGGGGCAATTACTGAAGCGCAGAGAGTTAAATTGACATCTGCCATGTTTATTGGACCAGACACTAGTAGCTCTGAATCCTTGTGGCTGCAATGAACCCAATTTCGCCTAGACCGGTAGTGTTGTGAAACTCCTCATTTCCCAACTCCACCGATGAAGTATGCACAATGCTATGTACACATAACTGGGCTCTGTATTCGTTAATGGAATATTTCTTAGCGTGAGGTGATGTCTTACAGCTAGATGAGAGTTTCTGGGACATCTTCCAGATTTCGCATCCATCTCCTTAAACAGCCTTACTAGGGCTGTGTGTTTCCAATGTGTGAAACGCTTTTCGATACCCACTATCAGAATGAGTTTAGTTTACAAAGGCCTTTGAGATCATGTTTCTTGAGTTCTTGCATTTATCATCTTCATTGCCAGTTGAGAGGGAGGCGTTGGCAATTGTGCAGCTCCGTTGCGCTGTTTGACCCAAGGAGCAGAGATCAGACATGCAGTAGGCAGGTCCAAGCTTAAAACACATTTCAAACGACTTTGAGTACATCACCTCTGCAAAAACATGTTTCTGGTCCAAATGCATTTGAAATTGCACTTTATGAAAATTCGAGAAGATATATAAAAGATTTATCTGGAAGGACAGCACCACCAAAGTACAGTTTTATAAAAAGAAAGGAGTTATGATCCGGTATCCCATATAACACATTTACTCACACTGTATGCACTCCAGCCTGAATATACTCGGGACTCATCGTCAGTGGGTTAAAGATAATATAAAGTTTTGGTATTACCTCAAAAGTTTCCCTGAATTTCCTTGTCTTAGTTTGTGTTTCAGGTTAAAGTACCTTTCATATAACTAACACTGTGAGACTTACTCGCCCCAAAGTGCTCTCATGTCTTAGTAATCATGCAATAATGGTTTCGTACCAGAGCCGCCGCCGTACGGCGGCGGCGAGGTAGTACACGTATTGTGCATTGTGCGAAACCATTATTGCATGATAACTGCGACCAGCAGTGTGCAGCCCCATACGCATACTGTGTAGCTAACTGCGACCAGCAGCCCCATACGCATAGCTAAATGGGGCTTCGCATTGTAGCTTACAGGATCATGACAGATGTAGTATCGCGGGTAAATATCAACTTAAAATCCAAAAATTTCTTCAATTTGAAGACTTACCAGTTAAGTTGAAGTATTGAAAACAGGCTTTGGGCAACATTTGGTTTTGCCAATAGTCCCTTTCTGTTCGAATTGATGACTGAATGTGACTCGGTCGAGAGAACCTTGGGAGAGCTACACTGAATTGATGGCCAGCGCATGCGCACACAAACATCTTATCCGTTCATGGATTTGAAATTTGTTCGCATGTGATGTGTGCGTATAAGCTGGCCGTAGTAATCAGTGTATGTAGCTCTCCCAAGGTCCTCTCGACAGAGTCACATTCAGTCATCAATTCGAACAGAAAGGGACTATTGGCAGAACCAAACGTTGCTCTGAGCCTGTTTTCAAGACATCAACTTAATTGGTAAGTCTTCAAATTGAAGAATTTTGTGGATTTTAAGTTGATATTTACCCGCGATACTAAATCTGTCATGATCCTGAGTGCTACAATGCGAAGCCCCATTACGCTATGCGTATGGGGCTGCTGGTCACAGTTAATTGCATGATTACTAAGAAATGAGAGCACTTTGGGGCGAGTAAGTCTCACAGTGTTAGTTATATGATAGATACTTTAACCTGAAACATGGAAATTCAGGGACACTTTTGAGGTACCAAAACTATTTATTATCTTTAAAGCTCAGCATAAAGGCACCCATAGACACACAGAGAAATCAGCAAGATAGAGGGAGAGAATTGTGTAATATAATGAGTCAGAACAGAGTGAATTATATGGAGTAGAGACATAATAAAAAGTGGCATGTAATAAGACAGGGAGATATAAACAGACAGGACATTAGAGGGAGGAACAGAGAGAGAGAGATAGAGAGGGACAGAAACAGAATGCCAGAGAGACAGAGAAAGATCCATAGAAGTGTGTGAGAGAGAACAAGAAACAGACAGACAGACATACACACATACAGACAGACAAAAAAAAAAATCACAGGGACAGAAAAATATGAAGGGGGGAGAGAGGGGAAAGAGAGGGAGGAAAATGAAAGTGAGTAAAAACTTTGAATGGTACAAACTACATGTAGGTATAGAGTATGGATAAAATCAAAGAAGATATGATAATGATACTCTTATATCATGCTATAATGAGAGGATAGTGTATCATATCATTATTTAACAATGTAATAAAATGATCATATTTGTTATAATGAGATGATCATGTAATGACATAACACGATTGTCATTTTTATCCAGGGTAGCTTCTTCAGTATTGCTAGGGCTCTACCAGAGGGCCCTGCCATTATCATAATTACCCTAACATTGCTTTGGTACCCATTTATAAATAAAAAACAAAGAAAGTGAGAGAAAAATATGAAAGGAATATGGTGACAGGTCTGATTAAAAAACAAACAAACAAACAAACAGAGACTAGCAAACCTTAGATGATGGTATGGGTTAGAAGTATTAAGGAGAGAGAGGGAGAAAAAAACAACAACAAAACACACAAAAGAGAAGCAAAGAAGTTGTTCTTCTCCACATTTGCATAAAGTAAATCCTGCACTGGTATCTGTTCCAAGGAATGGGGGGGGGGGGTGGTTGCAAAGATTCAAATTGCATCTTAAGTAGCTATTATTAAGGAGTCGGGGGGGGGGGGGGGTAGTGTTATTAAGATGTAGGAGTATACAGACATCAAACCCATTATCACATTTCGTGCAGGATTAGACAGTTTCCTGTCCAAGTTTCCTCGTAACATTTTGCTGCTTTGTCTCCTTCTTTTCTCCCTCATCTTCTGCTTCTTCTTCTTCTTCTTTTTTTCCCTTCCTTTCGCCCCAGTGGAAGGGGGCGATCAGGTTTCAATTTTGGCCGGGGCAATGTGATACGCTGTGATAAGTACAAATATCCTCAGCAGAAAAAAAAAAAGCGAAGAAAAACGAGAGAGAATGGAAGAAAATCATAAGGGAACTCAACATCAGAGCAAAGAAGCCAGTTTTATATATGCAATATGCCACCTAGGCAGTAACGTCTTCGCTGTGCTTCCAGGTACCCTGGACAAGACTGTCATATATCTGCGTTGTTGTTATTGTCGTTGGCATGTTTCTTTTCCTTTTACAACGTTCAACCGCTGACAGTTAGGGTATTACATGCATAGTGGTGGCAAAATTATATTACTTTGCTCAGAGCATCTCAAAGGTGTACGATTTAAAGAAAAATAAATGTGAAAAAAGTGAGCGAAAAAGGAGTAATCAAATGCCAAAATGATTGCTTTGTTGCCTGTAGGTCGAGGAAGTTGTCGCAGTGCATAACAACCTTTTTTTCCCCATAAGCATGTCTTTCAGCAATGCATTTACTGAGACTAAGTGCCAGCATTTATGATGATCCTCAAGGGAAGTCTAGAAACTGTGAAACATTCATTGTGTCTTGCCAGTGTTTTCGTGTCCCAGGCAATCTGGTCGAAAATGGCAACAGCAGTGGAACAATTTCTGCTTTCTCTCAGTTCCAGATAAACGACCAGGCACTAAACTACATAGAGCCTGTCTGACTTTGATGACATTTGATGACATTTCTGTCTTTCTGGCCATACAATTGTTACTGTACAACAAGGAATGTTCTTGTGCATTTTAATTTTGCGAATTTCGCGAGAGCCAAGATTCGCAAAATTAAAATGCACGTGAAAGTTCTTGTCTACACTATATGCATTGAATGTTAGAGGCAACTCACAAAAATTTCAGGCCGCCGGCTCCAATTCGCGAAAATTTCATGCCGCAAAAATATTGTGTTTTACAGTTATAGTTATTAAAGCTTTAATGTGTTGTAAAATTGTTAATTAACCCATTGAGGACGGGCTGATTTTGCTACAACACACATTTCTCATAGACAAGTGCCCGAGTATACATGGGACTTGTCCTCAATGGGTTAAAGACACAAAAAAGGGAGCAAGCTGACTGCTTCAGGTACTTCTTGTGCAGGGAAAGGTCAGCCCCTTGAAGAAATGTAAATTCTCTTGGTGAAATTCTGCTGTGATGAAATCTAATAATCTCTTCAATAGTGTAATAATGCCCAGTGAAGAAATGTAAAGACTTTTTTGTGTAATGTTACTGCTCCTGGAGCATTGTCATTGACACAAGATTCATGCAACACAGTCATGAGAACATTGATGAGGCTTAAAGGGATTGTATAGCTTTGGTTGAGACCTAATTTCAGGTTACTTTGTTGTTGAGATAATGAGAAACCTCTTATGAAATATGAAAGAGCATGTAAATCTATGAGGAATTCAACATTCATTTGTTGAAAATTGGTTTTGAAATGGCTGAGATATCCACAAAAGAACGATTCTAATAGAGTGTGGGACCCACACTTTATTACGATCGCTTTGTTTTACTTTGTTTTTGGATGTTTCAGTCCTTCCAAACCCGATTTTCATCAAATAAACTTTTAATTTCTCTTAAAATGGTATGTTCTGTACTATATCATATGTGTTTTCTTGGTATCTCGCAAAAGGTTAAAAGCCCAATTCTCATCTCCACCAATACTGTACCATCCCTTTAACCCTTCCAATTCCATGGCAGCGTGCTGGCATGCAATGTGTATCTTGCATTTCCAGATTGTGGTGTTCAGTGGCTTAAACCTCTTCTCACTGTTCAAATTTATGAAATTCTTTCATCGTCAAGATGGTTTTCATTGCAACTGATTGACAAATTGCTCTACATTGAAGAAAAATAATCACTGAATTGATGAGTGTTTTAGTAGTAGCCATGGTAAAAGAAATCATGGGCTTATGTACCGGTACTTGATGTAGGGCAATTTGTCAATCAGTTGCAACTCTTCTCATTGTTTGTCAACCAGAAAGAATGGAAGAGTTAAGCCATGTAATGATGTGAAATTTCATTGTGTTTGGGTACATTTTTCACAGCTCACTTGTGGTGCGGAATTGATTTTTCTAAATGACTTTCAGGGAGATTTGGGCAGTTGACGTACAGAAAGCCGTTTTGATGATGGGGTTAGAAAGGCCTTTCCGAAATTTTGAAAAAAGTGCAGTCTCAAACATGATTGAGCCAGAAACGTATTTCTTTAGAGATAGTTAATGCAAAGTTGTTTTGAAGCATGTTTATATTTCGGACCTACATGCACCCACGCCAACTACATGATCTCTGCCCCTTGGGTCAAACTGCACGGAGATGGCTGAGATATCAGAAAACACAAACAAAAAAACAAAACAAAAAGTGGTCCTAATAAAAGGCCAGTCCCACTCTTTATCAGGACCTCATTGTTTTTGGATGTCTCGGCCATTTCAAAACCAATTTTCATTAAATAAACTTTGACCCCCTCTTAGAATTGTATGCTCTGTAATATTTCATCGGAGGGTTCTCATTATCTCACAGAAAAGTTGGAAACCTGAAGCCCCATCTCAACCAAAATTAATACCATCCCTTTCAAGGCGCATAGTCACAGTAGTGTAGAGGGCGCTGTTGATGATACTGCCGATCACCGTTAGCATTGATACGGAGATTGCCGAAGTTGAGCTGTCATCAAGAGTAAAGCGCATAGTGTTGCTAGGTAATGTTGCCTTCGTTGTCTTCTCTGCGCATCACGCAGTCTGTAGTAATGCCAGGGCGCGTGCATATGTGCTTCTTATTATGACATCACAGAAGAAGTTTGCTAAAGCTGTCATTCCCCTCAACCGAATCATGAGCCGAACTGTGATCAGACCACTGACTACAGTGGATCGGACTTCTTCGGACTTGGGGGAATGGGTCATAATGTAAGCGCTAAAGAGGAGTCAATAGCGAAGGTCTCTATAGCGCCTTTAAGAACAGATTCTGCATCTTGCGTGGTGAACTTTAAGAGCAGAAAAGCAGCACATCTGCACTGTATGATGCCTGGATGGACAGAGATGTTTAGCAAGGTATTGTGAACTCAGTCTCATATACGTGTACATCTGTCAAGTAGTAGCAGCAGCACGATTATTTCATATTTTGCATTGTTTTCTAGGTACTCTCAGCGTACATTAAGTACATGGTGAAAGTCGCAACTCTGATGGGTGCAGACGAGGACGAGGCTACGGGGCAGATGAAAGCCGTCCTGGAGTTCGGACAGATGATTGCAAACGTGAGCAAATCTTCAGAATGCTAGCTCTAGCCTCTTCTATTACAAGTACTCGACGAATATTTGTGATGATGCAGACAGCAATGTTTGAGATGATAATGGCGGTGGTATTTGGGATGAGAGTGGTGGTTATGGTTGACATTTGAAAGAAAATGTGACGGCGTGGATTCCGGACATCTGGTGAAGTGTTTCTCTGATAAGGCAATTGAGGCGGTAACTATGGTGATACGGCAGTCGAAGTGGGAGATGGTGACAGTAGTGATGGTATTGATTTTTTGTTGTTGTAGTGGGTGTGGATGTGGTTGCCAAGGTGTTGTGGAAATTATGTCGGTGATTATGATGTTGAGATTTTACCAATGCCTCAACAAAACACTTCATTCTTTTTCATTCATTGCATTGTAAGTAGTATTTTGTATCATTAAAATTTCTATAACTAACATTGCCTGCGTCATTGTCATTATATCTTTAATAATTTTTTGTTATCATCATCAATAATCACTGTCATTAAATCTTTTAAAATTGCTGTCAGTAATTTCAGTGTTATTGTTCTGACCATTATAATCATTGTTGTTGTTACTTTTATCATGACTGTTTTCATTGTTTATTGAAATTATTGGAATGATCAGCTTTGGTGTCATTTAATTGATATCTGTAGATTTCAGTCAGAGATGACAGTCCGGATGATAGTGATCCAGAAATGCTGTATCACCTCAAGACAATAGAGGAACTCCAGACCCTCATGCCAGCGGTGAGTTGAAAAGCTTTTACTTCGTTCTGTGAGGAATATAGAAACATTAAAAAGCAACAAATGCAAAATGTGTGGACTTGAGTTTGCGCTAAAAAAGAGAATAGAGTTTTAAAAAGAGTCCATCCATTTGCACATGAAAATAAACAACGGCGACACGACAGACACAGTCTCGGTGTTATATCATTGGCACCCCGCCTCCACCTGCAGTCACGGCTGGGTGGTTTGCTCTCGCTAATAGGTCCTCCGGCCTTTTTATCTCGATACCTTATTTGTAGCATCTCACTTCTCCCCTCTTTCGCTGGGGCAGGCACGCGCCAAATTGTGTCGGCAAAATTGTCCCACTTTCTGTGCTTAACTGGGGGTTAAAAAGAAAGACAAAGGAAGAGAGAGAGAGAGAGAGAGAGAGAGAGAGAGAGAGAGAGAGAATATTGAGTGTGTGATGTCTTGTGCAAAATGTCAAGGTTACTCAGCACCGCTGTAAGGGGATCGAGATGGATACAAATAAAGGAAGATGTATGCGTGCTGGGCTTGTTGAAGATTGTCATTCTTTATGAAGTGTTTCACACCGCCGTAGTGAGGTGTCATGCCGTGCTCGTGGCTTTGTGCCCTCGTAAACCTAATTTGCCAGGCAGCTTTGCAGACGCCTCGCCTGAGACGCCTTCACTGCGTAGTGTAACGAAAGTGACCCGTTCACGTTTAATGCAACGGCATATCACTCTTCTTACAGTAGTAGCCCTCATTCGTAAGGCAATGTCATGGTGGTGTGTGGGGGGACATTAATAGTAATAACCAGGCCATTTTGGCTTTTTGCAGAGGCTACACTAATGTGATAAGCATTTTGCAGGCATTTCATGGCCGATGCAGTGACATTTATGGACTGAGGAGTGAAACCTTCTATTCTATGTTGGATTGAGCTAGTAGGCACTTGAAGCAGTCCAACCAGAACTGGAGAAATGGAATGAGAGTTGGGAACTGTATCTAATTTGCCAAGCATAATGATATGATCATCCAGCTCTAAAACCCACAAAAAGTTGCAGATTAGGATTCTCTGTAATGGCCCAAAATGTGTAATTTGGGTTGACCAACTCAAATTGTTCGTGTTTGTCTTCACTGGGAGAGAAATCTTTTCTCTACCTACTGTCAAAATTTGGTGGCTTTCAACAAAATCAAATTTGAGATATTGGCATTTTTTTTTTCCTGGCAGGCGCTGCTTTCACATGGATTACGTAGAGACCCAGTAGGCCCCTTTATATTCACTAATACCTCTGCACAGCACGCCTGAGTATTAAAACCTTAATATCTAAATCTCCTTTTCTCCCTTTTCCCTGAAACTGCACCTCCCGACTCCTCTTATTTCATTCATTTCTTGAGTGGATTAGGATGATCCAATCTAAAAAAAAAAAAAAAAAGAAAGAAAAAAAGTTGTGTATCATTTCAAAGCTCAGAGCTTACTCTTTTAAACTTCATAGAGAAGGGGAATTTCATTTTGGCCTACTTTCTATGGACTTTTAGTCAGGAGTCACAGTATGGTAGGCTGTGCTTAAAATTGGTACATTCAATTTTATTACAGACTAGATATCAGACAAATCATGAAAAAAAAAACAAACAAACAAGGGGGGAGGGGGCAGGATGGGAAGGGTGGCTGACATTACACAATCTGTGACTTTTGTCGGGGAAAAAAAAAGTTAAAACTGTAGAAGTGACATCTTCCATCTTCATGCCAATCAAGAGACATTCGTTAGAAAAGAATGCAAATTAGAACACAAATAAACAAATAAAATCAACTGAAGAATATAAAGATACATACAGCTGTAGTACGTTCATTTCAATTATTGCCAACTGTTACAAGGGGAGGGGAAGGTTTGGTTGGTCGGAGAAAGTCATTTGCCTCATGCTGTTTGACGACCAATGTCTACACATCTGGCGATGAACTCTAAATGAACCACAGAGAGCTCGTAAAGAAGACCACATCCTGCAATGTCCTGGGTGGTGCCGATGTGTGATGCAGTGGGATGGATGCATGAGAGTCATGAATATAACCATAGCAACATGATTTCTATGCATGTTTGACCCATCAAGTCCAAGGAGCTACAATTCTGTGGTTTATGTGCATCTCGTTATAATAATTGATATCATCTATTTCTTGTATTTTTTATCATGAGGGAGAGTGAGAACTTGAAACCTTGTCATGTAAGCCCTACCATGCATTTTGGTAAAATACTATTGTTTCAATTGTATTATTTTGCAGAATAATCGAAAACATTTAAGTTCTTCCTAGATTCTGGAAGTCATCCTTAAATTGGCACCTCATTTCTAGAAGATTAAAGATTATGTGTCTGTCTCAAACTGACACTTTTTTGCAGTCATTCTATTCTGAATTTGTGCAAATTTAACGAACCCTACCAGTTCCACCTGCAATGAAAATCTCACAAGGTCCATCCTACGATGATATTTGGCAGAAAGCATACAGCACCACAGCAATCCTTGACAATTGTACATGAGTATTATCCATCACTTAATGTCTGTACACTGTATTGTCATTGCATTGTCTGTAGTTGAAATGAGGCTGTGTTTGAAGTTGAATTCAAATGTCACTGCTTTCAGAAAGTTGGAAAGTGATGATAGATGTGCTGTGGGTCGAGTGGGTAAGAGCGCTTGTTTCTGAATCACATATGCGTGGCATGTGTTTGTGGGTTCAAGCCCAACGAGGCCTGACATATTTTCTCTTCAGCAAGTGCTCATACTGCTGCTCTCCACCCAGAAGTAGGTACCCAGTAGGATGAGAATGTGTAAGTTGGCTGATCAGCATGTGCGTGCCTGTGAGATGGGGACAGGCTGGAATGCTCCCCAGGGAGCGGAGAGTGAGCACAGTCAGTGCTGGTTGGAAATGATATATCCAGTGAATGGGATAATAATAGTTTGTAAAGTGCATTGAAATTCTTGACAAGTCTGAAATGCGCTTTATAAAAACTCAATATCATTATCATTATCATAAAACAGTGATAGTTTGAAAATTTGTAATAGACAATTGTAAGATCAGGAGATGTTATAACTGTTGTCAGTGGATGAAAAATATCAGACTTGTTTTTTTTTGGTCAGCTCTTTAGTAAATGAACATATGTTGCTAAAATATCAAGAAGACGTTTATCATGAAGACCCTCTTACTTCGTGACTTCCCTATATCTCAACAGCTGGACTGGTTAGGTTATCTCCAGTACCTCTTCAATGGCACGGATGTCCTCATCACGAAAGACGAGCCGATTGTCGTTTACGCTCCGCAGTTCCTCCAGGATATGTCGGACTTAATACTGTCATCGGATCCCATGTAAGTGGGCAATCTTGCTGTCAGAGGACTTAAATGCCGTGTATTGCCATGCTAGAAATATTTGATGGATGTTATTGATTTGTGTGGATTCTTAAAGGGAAGATAAACCCCAAGAACAATGTGGATTGAGTGAAAGCAGCAACATTAGTAGAACACATCAGTGAAAGTTTGAACAATCGATGCAAAAGTTATGAATTTTTAAAGTTTTGGTGTTGGAACCGCTGGATGAGGAGACTACTAGAGGTTATGACGTATGAGTGGACTACAATATCAAGAAAATATAGAGAAAATACTACAAAAATCCATTTTTCATGAAAATTACAAATTCCATCAACTTGATATTGACATATGTTAAGAGTAGCAATTATTCCCCCTGCTTTCTGAAAGCGGTTGGTCCACTGCTCTTTCAAAATTCTAGAAAAGTGAATTTTTGTTGAATATCCTTTATATTTTCTTTGTATTGTTGTCCACTCATACGTCATATCCTCTAGTAGTCTCCTCATCCAGCAATTCCAACACCAAAACTTTAAAAATTCATAACTTTTGCAACGATTGTCCGATTTTTCTCAAACTTTCACTGATGTGTTCTACTAATGTTGCTGCTTTCACTCAATCCACATTGCTCTTTGGGTTTACCTTCCCTGTAAAGAACCCTCTCAAGCTAATCAACAGTTTTAGTACTGATAGTCTGTGTCCCCTGCCACCCTTGGAAAAAAAAAAAAAAAACGGAACAGAAGGTATAAAGGATTACAACACCAACTTCCTTGCATTGTCTTAGATACACAGAAACAGAACTTCAATTCTGTGCATACAGCACTGTGAATAAGAGTTTGTGGTGACGCTCTTTGTGTGTGAAATAATCATTGATAATTTTTGGCCTTACCCTATGATTTTCACCTGAAGTACTGCGTACTTAAAATCTTAAGAGAAATCTTGACAAAAAGTAACTAAGTTACAAAATGATGATGAGGAATTGATTCGACATTTTCCTTTACATTATCTTTAATAGGAGTAAGCAAATCTAGATGATGATGATGATAATATTGATGACTACAGTGTATATTGATAATAATGTAATAATACAAGAATGTTATGTCAATAAAGTCATAGTTTATCCAGGGTAGTCTTGATGATGTCAAAGTTGCTCTTCCTAAAAGTCCTTTTCTTTATTGTTAACCTTAGCATTTGTAAACCTTCTTCCTCCTCTTCCTCCTCCTCCTCAACTTTTTCACTTTTCTTCATCCTCCTCTCCCTTCCTCCTACTTCCTTCCTCCTCTTCTCTCTCCTTTCCCCTCCTTCTTGTGCCTCCTCTTTCTCCTCCTGCCCCTCCTCTTCCTCATACTCCACCTCCTCCTGTACGCCTCCCTGTCTCTTCCTTCTTCCTCCCTCTTCTCCTTTTTCATCCTTTCTCTTCCTTCCCTCCTCATTCTTCTTTTTCCTCCTTTTTTCTTCCCTCTTCCTTCTCTTCTTCCTCTTCTTCCGCTTCCTTCTCCTACTACTCCTCCTTCTCCTTTATGTTTTCTTTTCTCTTCCTTCTTCTCCTCTTCCCCTCCTTTCACCTCCTTTTCCTTCCTCTTCCTTCTTCCTCTTCCTTCCCTCCATCATCCTCCTCCTCCTACTCCTTCCACTTTCTCCATCCTCCAGTATTGTCCACAACTACATGATCTGGAGGCTGGTCACCTCCCTCCTGAACCTCCTGAGCGCCGAATTCCGGCAGGCAGAGCACGACTTTGACCGCGTGCTGTCCGGGAAGAGGGACGTCTCGGCCAAGTGGCGGTTCTGCGTCTCCGACACGGACGCCAGCATCGGGTTTGCCCTGGGGGCGCTGTTCGTCAAACATGCCTTCGAGGGCCACAGTAAAGCCAAGGTATGAATTAACATTGCGTTCAGGGTGCCTAGAGTTCATTACCTGTATGAAGATGATGCCATCTGTTGACTGTAGGTTGAACTGGCTGTTTACAAAAGAATGAAAAGCCCCAGTTCTGGTCTTTCGCCTTTTTTGTTTTTGTTTAGACCTTTATGGACATACCTGGAACTTGTACAGCTCAGGTATATGCCAGGTGAGATTACAACTGCCAGTCAAACATACATGTAATTTTAACATGTATCTTTTGCATGAATGAGAATTTTATCTCTGAGTCTTGCAGTTTAGTTGATGCTTAAGTTTTGGATGCCATCATTCTTCAGGGGAGGGAATGGAAACGAAGAGCAAATTTTTTCTGAAAAGTAGGCAGACAGAAGCATGCAGCATACTGATATGAAGGGAACATACAAAAGAAGCTCATTGCAATATACCTGTGTACCTAATGTTATGTGACATGTTACATGTCTGTATGTGTGTGTATGTGTGTGTGTGTATTTGCGTTTCATTTATCAGGCCAGTACGAAAGCAATTAAGTGCTTATGAGCCAATAACCAGAGGACACTCAACTTTAAAACCCTCTGAAGGACTATTAAGGCGATGAGGATAAACCACATGTACTTTGCCAAAGATCAAATCTGCTGCTGCCAGCAAACTTGAACCAAGGACCTCATGATTGAGAGTTTGTGATTTTATCTGCTGGGTCACAAAGAACTGCTCGATAAAAGACTGCTTTGCTGCTTGTAAAGACCACAGACTGAGAGCTTTTAACGCATGCTCCCATTTCTCTCTCCCTCTCTCTCGCTCGTCTCCGGAAACCAGGCAAACGAGATGGTGGACGAGGTGAAAGGGGCGTTCAAGAGGAATCTTCCTGACCTCCCCTGGATGGACGAGGAGACGAGGGTAGCTGCCAAACAGAAGGTAAGACCGGTCTCTTCCTCATCACCCTTAACCCTGTCTGTGCCAGTAAGTCTCATGTGCACAAATTTCATACAAAAATAAATGGACAAGAAATAAATGAGGCATGCAAAGGGTTAACCATCACTACCACCACCACCACCACCACCACCACCAGCATCATCATCATCATGATTACCATCATCACCATCATCATCTTCATCTTTATCATCATCTTCATCTTCTCTCTTCTCCTCCTCCTTGTCCATTAGAGTGGAGACGATGTTCTTTGGAGTGTACATCGACAAAGCTCTCATTCATGGTACGCTGCAGGCTGGATTCACAGAAGTGCATAATTGTGCAGAATGCCATTAACCCCTTTCTCAACCACATTCTCAAATTCCTTGCCTGGGAATTTACATTTATTTAGAGGGCATTGCACAATTTAGTGAATACATCTGGTCTGCTTCAGCTTTGTTTATGGCAAGAAAATATGTCGTAATGTTCACAACGCTGAAAAAAAAAATACTGTGGAAATGATTGCATGCATTTCATGGATGAACCTCGTTGCAGGTTGATTTTGTTTATGTATTCATATAATTTTGATGTGTTTCTTGAAGAAGTATTGAATACAGGTATAGAGAATAGCTTAGAATTTGTACATCCATCATAATGAAATGCTTTGAAATATGAGTGTTCCTGTAGATTTATAGACATGAACAGTCATTCCGTCACTAACCATTCATTTTTTTCCCCTATCCGTGGTCTATCTCAATAGTGTGCACGAGCATCTTTTTAACTCTTTCTGTTTGTTTGTTTTTGTTTTTTGTGTGTTTTAAGGATTTTTTTTTTGGGGGGGTGGAGGGGTTGGTTATCTCAAGCAAGCACAGAGAACTGACCTTCAGAAGGCATCTGTCTCTTCTTGGTCAAAGCCCTTTCCCACACGATCCAATGCTGAGGCAAATGTGTGTGCCTGCCGAAATAATTACTAGTCAACTATTTGCTATTTTAAACAAGAGGCTCTTTCTTGCCCCCTACCCATACCACTCCCCCTCCTCCTGTCAATAAAAGAGAGAGAGAAAAAAGAAAGGAAGAAAATAATTTTGGAAGTGTCTAGAGCAGAGCCTCATACTCCTATTGAGGTAACTTTGAAAATGCATCAACCAATCGGAATGAAGAATCTCCCAGAAGTGCTCCTAGTACTACTACTTCTACTACTTCAATCTTCTTTTTTTCCCCCTTTTTCCCTTCTTGTTCTTGTTCTTGTGCTTGTTCTTCTTGTCCTTGTTCTTGTTCTTCTTCATCTTTGTCTTCTTTCGCCTTTGCAGCTACATTGTATCTCATTGGTTCCTGTGTTACCACTGACAGTGGTCTTAACCTGTTGAAGATGGGCTGATTTTGCTACTACATGCATTTCCCATAGACACTTGCCCGAGTATACTCGGGACTCGTCCTCAGTGGGTTAAGTTTGGACCCCTCATTGTACCACTTCAGTTGGTTGCCTTAGATTGTCTTGCAGTCTGGTATTGGAGGGAATTATTTAAATATTAATGAAATATAAAACTTACCAAGTTCTGGTTTAGTGCATGAGCACCATAAGAATTACAAGACTTCATCGTTAGACTACACTGGGGCTTGTGGGGCAGGTATTTAGACCAATCTGTTGTTGTGGCCTACTTCCACTCAAGTGATGTCCCCCGACTGTTTAATTCTAATTATCGTCAGTGCTGGTAAAGCCATCGATGTGTTTAAGCCCAGCTGCTTGTGACATTTTAGTTTAATAGGCTCAACCTTGAACCTTTGCTGAGTTAATCTCTGATGCAGATTGGAAACTGTAATAGAGGTAACAAGAGATCTACAGCGGAAGTAGGATGGAGTTCTGTCTTAATGTGTGTGTGTTTGTGTCTTTCTGTTTGTTTGTATGAATGTTTTATGTTGTGACCATCACTATATGTTATAACATCTTGCGTATGAGAGTATATGAAGAAAGGTTGTGAATTATATCCACAATTTTGATTTGTAGATCCTTTCTTTTCTCAGCACACTCCCATAGTCCTCATTTCTTGTGATGTGCATATCAACACTGTACTTTAAAAAACAATGAACCCATCGCTAACAAAATTGATGGGATATTTGTGGTCTTATATTTTACTCGCCCAGAATGGTTTAATATTTACAAGTCAAACTGAATAAGACAGAAGTTGAGGTAGAATACTCACTCATCTAACATCCATTCCATTTTGCCTGAACTGAAACTAATACTGATGTTTGATTTTGTTGCTTTTGTTAACCCATTGTGTATGGTAAGCTTGTGGATCTTGTACGAAGTCTATGGATTTTTTATGAAGATTCTCTAGGAAACTGGTTGAATTTGTCAGCAAGAGTGATTGTGCCATACATATTTCAATGAGATCTCGGTATTAAAGTTAGGTGTCTGTTACTCGAATCCATAATCAGAGCTTCGTCTCAGCAGGCGTTACAATGTAGGTATAGGTGTAACTCAAATTTCTGAGCCTGACTAGGGATTGCAAGTTTATCCATCCATCTATCTATTTATCTATCAATTTATCTATCTATTTATCTATCTATCTACCTATTTATCTATCTATCCATCTATCCTATAGCTGTCTTTCCGTTTGTTTTAATATGTATCTCCCTATCAATAAATCTATCTCTCAATCAATGTCTATCTATGCATCTATATATCAGTTTATCTCTTGATCTGTTCATCCATTTATCCATCCAATTCATCATTCTATCTATTTATCTTTCCTTTTTGATCGAATCATGCATTTATCAATCTATCTGTCCGTCCATCCGTTTATCCATCCATCTATCAAAAGGTATCACAACAGATGCCGTAATGGAGTTTCGAGGAGTCGGTGCTCAAGACCCAGGCGCTTTCAATTTTCCCATCGAGAGAGATGGGAAGTGTCAATGACTTCATGCAATTTTGTTTCTTTCCCCTCCCCCCCCCCCCCCCCCCTCCCTCCCCTTCGGCACTCTGTGATCAATCTTGGTCTGTTGCTATGGGGCTAGAAGGCCACCATGTGGATATACAGGCATAACCCTCCTCTCTGATTGTTTTGACAGGCCAACGCGATCATCGATCTCATCGGCTTTCCCGATTACATCCTGGACTCGGAGAAGCTGGATGCATCATATGCTGAGGTAGGTTGATACCCTGCACATATTTTTTTTTTCACTTTTTCATTTTCTCTTTTCCATAGGAGGGGCATTGTTGAGTGTACACAGCTCAACACAGTAAAATTAATTTTCACAACTTTATTGTACCCAGGCTGATCTTATTTGCTTTTAACTAGATTCCCATATAATCTGAAAGGAATGCAATGAATCTCATTTCTGATTACATCTTTGAGGTTGCAATGAAGTGGTTTAATAGATAAAGACATGGTTTGGAGAGGTTTGTTGTACTGTATCTTCGAACAACCTTTGTCTTGCTTTTTGAGCCTTGAAAGTAGATTTACTGTACAATCAAACTCACTACACCACAGAATAACATGGACCAATGGCCTGGAAATATCATTCAGTCATAAAATGTCTTACCTTACCAGATATGGCAAATTTCTCCGTCTATGTTTCCAAACACTTGCAGTATACATGTACCTAAACAAGAATTCTGTCTGCGCAGTATATTTTTCAGTGTTTTTATATTTTTGTGTGTGAATTTTGTGAGGTGACTGAAATTTACAAAATCAGTAACAGTGTTGCTTATACTTGATGTGAATATGGTTAACATGAATTGTAAAACTTTTTTTTTGAAATAATTTATTATGGAAGGTTTTTTTTTCTTCTTTTTTTCAGAATTCTAGGTGTACAAATGTGCATGTTGTTCAATGTACATGTACATACAGTGTAGTGTAATCTATACAGGGTATATACAAGTGCATGATATTGGGAACTGAATTTATGATATTTGTGTGTGATATTGGACCTGTTTGTAGAATGTGACAACAACAATTTTATCTAATTTAGCATTTCATTTCTTTTTGTCCTTCTTCATATGGCTGTTCCCCAGCTGGAAATCAACAGCAGCGAATACTTCATGAACAACATCCGAGTCTTGCAGTTCCTGGTCAAGAAACACCTGCAGCAGCTGAGGAGAACGGTGGACAGGGGCCAGTGGGAGATGACGCCACCACAGGTCAACGCCTACTACGCCCCGCAGAAAAACGAGATCGGTATGTACGATGCGTGTTGTGTACTGATCTCCGTAGGAAATACCTGGATATAATCTCATTGGCCATATTGCTTTGAAACCACAATGCCACCATCTCACCACGCATATTGTCCATACATCGTACCCTTGTGTGTACAGCGTGTGATATCATGTTTTCTTCGATGACAATCTCGGCATGTCTGCATAGGAGCGTGGGTAGTAACATGGCTCCCATTTTTCTTTTTCTGGTGTCTGTCTCTCACACACTATGTATCTTTGTTTGTCGTTGTTGTTTAACTCGTTGAGGACGAACTGATTTCACTATTACATGGATTTCCCATGGATACCTTTCTGAGAATACTCTTGACTAATCTTCAACGGGTTAATACTCTTTTTTCGTTTGTTTGTTTGTTTGTTTTTTTTGGGGGGGGGGGCAGATGGGGGGGCTGGGGGGGAGGGAGTGAGGGAGGAATGTGTTTCAAGTACGCCATCATTCTGAATTACCCAAGTTGAAATAACTCATCCAAAGTATGTTTACCTCTAATACATCATTGCATGTATAGGCGATATTTCTCCCGTATTTACAAACTGTACCTCTTCTCCCGTGCATCATTCCATCTGCCAATAAAATGTCTCCCTATCTTATAGAAAAGGAACAAAAAATCTGTAACAAGTCCACCCATTAACCCGAGGGGCTGACAAAGGCAGGGGAACAACTCAAGAGGAACCCTTGAGAATGATTGGCTTTACCGCCCTCTTGTGCTGACTGCGAGTAAATATCTGCACTGGAAGCTGGGGGCATAAAAATCAGTAATAAAATGTGGAGATGACTGATGAGATAGGCTGAGATCTAGGTGAAAGGTGCAAGCTATATTGACACTATTAACCCATTCAGGACGAATCCTGAGTATATCCTCGGGCAAGTGTCTATGGGAAATGCGTGTTTTAGCAAAATCAGTTTGTCCTCAATGGGTTATTGGTATTCAAGATGTTGCAAGAAAGTACAAGAAAAAAAAAAAGCCCATATGGAAAGTGAAGATCCTGTCCCCCACTTTGAAGGTCTTTATTTCATTCTTATTTTTCTTATTCTCTTCTTCTTCTTCTTCTTCTTCTTCTTTTTTTTTTTTTTTTTTTTTTTTTGGAGGGGGGGGGGATAAATCTTTGGATGATGCCCATTACAGGATCAATTGCAAAATGAATGCCTTCATTTGTCAGCCAAAATTTGTCTGTATCCATCTTTGATACTACTCTTCTTTTTCTCCAACAGTATTTCCGGCAGGAATTCTGCAAGCACCATTCTATGACAAAGATTATCCAAAGTAAGTTTGAGCCATTGATGCAATGTTCCATTTAGTATATGATAGACTGATGGACACGATACGAATCAAACCGAGAAAATTCACAAAGTATTCATAATGCATGTCTCTTTGTTTGGACAGTAAGATATATCATATTTGTAGGCCTACATATTTTTCATATTATATTTGCATGATCACCATTGCTAGTAGGCCCTCATTATACACAGCTCTGCTGTCGTAGTCTCAAGCTTCTGTAAAAATATCACAATATTTTTGGACCTAGTCCTGACTAGGATGGAGATAATGATATTATGCATAGATAATATTTGTCATTATTTTGTAGTTGTAAGGTTGTGAAAGAATGTAGAAAGGGAGCAAAAGTGAGAAATATCTTTGTATTTTGATGTTGATGGTAGCAACAAGTGACTGGACAAAATTTGTAAGATTGAATTTAAAATTTTGAGATGCTGTAAGTAAAAAATGCTTGTACCTTAGAGCATGAGAATTGTTTATGATGCTGACAAAGAAAATATAAACTGTGCAACAGGATCCTTTTGAAATGGGAATGCACAATCTTTGATACTCCCTTGCTTGCTACCAAAGATCGCTTAATTTTGGAGGCATGGGCGTTGTGATGGGCCACGAAATCACGCACGCATTTGACGATGCCGGCAGAGAGTACGATAAAAACGGCAACCTGCACCGGTGGTGGAACAACGACACGATCAAAAGATTCAACCAACAGACTGAGTGCATGGTGGAGCAATATTCCAGTTACGACGTGCTAGGCTCAAAGGTAAGGGTCTGTATGTGAGATTGATACTCCCCAACAACCAAAGTTTAAGTATGTATACAAATGATGCACAGGTCTGAGTGCATCAATAGAAGTTATATGCATAAGGTAGGCTATGAAATGCTTAATCCAGGAGCCGAAGCCGAGTGAGTTTAAGCATAATTCCATAGTTACTACGTACATGCACACTATTCCTCTGACGCACAAAGAGACACATTCATCATTTATTTTATTGAATGGTGGCAAATATTGCCAGAAATCTGTTGTTTAATTGCCTTGTAAAGTTTAATTCTTGATGCCTCTCTTTTTGGGTTGTCACAGATAAAACCATACATCAGTAATAAACTGATGCATAAAAATTCTAAATGATGCATGGCCAGCCATCTCTTGCTAAAATTGCGCGAACGCATGCTAAGTGCGCAAACTCATGTTTGTTGCTAGTAAGCACGATAACATGTTAACTATGTCTAACACCAGTGATTGAGCATGCTGGGTATCCTGTTATAGAATATCATGGAATGTTGTACATACAGGGTGTATGTGTTCTGTTTTGTTTTGCTGTTTGAAGTTTGTAATTGCCTCAGTCCTTTTTAAATCATAAAGGGTTTGCCACTCTGCTTTTTTGTTTGTTATGTATTGCAATGTTTAAACGTTATTAATTTCTACATTTTGTTGTTATTAGCATGTAGCAAACAATATACTTTCCCATTGCTGTGTAGAATATATAACATTTCTAGAGAGCCAAAAATAATGTATATTTAAAAAAAAAATTGGTCAGAGCAGTAAAACAAGAACTCCCAAAATGATGACAGAAACAGATCATCTTTCAAACCCAATGCATTTCAAATCCTTTCAAACTGCTAAAAAGTTAACACAGTCACTTGTGCTGAGTGAGCTATGTCGTGATGACGATGTTCCTCTATTTCTCTCACCATGCAGGTTAGCGGAAGAAGGACGTTGGGAGAAAACATTGCCGACAATGGTGGATTAAAATCAGCGTATCATGTGAGTCTAAGAAAAAAAAAAACGTAGAGGTGTGGCCTGCCTCAGTCTGTACTGATGTGAAGTGAAATCCTTTCTGGCTACCTTTCTGGTACAATACCTGATGCTCATCAAACTGATTTGGAAAACACACACACACACACACACGCACAAGAGCTAAGTGTATCTATATTGTAGGCATAATGTACCTTTTTGTGTAGGTTGGTAAAAAAACAAATATTTATTAATTCTTTTCTAATTCTTATAAGATTTATTGCACAACTTTTATAAATTCTGTAGCTATCTGCTGCAGATGTTTTTATATTCTTAAGGATTCAGAGAGCAGGTTACATACAATATATCTGCTGAGGAAAAAAATCAACATACTTGTAAAGAAAATTGAGGCTTTTTCATTATTTCATATCTTGTGTGACTGGCCAGCACATTACCCTGATAAAGTTTGTTGATGTCAAACTTAGTAAAACTGCATAAAATAAGGTAATTTCTTTGAAAAATAACATGATGGTTGTTAGAAGCTTGAAAGTTTGATATATAAACCACTCCATGCCTCCTGTTTGAATTCTAAAGCCTGAGAATATTTTGAAATGTGAACAATTTCAGTCACCATGAAGCATGTTACTGTTGTATGTAAAATTGACCTTCAGTGGTTGGATGTTAAAAGTCTCCTGCATATTTGACTACATAATGTAACTGCTCTGTTCTTCTCCAAACAAGTTGCATGTACTTGAAGAGTTTGGTAGGCTGATGAATTAAAAAAGATGTCACGATCAGAAAACAAAAATGAATGTTATGTGACTCTAGCATGTTTTTGTAGCAAAGGGTTGCACTGAATACTTTGAGCAAGAGGTACAGTAGGTCAGGATATAAAGGGTTTGATTCTGTAACAAATCTGAGTTTATAAAGATCCCAATTTAACAAAAATTGATTGAATTTCTGCAACTTTATTGGAATATCTTGATTGTAGGTTACATTTTTAAACTAATTAATTCCTTCTGTTTTTCAACTTCTCTTGTATTTATTTTCCATTTAATTCATATTTGTGGTATATATTTCTATTTTGGTATATATTCCTGTTCTGACATAGATTTTTCTATTTTTGGTATATATTGCTTTGTGATGCATATGACCCTATTTGGTTTTATATTGCTCTTCTGACGTATATATACTGTATTTCTCTCCCATTTCTCTCTGCAGGCATATATTCAGTGGATTGAAGAGCATGGAGAGGAATTGTTGCTCCCTGCTCTAGGGTTATCACATAGACAACTCTTCTTTGTCGGCTTCGCACAGGTGGGTACACTCCTCATCTAGAGAATCATTTCTGCTCCTTCTCCTTCATTCTCTCCTTTGTACTGTATCACTTTGCTATTTTTGTCTTCTCCCTATTCTTCTTCTTCCACCTCCCTTCATTTCTTCACCATCTCCTCTCTGTTCTTGTGCCTTTCTTTACATCCTGTCACGTTTTCTTTTTTTTTGTTTTGTTTTTTTTTGTTACAAGTTGTGCCGTGTATTAGTTTAAATTTGTTTTCAAAAACGGCAGTGACGAGAGGAGAAATAACTAAAGCCTCATTTCTTTTCAGGGTAAACACAGACTCCTACATAAAGCATCCCTTGAACTGGAGATTCTCTTACCTGGACCCCCCTTGCAATCCGCAGCCTCTGATTGCACAAGCCTGTGCACAATAATATGTCCCTTTAGGCTAGGGTCTGTATACAGCCCTAGGGTTCTAGATGCTCTCTGATGCTATGTTAGCCTCATTGTTTAACGTATCATGACCAAATTTAGTTGGTAGGGAGAAAGCTAAATTTCAAAGTGAGAGGAAATACATGTTAGGAGGGAGACAGACAGCTAAAGCAGGAGAAATTAAAACCCAGGTTTGGAAGAGCAGGAGATTTTGTGAAAATGGTCTTTTTATGGAAAAAAAAATTGTACTTTCCCACCTTGGAGGTGACATAGGGCATTTTGTTTTATGGGTGGCAAAATTTGTGCAAGTTGTTGATTTCATGAATATCAGTCAACTGGCAAAATTGGCAAGTAAAAAAAAAAAAAAGGCAGAGAGAACATACTGCATAATACACCATGAATAAGGTGTCCCCTTTCACAATTTGGTTCATTTTCAGGTCTGGTGCTCGACATCAACACCTGAGGATGCGAAGCTGCAGCTCCTAACGGACGAACACACACCTCCCAAATACCGGTAGGTAGCACTCTTAAGTACATGTACTTTGCAGTGTGAAAGCCCCCAAAATGTGACAGACTTGTACAGTGCATTATATTCACCTTGCAAAGTAGGATACACACAACACAATTTTATGTGAAGTAATATCTACCCACATTTTAGATTTGGTTCATTTTTTTATTAAACCATTCATTCCCTTGAAAAATTGTATTACCTTGAAAAAAAGGAAAAATAGAGAGGAAAAACTGTCAAGATTTGAAAACCTGTAGATCTGCCTAGTATCACAGTGATTGACAAACCATACACAAAATAAAGTGGTTCTATACGATTCACATGTCGTGAACATGAATTAAGTTGCACTTTAAAGGGATGGTAGAGTTTTGGTTGAGATGGGTATTCAGATTCTAACATTTTGCAAGATTACTGAAACCACTTATGTGATATATCAAAGAGCGTGCAATTCTAAGAGAAATTAAAAGTTGATTTGATGAAAACTGGTTTTGAAATTACTAAGATGTCCAAAAGGTGGGACTCACCTTTTATTAGGACCACTTTGTTTTACTTTTTTTGTTGTTGATATCTCACCCATTTCAAAACCGATTTTTATCAAATTTCCTTTTAATTCCTCTTTAATAGAATTATTTGCTCTTGAATATTTCATATGAGTGGTTTCTAATTATCTCACAAAAAGTTAAAACCTGAAACCAAAACTATGTAATGCCTTTCGTCTGCTGTACAGGTAAATCTATGAAGAAGGTTGTGAAATGCTTATGAGTCATTCAATTCTAATTTCTCTGCTCCGTTATTGTGTTTGGTTTTGCTTCATCTTGTTTTTGTCTTTATCTGTTTGCTGGGTCGCATATTTGTTGTTTGAAATCAGGGGATTTGTTATGGAAGTGGCTACTCTGTGAGAAAGAGTGGTCAGTCGTTTGGTGATTTTAGGTCATGTAGATGACAGGGAAATAATACACTTGAGGCTGTTGTTTGCAACCACAATGCAATATTCATATCCTAGAGCTAGTGTGGAGCAACCAAAATACAGAAAAACACCAGAAAACAAACAAAAAAGAGGTCACAGGAATATTATGGAGAACAAATGCAATACCCCACTGTTTACAAAATAAACAAACTTGGTACCAAAAGTATCTGGAGGTCGGTGACTTACAATATTACAAGTAGGCAGTCTGATTGTAGCCATTACATGGTCCCTGTGTTGATAGGACGTTCACCTTGTGGGTATGGATTAGATGTGAAGACTCGCTTACACACATACACGCATGTAGGTGTAGATGAGCAACAAGCATTTCTTTGTTGTTGATGTTGTTTTATGTGGCCACACCTATCATCAAACATCCAATGACGATTGCACCGAGTTGTTCCGAAACAGCATGCACTCAGAAATTTGGCATCTGTTATGACTACTTAAAACTTGACTTAGTTCACTTTTGTGATATTGAAAAAAAATTGCAAATAAAACAGATGGTTGCTGTTTTCAACTGAAGATGTTAGCTTGGTTTGATAGGAGAAAAAAAAAATAATTAGACATTCTCAACAAAGGTATTGGCTAAGAAGAAAAAGAAGAAGAAGAAGAAGAAGAAGAAGAAGAAGAAGAAGAAGACTTTTTGACTTTTCAAAATGGTACTTTATTTACATCACTCTTGCACGCTATTCACATAGTGAATGTGGTGTTTACATACAAGGTGTTTAAAAAGGGGGAAACATATCCGCCCTCGATATTTTCTTCTTTTTTTTTTTTGCATTTAATACATCACGGGTGGTTTACAATTTCCATGACATATAATCGAGGTGTTAAATGCAAATCAGGGAATTCAGTAAATGGTAAATGTAAATGAACTGGCTCTGCATGGCTGGTAAGTCAAACAATATTTAATGACTGCATTTGCGGTTGGCATGATTGCATTATTATAACAACTAAAGAAGGATTTTACAAAAATGCTGCAGTCAGCTTGTTAGCAGAATGCTCATAACGATGTTGTTGAAAACTACATGTTGTAGTTAGCTGTTTTCAGGGGGTATACATGTACATGAATGACTCTGGTATGCTTATTTGGCCAGGTTATGGCATACATGCAGCAGAGATAGAGTGAAGAAGAAGAAGAAGAAGAAGAAGAAGAAGAAGAAGAAGAAGAAGAAGAAGAAGAAGAAGAAGAAGAAGAAGAAGAAGAAGAAAAGCAACAACAACAAAACAACAAAACTCTTCGAAAATGCACTGAAGGGAGACTTTTGATTTTTTTTTTCTCAAAAAGATTCATTTTCAATTGAAAGTCACAACCATCTTCAGAATTTTTCATTTGATTTTTCTCAACCCATCCAAACTTACATCTTCTGTTGAAGACAGCAATTACCTGCAGAATTTACCACAATAACAAATATCTTTTTTTTTTTCCACCCATCCAAACTGGCATATTCCTTGAAATCAGCGACTTTCCTCAAAATTTCTCAGTCATTTTTTTTTTTGTTTTTTTTTTGTCCATCCAAGCTTACACTTTCAGGGGAAACCAGCAACCATCTCAAGAATTTATTACATCCCCCCACCTTTGCCCATACAACCTCACAAGTGTCAGATCTCACTTCAGACTGCAATTGATATTGATATTTCTTCTTCTATTTTCAGTGTACAGAAGTTTTAATTCTAAGGTATTTAGGATGATAGCTCCAGGGGCCAGAAGTTGACACCACACCATTTCACAAATGATTACAATAATAAATTCCCCCCATGGCTGGCGGGGCTGGTTCATATTTACAATCCTGGGGCCCGTTTCATAAAACTTGTCATCAGTGACAAGTTGTCATAGATGTGACAAGCTACTGAAATCCTTGTATCTGATTGGCTGAGAGCAAATTTGTCATAGAAATGTGGCAGTTGTCACTGATGACAAGTTTTATGAAACGGGCCCCTGATCTCAGTTAAATGGAGGAAATGTTTTGATACTGGCTCTCGTGCAAGAAGGTGTCATTATTAAATAGCACTTAATGAATTGGGGAAGAAGTATAGATGGTTGATATTTGTCAGCAAGTTCTGGGGCTAAAAAAAAACCCAAAACAAAAAAAACCAAAACACCACTAAAGCGGAAATGAAATTACGATAGAGGTGCATTCAACATGGTACTATGGTCACATGGAGTGCTTGGTTTTAGGACCCATGCTGGAATGTTACTCCTGAGCTTTCGGTATTGTTTACATTCACGACAAATCTCATTATCCCACCTTCTACTCATGTATTTATGACATACAGTTACGCCATTTTCTATACTCTGCAACATACCCCTTGAATCTCTGCAGTTGTTGTTCACTGCTGCAACATGTGACCTTTCTGCTTTCTGCTTCTGTTTTTCTGTATTTTTATTTAGTGACATATATTTAATTGGATTTTTTGTTTTGTTTGTTTTAATCGGTTTCCCCAGATATAGTTGGTCTTAAAAAACATCCGTACTTTAAACTTCCCCTAATCTGATTACTCACGGGACCTGCGGCTGTACAAGCTAATGCTTTTACGCAGGCCCCATCATATTTTTTCGCATTATGACCACAGTGTAATTCGCATGCATACAGACCTCGTGTTTATACCAAATCAAACTTCTGTACATTCTGATGAAGTCTCATCTGAATTATGTTTTGTATAATTTTCGTATTTATATACTTTATTGTGATATATGTGAGAAATATGAAAATAAATTGAAATGAAAAAAAAAAAAAAAAACAACCTGAGTTGACCTTGTGAAATTTGAGCAATTCTTGTTTGGACTGCTCATAGAGTTTCGTGATGATTTAGTCTGATATTTTCCCATGTAAATCTGGTAGTTTAATACAGCATCCAATCAAATTGGATGCCATGACAACTCTCCAATTTATCTTGACTGATTATACAACATACACGGATTTGCATCCTTAATGCATAACAAATTTAATGCATAATTATGATCTTAATGAATTTAATGTGAATTTCTGAAAAAGGATAATAATCATCTCTAACTTTTTAAACTGTAGGAAAAATCACATAGAAAAAGTGTTAAATATTCCAAACTCAACAAAATGATAAATTAGACATGAGGGGATGCTTCTTTTGAGAAAAAGGAGGCTTTGAAGTCGTTTTTTTTTTTTTTTCAAGTGTAACAAGTATTGTGTGTGTGTGTGTGTGTTTGTGGAGGGAGGGAGGGGGGGGGGGGGAGGGGGATGATTTTAAACTTCATGCCAACCATCATGGAATGATTTCCAGATGAATTTCTGTAAAGTGTCTCTGAACTCATTCACATACCTCTTGAAACAAAACGAAAAAAAAAAAAAACAATATTGTTTGAATATACCAAGTGAAAGGGTGCCAGTTAAAATTCTCATTTGTGGTTTTGGAAAACTCCCTTAAATTCAACTCCGACCAAGTACTTGGTTAAACCCAGTGCTCTCTCATATTGTAAGTTATTGAGGATGTTCTGGACCCCAAAAAATAAAAATGAAAAAAAGAAGAAAGAAAAATTAAAGAGAAGCCAACTTGGCACACTGTAGGGATGAGTCATTTTTTTTTTTTTTTTTGACTAGAGAGTTCAGACATATCTACACTTAGTAAAAACAACAATATCAAGATTCTCATCAAGTTTGGAACCATGCCCACCACTGCACAGCAGACTCCTTTGCCAAGCCAGCACAGTGATAGCTATTTTTGTTTGTTTGTTTGTTTGTGTGTTTTTTTTTTTTTTACAAAGTCTAGACACTAGTAAAGAGATGATATTTTACAATCTTTTATCAATCAATTGATGCAACATGTCACTGTGTTTTGTTTTGTTTTGTTTTTCAATTAAAACTCAAGAGCTCATGTCTTATTTCAGGCATATTTTAGTAAAGTTGTTTCTGTACTACTTTATCTGCATGCTGGTATTTATTATTTTGATTGTATAATAAACTTTACTATTATGTAAACACTTTATTTTTTTTTTATTTCTGAAGCTTCAACATTCTAATGGTATAGTTGAATAAAAGCAAACATAAAAAGCACTTTTCTACATCAGATCAGTGTATCCTGTTATTGAAAGTTCTCACTGTGTTTGTAAGATTTTGCCTTGAGAAGTTTGAGAGTCAGGTTAGCAGAGTTGGAGAACAAGACCGTCCATCTTTTTTTTTTTTTTTTTTTTTGGTCTATTTTGATGGGGATTTATTTTGGTTCATTTAGGTGAATTTAGTGCATTTGACTCACTAGTGAAGGTAAATATTTATATTAGAGAACGTATCATTCTTGTCAATGCACTCTCATAGAAAGCAGATAATTGCAAAAAAAGTCACTAAAAATTTGTCATTTTATTTCATTCCGATCCATGACAGAATAGGTTGATGGCAGGATATCCAGGAATGTCACAGTCAATTTGAGTCATTCTAGAAAAAGAAGGTTTATTTGCTCTTTGGTCCCGTGAAACATTTTACGAGGCCCATATGTTCCAAATTTCTATATGTGGATGCCGCTCCTGAAAGACAAGATCCTACATCCTGTTTGTTACCATCCGTCTGTTACTGAATTTCAACATGCTAACTTGTAGAATGATAGGTCTTGATTTATTTTCATGAATTTCCCTTCTCAAAATAAAAAGAAGAAAAAACAATATTTGAAGGAAATAGCTGTAATATTACTTACTGATACATCATTTTTAAAGCATTGCAGGTTGTCTTTGAAATGTTTACACATTTTTAGACAAGCAAATTTTATTAAACTAAAAGTAAATGCCTCATCATGGAAAGAAATGCACTAGCATTCAAAAGGAATTGAAGAAAGAGCAGAGAATGCTGAAAAAGAAATGTCTGAATCATATTAAAATCACTTCCGTTACAATATGTTCATACTGTCCACAATAGCTTGATTTTCTTCTTTTCAAATCCCACAAATAATTATGTAAAGGATGATAGCTAATCATTCCATAGCTATGCAGTACATTGTACTATGTTAAAATCTTTGCGCCATGATATGAAGAATTGTGAGATTTGTAATTGCAATGATGATTGTATATTGAGTGACACTGCTGCTTGAGTATTGTTGCACAATATTCTGAAGGTAGCCATAATATTGCATCAGCTTGTTTGATGGTTACTAATGCTGTGTTTGTTTGTTTGTTTTTGTGTGTGTTTTGTGTTGCGCATGTTACATCTAATTTTCATTGTATTATTTTTTAATAAAATCATGTATGGGACAAAAATACTTGTACTACATGCTCAGGAACAAATATAGTTCAGATTTGTTTGTAGGCAAACAAAGAAACAAAGAGTTAGGTTTTGTTAATTTTTGATTATTTAACTTTTTTTCTTTTTTCCACTTCTTTCTTTCCATTTCTCCTCCCAATACCTCACTTCTCCTCTCTCCTCAAATTCTCTCTCTCTCCCCTTCCTATACTCCTCCTATGTTTCTGACATTCCTCTGCTGAACCTCTTTTCCTCTCTTCTATCTTCCCCTGTATCCTTTCTTCTATTTCCATCTCTCTCTTCTCTTCTTTCACTTTTCTTCTCTTGTACCTTCCTATTTTTTTTTCTTCTCTCAAACTAATCCTAACCCTAACCCCAACCTCCCCCCCCCCCCCACCATTCATCTCTTTTTGGTCTCTCACACTCTCTCACTTTTCAATACTTTCCTTTTTTCCTCTTCCTCTTCATGTTCTCACTGCTTCTTTCTCCATGCTATATTGTTTTCTTGCCCCCTTCTCTCTCTCCCCCTTCCTTCTCCCCACCCCCAAACCTGGTTGTGCATCACCCCTGCCTCTCCCCCCATCACAGGGTGATAGGGACGTTATCAAATTCGTACGAGTTTGCCGAGATGTTCAACTGCCCCGTCGGGTCGCACATGAACCCCAGGGATAAGTGCGAGGTCTGGTGAGCTCCCCGCCGAGCTGGGGTCAAAGGGCGCGCTTCGCGGGTGGGATCTCATATCTGATTTACGGAGAGCTTGTACATATGTCTAAATCTCTATTTGACTGTAAAATGTAAAGTAGTAACTATATTTGTTATCAAGAAATATTTTCCAGTCTTTGTATGTTGTGTTTGTTTTTTTATGCTGTATTGTTTCATGGTTGTTGTTTTTTTTAAAGACCTCTTCCGATGAAACAAATTACAGAGATTTAACCCCATGTTGTAAATTTGGAGTCATGCCAGTGATGGTATAGAGGAGAGGTTGTTGCCCTGCTCATTTTTATGCCCTTCCCCCTCTCCAAAAGAACATGAAGATTGATAAAGAAAAATAGAAAGAATTCTTTGGTTCTTGTCCACTGCGGCTAATGACTGCAAATTGGGAGTAGCTCTTCTGAATGAGTTAGGGGTGATGGCTGGAAAGTGTGAGTACTGTGCAAATTGAATTTGTAGTGAGATTGGAAAAACTTAGAGATAAAAGTGAATATTGACAAATTTGTTGTTTTTATCATGAAAGGGTTTTCTTTTTTTAAAGTCATTCATTTGTATAGGTAAATCAGAACTACCGGAGGAACCAGACCCTCATGTTTCGATGCTCAAAGGAACATTTCAGCACACCCTTATTTCATTTCCATCAGTAATTGTGGAATAGACAGTCCAAAGTGTCTGTCTCCAGGGCTCTTGCTTTTGCAAGATTATGAAGCCTTTTGTTTAGAATCAGAGGAATGTAATCCTCCTCCCCTCCCCCCCCCCAAAAAAAAAGAAGAAAACTGAAAGGATCACTTTCCAAATTCACCCAAAATCACCAAATTAGGGATGAAAAATGCGACACTTTATTAACACAAGGCTCCTTTGTATGGAAAAGGAAACCTCTGTTCATAATCATGCAAAGTATAGTCTAGATTTATGAAGTAGATTGTGTCTGCCAATGAGATGTACAGAATATGTCACATAACCAAGTGATAGACGCCCTGCAATTTCATAGAGAATTTTGTACATTAGCTTTTTGATTACCTTGCTTGTGAGAATAGAAACAGTACCCTAATTATACATAAGATAAAACAATTGTCAAGTCTATATTGTTACATTGCACCTTCTTAAAGAAAGTTGTACAAGTATGTTCCATTGTTATCACTTTGTAGGTATCATTACTCCTTGTAGTCACAAAGTTGTGTCATTGCCTTTTCCTGTACAGCAAATTTCACAATGTTTAACTATAATGGTCAGAGTGAATTACATCTAAAACTATATATTTTTCATGCAGTGTATACCTTTCTCCTTTTCTTTTATTTTTCTGAAGCATAAAAGTATGTAATATGCTCATACCTCTTCATGGATGTAATCTTTTATGGTGATGTCATTCCGTAGGCAACTACTCTTTGTCTCTTTTCCAGCTGCTATTGCTTTACAGTATATTCTAATTTGATACTTCATTCCTCATACCATTGCACAAAATTTGCTGCTGAGATTTTATTTTACGGATTTGAGGGAACTCATTTCTCGTTCCCTTAAGTATTTTTCCTTCTTCGTCTTTTTTCTACCCTATTTTACCTGCATTTTCTTTGATTTCTTTGTTTACAGTCAAGTATAAAACCATAGATAACTGCATCCAATTATCTTTTTGACTTAACCCTAATCCTACCGGGTTTTTTGAGGGACTTGAAACCACCTTCAGATCTCGGTCGTGGATCGCGCGATCCTCGCGAAAATTTGCACTAAGGTAAAGGCCATTGTACTAGTAATATATAAGACTGTATAGTTAGATTTTTTAAATTTTAATTTATGTATTTTATATTAACTAATTTATGCTAATTTATGCAAATATATATATATTTTTTTTGCCTATAAATCAAAAAATAAAGCTCCAAGACTTCTAATTTTTGGTGAACATATACTTTTCAATATCTTCAACAAGAAAATTGAAGCAAAAATTCGGGTTCATGATTATTTCTTGTGTATCTTATTGTTTATTGAATTTCTTGTGTATTTCTTTGTTTTTGTTGTTTTTTTCGTCAAAATTTGTCGCGAAAACTTTTTAAAGCATAATCAGGCTAAAACGAATCATCAGCCATCGAAAGTAAAAATGTTTATTTTTATATGAATTAATTGCAAAAATACAATTTACATTGGATTTGTACACAAAATCATGTTGTTGAGCAATTTTTTGTCGACGAATTTTTTCAAAGGGGCGTGGCTTCAAAACGGTATACCCGGGAGCAACAAATTTGGTCTCAAAAGTTGCGCGACACTTGAAAGAAAGAAGTCATAAAATGTCGCGGTGAGAGCATCAAGCGTTGCGGAATAATCACGCGAAACGTCGAGGGGGGGAGGGGGGGGGGCAAAATGCCCCCCCCCCCCCCCCCGATGGGAATAGGGTTAAGAATTACACCATCCTTTGTCATCCTTATACTTCAAATCTTATCTTTGTCTGTCTCTTTGTTATTTCTTTCTTACTCTCTAAATAGCGCTTCTCACTTTTTCTTTTCTTTAATCATGTCTATGCAGTGGACTCCCGTTATAACGAATACCTCGAGATCGACAGCTTTCTTTGGTTATACCGAAATTTCGTCATAACCAGATAAATGAACAATGAAAAGCATAGGGAGGATAATGTTGCGGCCTGAATTTTTTTTTTTCGTTGTAACGGGAATTTCGTTAAAACCGTGTTCATTATAATGGGAGTGCACTGTATCATACCAATAACAGTATCCAGAATGATCATACCTCAGATTGTATTTTACACAGTTTTTTTTTCGCTTTACCGTCGTGCTAGAATCATATCTTGAGTTGGAAAGCGGACTGTATACCCCTAATTGTGGACTACCATTTGAGACGACTTTACATTGTATAAAATGTATATAGCATGATCTTGTACAGAGCACTCAGAAGTTCTATGTAGTGATGGTGCAAAGTGGTATTACTAAGGCTTAGTCTATGCTGAGCTGTTGCGTTCTAAGCACACATTTTTGTGAGCATTGGAGTATAAAGTATTTGTGTTTTAGGGGAACGTAAGGGTGGTTGGAAGTATTGAATGTTCGTTCTCCCCTTCCCAAGGATATTATGTAATCCGCCATCACGTCACCCGCGTGAAGATGCAGAAAATAATCCACAATGACAAACTAAGGTGATTTTGGTGAAGCATAAGAACTTTAATAGTGTTAAATGCTCATCTGAAACTACCTCTAAGAAATCTAAGTCTAAGAATGTTGTAAAGTGTGTACTATTTCATTGTTTTTTTTTTCCTATTTTTCCTCAATAAGGTGTTTGAATTGATCCATGTTGTGTGAAAACTTAATCTCATCCACACTCGACTGAGTTATAAACAGATTTTGTCGGAACTGCGTTCATCAGCTGGCTTGCTTTTTGGCCCATTTTAGGGTACTCTTTTTATTTTGTAAAATTACTAATATATTTTTTGTTTGTTTTCATAATCATGAATGTTATTTCTAATATGAATAGTGTTTTTGTTGCTTATATTCTCATGTTTTTATTATTGCTATTGTAATAATAATGATTATAATTATTGTCATTATTGCTATCGTCTATTATTATTGTTCTTATTACTATTTATATCGTTTCATCATCATACACTCAATGAAATGATAACTTGAGAATCCAGCTATACCAAATTTAGGATATCTTTATTCGGCGACGTCAGTTTTCCTGTTGAAATGTACTAAATTCATACAGAAGTTGTAAATTCTTAATTACGTGTATAAGCCCTTGCAGCTGTCCAAATTATAACTCATATCTTATATTGAAGATTATGTTTTGTATTGCTATTTTGATAATTTTTAAAATGCAAAACTGTAATGATTTACCTGGATATACCTAGTACTTTTTATGCTCGAGAGAACACACACATTCGCAGGCGTTTTTTAAAATCTCATTTATTGTGTAGTGTGCCATTTTACTTCACAACATTTGCCAAATATACAGTCCCAACATGGCCGGGATAACGTCTTCATGATTATGATGAAGCTCCAATTTACCTCAAAGAGCTGTAAGTAACATTAGGAAAAGAAAAACGCAATCAGGATAGAATATGTGCAAATGTCTGTGCGATATTGGCCAAACAATGACGAGGTCATTATACGGTGTAGACGTGTGCTCGTTTCCTTGCGTGGCTTTCTGCAATCTGCAATTTGTGAGAACTTCTCAGTTAGCCACTGAATGCAAAGTTGGAGATATTTTTATAAAATGTTTTGACATGAACGAACTGTCACTCGGGACTACTAGTGTACTCGTACAGTCACTGAATGTATTAAAAGCTTCGTGTGGATAATTGATGCACGTTTACCCTTAGGTATTTTGTGCATTGAGGACCAGCATCTTGGAATAGAGCTTGCAAACTTTCATGAATTCAAGATTCCATTCACCAAAGATTGTGGCGTCTTACCCGGACCGAATGATTGTCAATTTCACGTAGTTTCAAGAGTGTGCATTTTGTACAGACTACCTGGATTTCTGGTCCATTTGTAGCATGATGTACCCAAGTCAAAAGAAAAGAACCCTGTTTCCCTTCATCATGTCAAGAGGGGAATGTATGTCCAAAATCCGCATTCCTATTCTTAATTTTGTGACGTTTTCTGGTAATTTATACATGCATGGTAGTTCTGTACGTTCGGCTGAAACATGAATTTTCGAGATTAAGAACAACAAACAAGCAAACAAACAAAAAACAGCTGCGATTTGAATTTACATTTAACAATTTAATGATATTTATACGTGATCAGTTTGTATGTGGTATTTGAAGGAAGAGAGAAAGTTGAGGAAGTATCTGTATTCTTATTGACAATGTATCTGTCGCAATTGTTAAAATACATACGCATGCGTGGTCAGATTGCGGCTAGTTGTAATTTGCACCGCATTAACACACATTGCTTGTCAAATCTGAAGTAGGTTTCGCAGTACTCTCCGACAAGATGCATTTCTTTAATATGAAATGGTAGGAATGGTATAAGGGCCATGGTTCTGCTAATAGCTCTGTGCTTGAAGCATGATCAGTCACACTACTGAACCTCGTACCATAGTAGTCAAATTCGAATATACCCATTGAGGCGTGTTGCTAAGTTGTGCTAGTATAGTAAGAATCTCAGGATGTCGTTTATCAGGGGGTAAAGTAAACACATTGTGCGAAGCTGTCAAAACGGAGAAATTGCCAATTGTTAGGAATGTATTGTTTAATGCCTGCTATCAACTTTCTCAGTTTTGTTTTGTTTTGTTTTTTCTCAAAGAGCGAACGGTAACAAAGAGCAATACCTTTTCCCGTGTGCCATGCACTCTGAAAGACGTAGTTTGCCGCCGTACACCAGTTTCATGTCACTGGATCATGACGACTGTTGACACCACCACCCCCTCTTCCGAGCCCCGTGCCTGCTCCTCTCAATTAATATCTCTGACTTGCACTGACACCGTGATGCCATTCCTATCTACTTTGGTCTCCATACCAACATTTGATGCGTTCCTTACGAAGGGGCATGTCCCCGTCCTCACCCCACCCCCCCCCCCAAAAAAAAGGGGGAGAAAAAATCTGGTACAACCCTTCCCATTCCATTCCAAATCATCCCTCTGGGTTAAAACCCACGTACCAATATGAAAACACATTGTTCTTGTGCCTGCATTTATAAATTAATAGGGGCAAAAGGGCGTGTCCCCACCATCGTTCCTTAGACCAGGAGGACACGGGAATCCGGCTAGTTCATCCCCCCCCCCCATCCCCATCACGCCCACAACTTCTTCCCTCTCTCTGCTGAAATCCCCTTACTATTCGTAAAAGGCAGCTGAATTTTAATGCTTTGGACTGCTGAGATGTGAACTCGAGTTAGAGTCATATCCATGATGATTCACCCCCAGAAAGCTGTATTTGAACAATTATCATGTGGTGTTTTTTGTTTAAGTCCCAGTTTTGTTTTTTTGTCGTATGCATAAGAGATTATGCGGATAGTACTACTGATGATGATAATTGTGGACATCCATGCAAATATTATTTATGCCAGTCATACGTGAGCCCGAGAAGAACTGTTGATTTTTTATATCAATTATCTTAGATATTGGTTGTTCAAGGGAAAATAGTAAGAACATCCATCCGAAACAGTTATACGCTGTACTACATCTTTTTGGAAAGCGCTGCGAGAGCTGTGTGGAGCGGGAGAGAAGAAAAATCCCTCCTTACTTTAATAGCACGTGGATGTTTATTTTCTAGTGTGCATGACACTATGTCTGTGAAAACCTATGTGCTGTCTAGTACGGAAGTGTCCTGAGCCATTTATGATGATATTCAGCAATTGTTATATGTGTGCTATCATGCAAATACTGGTAAATTAATGGTATGAGGGATAAAACTTTGTATGACAACCCAGGTGGTTATCTCAAGTAGAAAGTAAAAAAGTCTAAGTATAAGCATATTCACTCTTCGGCTGTTACGATCTATGTCACGTACTACGTATGTAATTCTTTAAAAATGTTGCATTTATACGTCATCATGTCAGTGCTCGATTTCTGTTTGTGTAGGTCATCTTTAAGGTACAACTCGAATTCATGGTCACGTACAATAGCGCACATTGATCCATCCATATATTTGATTTGTGTAGTAAATATTACTCATTGGCAGAAGAAAAATGAACAGTTGCGATCATTTTTTGGTACTTTTGTAACATTCCTATTTACTGTTTGTATATGCTTTTTAACCTTGATATGGTCAGATGATAATCGTACTCCGTTCTCTATTCATATTGCAACTGTTTATTCTTATAGTAGTGGATCGTTGACTTGTTAAATAAATTATTGATGTGCAAATGTCTTGCTTCTTCTGTCGTAATCATTACCAAGTGCAGTTACGATGTCGCACAGTCAAAGAATTAGGGGCGTGTGCGAGGGCAACATAATAGCTGCAAGATGTTCCTACGATGACCTTTCCGTTGACGCTGAAAATGTCATAATTTTCGTCATATCGAAATATATTGTGTATATTATATATTCCTAATGCTACAATATATCACGCACACACACACACACACACACACTATATATATATATATATATATATATATATATATATATATATATATATATATATATATGTATGTATATATATATATCTCGAATTGATAATATATATTGCAATACTATAGAAAATGTTTATATTGTTACGAATATGATGTTTCCTTGTTTTTTGCTGTATAATAGTTATATATAATAATTTTTTTGTATATAATAGGGGTCATTTTAATACTGATTTCGATCTGTCCTCTTACAGCCAAACTTTCTCCCTTTTTCTCTCTCTCACTCTCTGCAACACCCTCCCCCCCCCCCCCCCCCCCCAAATACCATCACCACTACCAGGGTGGTATTTTCTTCTTGACAGAGACCTGCTTTTCAGTGTCGGCATACTGGTACTTAGGCACTCCATGCCTTCCGTATCTCATCTCGTTAACGATTATCGACACTCCAAACATTGACTACCCTGGGCCAGGTAAAGCGCCCCGCCTGTAAAGTATGTACAAGCCGCTACTGTAATGCGCAGAGAGAGATACCCGCGGATTCTATACTTCGGTCACGTCGTTTCCCATAAATCACGAGGATGATTACACGATACACTTTACGGGCAGATCCCGGCGGATGGAGGAGGACTGGCGGACCTGGCTGGTCTTCAAGCAACGATGACGGTGATTACGGAGTTGTGGATTTGCTTCGACCAACTTTCCAATCCCCAGAAAATCGGGGGGGGGGGGGGGATCGACAGACCACAAAACAAAACCCCCAAATAACTTCATTCTCTTTCGGACTGTAATTAGGGCGCGGCAGGGTCTTCGCGAAACCCCCAGATTCTAATCGGCATGTCGATTATAGCGTTCAAGATTATGATTATAAATGGGAGGGATATTCACTTTTGAGAAGTGAATCAATAACTATTGTCCAGGTGCGGGCTACTTTGAATTTCCCCTCGCAGTTTTTCGTCCCATCTTCCCTTTACATTCTTGATAAAGTCGTGTGAAGTAAAGTAAACACCTTGGTTGATTTTTAGTTCCCCATTTTCGCCAACTGCAACTTTCAGTGGTAAATCATTCTTTAATGCAGTTCAATTTTTGTTTTCTTGATTTTGTGGGAAGGGAGGAGTATGTGGATTTTTGTTGAACAAAAACATCTCTTCTTTTCAGTTGATATTATCATCTACCCGTACACCAGTATGATCAGGGAGGTGACTCACCTCCCTTATGTAGTGCGAGCATGAGGCTCAATGTCGAGCTGTTAACATGATTCACAGGATATAAAAAATCGAGTGGATGACTACGGTACAGTTGACATTTATTACTATGTTACTCAAAATGTTTCCTCATTGAGGTGGATTTTATCACGGAATCATTACAATTGAGCGTTTACAGAGCCCGTAAGTGTCACTCCAAGGGGGCGTACTTGTGTTTTCGAATCAATGTTTGTACACAAACCATTACGATCTCATCTAAGGCAGTGAACGGCAGCTGGCATCTCAAGTGCGAGATACGCATCTTTACAACCAGTCCTTTGCACCCGTAATGTAACCCTCGACCTTAATAACGTCCACAGAATCTCTGCTAATGCATGAGCGTTCACCCATCATCTTTTCACCGTCTAGCGTTACGGGGAGGGGCTGCCATGGACTTAAAGTGAATGCAGCAATATCAGTAGAACATATCTATTCAGGGAAAGTTTGAGGAAAATATGACAATCCGTTCAGAAGTTATGAATTTTTGAAATATCTGTGCTGCCACTGCTGGATGATGATACTACTACAGTGTGTGATATCACAAGCGTTGGACAATACAAAGAGAGTACAAAGAAACTTCTACAAATGTCTTTTTTTGTGAAGACGGTACACATTCTATTGTTCCACACGTGTGACATCACACACTGTAGTAGTAGTCTTCTCATCCAGCGATGACGGCACCGAATCTTCAAAAATGTATAACTTTTGAACGGAATGTCCGATTTTCTTCAAACTTTCACTGATGTATTCTGCTAATAATGCTGCATTCACTCAATCTACATAGGTGAACTGTAATTGAACTTGTCTTTTAAAGATGCGCAGTGCTCCTTCGGTAGTGAGGGTCAGGCTTCGAGCACTACCACTGCGCTTGTGTCCATGGTGGGACATCGGTGCTACTCTCCACATACCCTGGTGTATAAGATAATTACCCGGGTGCACGTCACGAGACCGGCACCCACGAGTCATACAGCCCACGAGTCACACAGCTCACGAGTAATACAGCCCATGAGTATATAGCTCACGAGTCGTACGGCCCATGAGTTTGACACTAAGCTAACAAGGCACACGAGACCGACACATTAAGCCCCGTGTTGTGTCTGTCGAACACGCGGGCTGTTTTTACCCACTGTCGATCTCACAGGCTTTATTTGCCTAGTGTCGAACTCATGGGCTGTATTCTAATGACTCGTGAGCTGTATGACTCATGGACCTGATTTCAATGTCGAACTCGTGGGCTGTATGACTCGTGGGTGTCGGTCTTGTGGGATGACCCCAATTACCTGGGAGGAAGGGGAACATATTTGTGAGTAGATCAGGATCGGAGGATGAGTAGTTAAAGGTCGGCGGGGGCGCTCTACAGGGTTTCCATGAGCGAGTGCACTGTAAATGCGGGTTGGTTCCGCAGTGACCGCCGCGGTGAGAGCAGCGCCTCGAGCGGGACGACGTTGTAGACAATTCAGTGCCTGTATGAAGCGGATGAACGACTAAATGGGCTTGACCTTGTGTTACAGTGAGTTAAAGTTTGTTGCTTCGTAGGCCTTTCTTTTTTAAAAATCAAAACAGTGATTCAAGCCAGTGTTCTGAATTAACGCATCCTTTTGTGTCATGTCGCGGGGGGGGGGGGGGGTTATTGCCCTGATACACTAGATAGTACTGATGGGAACAGTAGCTTCCATCGCCAAATGCGCCACTGCCACTGCCCCGTGCACCACCGATGAGGGAAGAGATGGTTGGGTAGCATTGTGGAAAAACACTCTTGGGCCAGTTATCATAATTATTCGATGAGGGACAGAGGTTGATGATGACCCAGACCCCCCGAGGTTATTCTCTCCAGTAGCCACTTCTGGACCCTTACGGGGATCACTCAATGTTTTTCAAGAGTTACTATCGCGTAGAAACCCGACACGATGGAGTACCCGGGGTTTGGAGACCAACGAGGAGAAGGAGCAAGGGTATCGGGAGGAGGTGGAGGAGGAGGAGGAGGAGGAGGAGGAGGAGGAGGAGGAGAGGAGGAGGAGGAGAACGAGGAAGAAAAGAGATGGGGACGGGGGGGGGGGGCGGAGAGTGAGAGAGAGACAATACAGAGAGAGGATTATAACATGGATGTATATGAAGAGCTTGCTTCCAAAAGGCGGTATAAATCCATTGAAAATGATGGATTTAGCGCCCTTTGGAAGCAAGCTCTTCATATAGATAGACACTATAAGGCCAGGCATATATTATGGTTCTTTAATTCTGAGTACACTGTTTCCATTTAATTCATAATTAAATGGTGTATCCATGTGTTGCTTCATTAAATAGTGAATCTAATTCATCTACCTATCGATTACTATTATTGCACATATGTATAATGAGATGATCAATTTATTGATTTATTGATTTATTCATGTATTCATTCATTTGTGTACAAAGCATTCACCTTTAGTGTATTGAGAGAAAAGGGTAAAGTGTGCACTAGATACTTTTACAAAGAGGAATTTAAAGTTGCATGCACGGAAAGATCTATATGTATAATTATATAAGTCAATGTACTTTTTTTGTCGTTATTATTGCCTTTTGTGTACTGTCGCACTGTGGTCCTTTATAGAGGAATATACCACTCCATGTTCAAATGAGCTTGAACAGATGACGTAATAAGAGGCAAGCCAAAATAATGATAAAGTCTAAGTGAAAACCTGACATCACTACAAGAAAAAAAAAAAACCACGAAATTCAAAGTTTCACCAGAGTTTAAACATACAGGAATATTGATAATTATTTAAGGTAATACTAGGCAAATTAAAATGAAGTGATTATATCAGCACCAAAGTTTTTTGTTTTGTTTTGTTTTTTATAAACATGCCTAAGCTAATCCTTTCCATATCTCATATGGAAAGATTATGTCCATCGTTTCCACTCCTTTAAATCTCTTCAAAGTAACGATAAAATTAATTGTGACTGGTGAGTTTTTGAGAGGACAGGATTATACTGTTATACAGAAGCCTAGTTCTAAATCATTGACTTAAAAACCTGACGTTAGTTGTTTCATTTTGAAAGAACTAATCTCATTTGCATGAATGATAGCAACAAATATCTCTGTGTCATAAATACAGGTGAAAATTTGCCGTGCTAAGATTCGCTTTGTTTTGCCCAATTTTACTGACGCTGTGTTTCTTCCGGCTGTTACATTTTGTCAACTATCAGCTCTACATCCAGGGAACGAAACGCTGAGGGCGCTATAATCTCATCAAATTTCAGTCTTCTGAAAGGCTCGGGTTTCGGGTTGTAGCCTTGAAAATTTTGCCGAAACCACCATAATTTGTCGTTTGGGCTCGTATGCGGTATCAGTTTTCCAATCATAAAACAATCATATTTTCCCCCTAAATTTATTGTTTTTCTTCCATCTTTGATAAAACTTCTCCCGAACACTTAGCATAACAACAAACGCACCATGACAAAATGAGGTTCAACGAGGCGATGCTCGAGATGTTAAGAATAGTAGTTTCTTGAAACCTGGGAACAATTTTACAATTTCTGCAAAGAGTTGCTGTAAATGAGACGAGGTAATTCGATTCGTCGCCATGGACGCTGCTTTGATAATAATTTAAATGTTCTCTTTTTCAAACAAACGGCATCGTATACCTTATGCAGTTTCACTTTGTTTGGGTTTTGATATTGCGGCGTCATGGTAGTGAATTGCATTTTTCTTCTTTAGATTCTGAAGTTCATTTGGGGTGAATGATATGGGTTTCCCATTTGGAAAGTAGCGCTCATGCTTTCTAGTGAGGTCTAAATGTACTGATGTATGATACAAATTACTTGTGAGTAACATTTCAGAGAGAAAAGATGATTCGTTGCTCAACATCAAACAGCAATGTTGCTATGACGTCGTATCAAACAATTGTATTCTATTCACCCTTGATGTTTATGTTAAGCGAAAGTCAGCCACGAAGATTTTAGGAGAGTAAAATAAGAGGACAAATGACACTGAGAGTGTGGAAGAGGAGTGAAATAGATGGAGAAAGATGAAGAGGGAAAAGGGAGAACAGACAGAAACAGAGGACGTGAAGGGAGAGTATAGAAGAAGGGGGAGGGGTGGTGTTTCACATTCCGCGCACTATCCAGCATCTGCGATCTGCGACCCAACACAGGGGGCGTTACCCCCTTGTTGGACATGTTGGAGATCCGCTCGTCTTCCGCGTACAGACACGCAGAGGTTCTCCCCATATCCCCCCGCCCACCCCACCCTTCATCATTTTCGATCGGAGCTTCGTTCCGCCGCAGCGCGATGCTGTCGTCCGCGTTGACGCTTGGCGTTACTTGGAGTTGGCGATACGGTGCGTGGGTGATGTGGTAGCAATAGTGGGCACTGCGCTCCTATTGCTCTTCATCGGGGGTTTTTATCCTCGCCAATTACCCGGAGTTTCCCGGCTGGACCCCCGAAAGGGATAATCATCATACATTGCGGGGTAAGTCGCATCCTCATTTATGCCATATCTTCGTTCATCTTATTTCGCACTGGTTTGGGGGGGGGGGGGGGGGGGGGGTGAGGGGGTGAGAGAGGGGGCGGAGGAAGGAAGAAAAGAAAAGAAACTCAGAGGTGATTCGAGGAGAAAAGAACTCGTTGGTTTCATGTTATTCATTTTGTCCTATCCAAGGCAATGTAAAATGTAGCCCGACTCTGATTTTACATTCTCTTGATTTACTTGATTTTCTTCATTCAGCCGACGGCAGTGCGACAGTTAAGGTGTTGGTCATTTTTCGCTTTCATTTAAAAAAAGATCGTCTTCCGTTGAAAAATTTAAAACCACCAACCAACGAATTTCCTCCCTGAGGGAAACAACCCAAAGTTGTTTTTCTTTTGTGCTAAGTTTAGATAAACATACAATTTTAAGCATTCCCAGCGAATAATACTGACGATGTATGACATACCTCCCACGTTTCACGTTATCACCGGTGTTAAAAAGGATTTTAAAACTCGACCCAATTTGTGCGAGTCAACCAACGTCTTTCTTATGAAACGTCATGCGATGTGCACCCGTGACAAAGGAATCACGAATTCGCCTCTCTGTCTATTCCTCCTTATCCTCTTCTTCTTCGTCCTCCTCCTCCTTCTCCTCCTCCATGTCATCCCTTCTTCTTCTTCCTCCTCCTCCTATTCCCCTCACTTTTTTGTCTTCTTCCTCTTCATCCACCTTCCCCTCCTTTTCGCTTTCAATTTCTCAATTTTTTCCTCTTCCTCTTCCTCGTCATCTCTTCGTCCTTTTCATCCGCCCTCCACTTTCTTCCCTCTTCATCCTCCTCTCATCCAGGTTATCCTCTCCTCTTCTGCCAACGCCCATGGAAGTCCATTCCTTCTCTTCCCCTTTTCCTACGTTTTCTTGACAACATCTTCCCCATCATCCTCTTTCCCTATGCATTTTTTTTCTTCATGTAATCTCATCGTCGTCACAATTGTCTCCACGTCCCTTTGAATGATCGCATAATCTATCGAGCTGAAGCGGATTAATCGGCATCGTGATGTATTAGGGCTGTCATCGCATATATCACTGTCACGATATCTTTCGTCAACGCACCATTCCACAGACAATGGCATATTTCACAAATTTGAACTACGAAATGGATGATGATTTCGACCTTGACGGCTTTCTATCATCGACATTGAGATTTCATTGTGACGGACGTATAGAAAAAAAAAAAAACAGAGAGAAATATTCCATGCATAATTATGTAACTTATCTAAAGTGAATATCGGAATAATCATTTTGACTCAGTTGTAATATATTCACTTGTCTCTTAAATTCAAGACTAACGCAAGGCAACATTTGTCAATGCCCCCCCCCCCCCCCCCCAATGAAAAGGGTTACAGCTCGTTATTCCGAAAGTTCGTTATTTCGAAGGCTCTTTAGTCCGAAGATTCGTTATTCCGAATTTCGTTTTCGGATTAACGAATCTTCGGCATAACGAACCTTCGGAATAACGCCACAAATGTTCGGATTAACGAACCCTTTTTCATTTTCGGATTAACGAAAAGTATAGGGAATTTGTGTGTTTCGGATTAACGAACCTTCGGAATAACGAGCAGCACCATTGAAAAGACCCGCCATAATGTTGTATAGCTTATTCTGTTTCTTGTGTGCAACACGGAAGACGGCAAACTGAGGGGAAACATACCGCGCGATATGGTCAGCTTCTGTCAAATGTCTCTCACGAAAATATAATGTGTAATGATAATTATCGAAAACGATACAAAGTATGAATATGACTTAGCTTACAATGTACGCCTTGCCGTAAGCTGTGCTTGTTTTTTCAGTATGGCATAACATATAGGCGAAAACAAAATTTGCACGTTTGGCGCGAAAGCAGTTAGAAAAAAAAAATGACGAAAAACATTAGTTCACTGCGATAGTATAAATGCCAAGTCCTGTTTTACTGCCTTTCTGTCTGTCCGTCTGTCTACAGCCTTTTTTTTTCTCCTGCGATCGATCTTTCTCTATTCCATCTATCATTTATCTATCATTCTTTCTGCTTGTCCATTTGTCTGTCTACCAATCTATATTCTGCGTATTTATCTATCTATCTATCTATCTATCTATCTATCTATCAATCTATCTATCTATCTATCTATCTATCTATCTATCTATCTATCTCTCTCTCTATCTATCTATCTATCTATATATATATATATATATATATGTATATATATGTGTGTATGTATATATGTCTGTATGTCAATACAATTATCAATATATCTAGTTCCGTTTATGTATATCTATCTATTCATTTACCTTTCTATATTATGTATATTTGTATGCCTATCAATACGTCTTTCTACCTTTCACTATCCATCTTTCTATCTATCCTTATCCCAAGTGTGATTATCGACAAGGTCTGCGTAAGTGGGTCGTCTGAGTAGGAAATGTAAGGCTAAATAATTTATTTCTCAGGGCAAAATTCCCCCATCCATCATTTCGTACTCGACGAGAATCAAATCACCTCGTTGAGGTGAATATGTAAAAGCCAGAAAGCGCCGAGATTTTATGCGCTGTATGTTTTTTGTTTGTTTTTTGTGGTTTTTATTTTTCTTTTCCACTTGGTTTTTCCAAGTCTAACTCGAGTACACGGAATGAAATATGATAACCAATGCACCAATGTCGGCTATAAGGAAAGAAAAGATGAACAGAAAAGCAAAACAAAAGTAATTTGATCCATTTCTCGCCCATGGGTGAGAAGAGCTTGCCTGGCCGGCGAGGTCTTGCAGAACTCAATAGCGGTCCCTGGATCGAGTGATGTAACAAAATAAACCCCGACCTAGGTGCGGCGTTAATTCACCGTCCTGTTTTACGGACCTAATTGTCGTCAGGCTTTCAAAATGAGGGGAAAAATATAACAGCAACAATACAGCCGCAATCAGGTCGGAGTTACATACTTAAAAAAAAAAAAAAAAAAAAAAAAACTGCAAACGATAATTTTTTTTTTAACTTATAGTTTATTAAAGCAGACCAGACACTTCCGCAATCGAGGCAATAAAGAGATTGTGAAAGGTTCCACCTACTCCACAGAAAAGGTGATCCAGTTTACAAACTCAAGTGCTTGAAGTTGACTGTGCTTCGAAACTTATTTCCCAACCAAAATGTTCGTCTTTCGCGTCAACCTCGTAGTACTCACGAGTTGTAATGTTGTATTTTCCCCTTCAAGTAATGATTGGTTTTCGTCGGGTACAACATGACCTAAATATGACAGCATTTTGAAGTAACTATTGGCTGGGTTATTGGTAGGATTTTCATTTCATATCGTGGCTGCGTTTTGTAAAGTTTTGCATATCATTTCTGTTGGAGAAGAAGGCATTGAAATAGTGGGGAAATTGTTTTATTGTTTGACTTTCCCTACTGCTTTGTTCTTGCATAATCTGACGAAGTGATTATGATTATGTTTATGTTATTCGTGTTTATATTTCTCGTTCCTTATTTTCTAGCTTGCAACTTTCTGCTCATACAATTCTTTTTTTTTTTTTTTTTTTTTTACTTGGGGGGATGGATGGGATTACTTATGTTATAGTGACTCTTCACTAGTGGCGCATATTAAAAAAAAAAACGATAAAACAGAAGGAATGACTTGACAAACAAGTCACGTGACCAAATGTAATCACAGTCTGCCATAATATTGTGTAATGGCAAACGCTCAATAATTTTACGCCCGGGTTTCTCGAGGGAACGATGTCCTGGCCTGCATGAGACACTTGGTCTGCAGTGAAAACGTGTCGGGGGACTCTGGCGCTGAGACGCGAATACGTGAGCTGTTTTCACGCCACCACAACGTATTCAACAGCACGGCGGCAACATGATCCTAGCAACTACGTACAACAGCGTCCACAAAAATGTTCCCTTGCATAACCCTGTCGAAGAGTCAAGAGAGTACGGGCGCGAAATGTAACGGAGAGATGAGCGCGAAATCTGATTTGGCACGTTAACTTGCGCAATTTTTCCGATTGTTCATCTTCCTTGTATACGATTTCAACCACTGTAATCTTCATTCGCAAATCATACGGGGCACCTGGAGAGTATGAAGATAAATGACGAAAATACCTTAGAAAAAAAAGAGAGAACCCCAATCTATTCACATTATTACAAACATCAGTGGAATAGCGGGTTCAATGAATTATGAACACTATAAAGAAGACGGTTTGAGTTTAGAAATACAGAGATATAATGAAGCAATTAGGAGGGATATGTGGTACTTCCTTGGTTGAAAGAATAGGTCAATCTCTGAGGGGATAAAGTAGAGTCATCGCGGAGTCGACACGTACGACGATCACGCGGTTCAAAATGGATAAAATATCATTAAAGGCAATCTGATGGCTCTCTCACGGGGCCTGACATGGGTAGAGCGATGAGGTGCAGAAAAGGCCACCAACCGACAGATTCTTCTCGGGTTCTTATCACCTGTTTGCCCGAAACGCCCTTTTTCATTTCCAGTTACATTTTCTCCTCAACTTGCTGTATTTGAAGTCAAGAAAATGTTTCTTAAAATCAGGACATTCGATACAGCCAGTATTCAATTGATTTTCTTCTATTTTTTTCTTCTTCTTTTCATATTTCTTACAGTAAAGCGTGAAAGTGGTTATTCTGCTGCAGATGTGTCGGAATCGCGCTATGCCATCAGCGCGTGGTATACATTTGTATCCTACCGTACCCTATCTCCCAATGCAAGGCTGGTCATTTCATTATTATCCTACATTTTTGCAAGGCTTGATGAGACAACCAAGGAGTACAGCACAGATATGCTGTATGTATTATGACGTTGTGTTAAAAAGAAACACTAGAATGCAAGATCAAATGTATACAAATACAACAAAGAAATGATATTGAAATTGACTTTAATGCACCTTAATGCCGATCTGATTATCAATAGACGTCATCAGACCAAAGTGGATGATATTTATGCTTGAACAATAAAATGGTATGATTAAATACATCATTTCTGCACACGCTGCGGCTTTTGTCGCCTTAACTTGAGGACGCACGAGTGTCGAGTGCATGTATGTTGTGAAAGCAGAATGAAGTTTGTTAAATTACCATGCATTCTGGATGAATGAAATACAATATACCGACATGGTACAGCACTATATTAGTGATTGATGTCATGGCATACAAATGGTATAGACGAAATTCCAATGACGTCATCAAGCCTTGCTGAGGAGCGAAAATTGCGTGTGGGGAGGGGGCAATACGCGTGGGCAATACGCGTAAGCGTTACATCGCACGTCGGTGGGTATGCGGTACGCGTACCGCGCGCTGGAGCTGTGTGCACTTAATACAGACATGATATTTTGTTTTTGCCCCTCAAGCAACGGGTCATTTGACGTCACGGAACCTCGTCTCTTCTTCAACGCGAAGTGAATAGAAGAGTAAATCAGTCAATCATATTTCCTTTTGTATAGTTTGATATTGCAAGGTTATTAGAGGACAAGCGTATGAACTATAGGAAAATGCAGGAGGATAACGTTACCGCAAACGACCGTGATCATAATGTCATGAAGAAAGTGACAACAACAAAACCTGCAACCAGTCCTTCATATTGTAAAGGTCGTTCGGGTTTCAAGGATTGCCTTGACAATAATCTGCGCTAAAGATGAGCGATCATTTAGGAATTTCCTGCAGGATAACTCATCTTATATGATTTAAATGCTGATAAAAATGTTCTTTATATTAGATTGAACCTTCAACTATATTGAAATCAAAGTGCGTTCTAGTAGATTCAATTACAAGGCTAGAGAAAATTACAGCTTCGATACATTGGCAAAGTCGATATATCAATGGAGAATGCCATAGTTCTATATGGCGCTTTGATGCACACCGAGATATCGTATATTCATGCGACGAATTAATATCAAATCATTCAGACACATCGTTCCGATATACGATTCTCGTATGGCAGCATACGACCTCGCGCACTGTCATGTTTCATAAGACGCTCATGAATATGTGTAAGTCTCTCAGTTGTACAACCTTACCCGGTCTCAGCCATTATGTGTACATTTTGCCGAATTAATTCGGTAGTGTGCGAAAAATCCCTGCCTACTCATACGACGTATGGATATGAGAGCATTAAGACACGAATATACGCCGTATGAATGTAGTCGTACACTGAAAAAGATGATCAACCCATGGACAACTTAGTTATCAAGTTATATCGCATGTCCATACGTCGTATTGATATACGACGTATTAATACGTCTTTTGGAACTACGACGTGTTGATATGAGGCAATTATTCACACCGAGTTGTCGTACGATTACATCCATGCGACGTATATTTTGGTAGGTACAATTGAAACTATGGTTTATGCTATTTTTTTCCTGCGTTAATACGATTGACAGATTGCGTTCGCCAACAGACGTCCAGTAGCAAACGCGCATTGATACGCGCATGTCAAAGGTACCATGGTCCATAGATCATGGTCTAAATTTGTACTATGGTTTGGATTTAAACCACCTTCATGAATTTTGGCCAATAACTCTATACGTTAATCGTATGGCAGCATAAGACCTTTCAAACTCATTTCTCATGGGAAGCTCGTGGATATGTATGTGTCTTTCCCTTGCACAATACTAACTTTGCGCGGGCTTTTTGCATTGTGTTTACACGTTTTGCGGTACGTATTTTATTTTGGTAGTTAGCGAGCGTCGAAACCCCGCATACCATCACCCACGACAGGTCGTGCCGTATTACATAAAATGGGTTCAAGAATGTAGCCAATTGGAAGCGCTGAAATGAGTCATGTGTGCGTGCATCAATTCTTTACTAACATGCACGCCGTAAAGTCACTGACGTCACAATGTTTACACTAGCAGTGCACGCTCAATCAGTTGTTACAAGTGCGTCGCGCGCTACTATACGCGCTGTCAATCCTGTAAACAACTTCTAGTTCGAGCTGCCAGCCGGCCTTTCTTGCTTGTGCATAACATGTGGCGTACGTATTCTCTTATACGTATATGTGTGGGATTTCCGAGTGCGATGTGCGTAAATGTTTGGGACGAACATCTTCGGACGGACATCTTACTTTTGAGCGAGTGCTACATGTAGCTGACTGGTATTGACCCACAAAGGTACGTGAAAATGCTGTTAGTTTTCGACCCATTTTATAAAACAAATGATGCACAGGGTTATTTTCGTGGCGTTAGTGAAGGTGCGGCGCACTCTGTATTGACAATGGTGCAACATGCACTCGGTTGCGCCTCGAGCATGTTGCACATTGTCAATACTCTCGAGTGCGCCGCACCTTCACTAACGCACTCTATCCTGTGCATCATTTGTATACATGCATACAAGACACATACAAACGTCCTATATCCATTCGTCGTACATCTGTACGAGAACTCTCGGAGAACTAGTCGGAGACCGCTATCCGTCACATCGAGTAATAGTATCCATACGTCCTATAGAAAGAAAAAATACGATGATTACTAGTAACATGAGACGATTCACACCTATTAGTTACATATAATTATGTCGTATAAATATGCGACGTATTGATACGACATGTTGATATACAACTTTTGATTTGAGAGCATTCATTGCGGACGCAAGGACCCAATATACTTGCGGGGGGCTTTGCGCAAACCCTAGATAGCGCCTCGAATACTAACATTCAGGCACGAATAGTATATGTCGCTTCAAAATATACGAGTATTCAAGACACCCAAAAACGTCCTATATCCATACGTTCGTTGTATATCCATGCGAGAACTCTCTAGGATGAGGCCACTTTCAGACACACAGAGTTACAGCTTTAAATATCCATACGTTTATATATATATATATATATATATATATATATATATACGACGTATGGATTATTCATACCGATTTATTTAAGTCATATGATGTACGGATATGCGACGTATTCATGTGAGAACTTTAAGACAAAGGGCCCCGTCAATCGTGTACAACGTACATTGAAACGAGGCTTAAACCATCGTTTCGATATACGTATCGTCGTATATCCAGTCACTGGTCTGAACGGGGGGTGACAACACCATGAACGGTTTTGGGACAATTACCCCAGATCCTTCCTCTAACCCTAACCCTAATCTTAATCCTGAACCTTATCCTGACATCAACCCTTATATACGTAATTCTCACCATAACTCGATCTAACCCTCCCCCTAATCTTTACTCTTACCTTATCACTTACCGTACACCGTCATATAGCTGGGGGTAGTTCCCCCCAAAGGGGGGAAAGGAAATTGTCCTGATACGCCATTAACATTTTCATCAAAATTATCTTTCCTGGTTCTTAGTTTGATAAGGGTCCGCAATATATGACGTAATATGCAGAGAGAGAGAGAGAGAGAGAGAGAGAATATACTACATCAAAACTTCTTGCGGTCAAAAAATGACGTGGGTAGAGGACTTAACCCTATAAAGCCAAAGCTATTTTGACCCCTTCCAGGCCCAAGGGGGGCACATTGTGCCCCCCATATAGCTTCTTTATTATATGATGTATGACCGTCATATTTGGCACATGGGTAGAGCAACTCATACTCTACATGACCCAACATTTGAAATTTCTCAAGGTCATCCACTGAGGGTGCTATTTACCAAAATATACAGAAATACATAGGAAATACGCTAAAATCATGTATTTTTCTTTTTATTTCTTTATCCTCAGTATATATGTTTTTATTTCATATCAATCATTTTCATATTTACCAAACAGGAAAAGCAAGTCAACCTTCACTATTTGTTATGGTTGAAATTTCTCAAGGTCAACATATGGGGGCGCTACTCATTACAATATAAAGAAATATATGAAACCTATGATGTATTGCTTGGAATGGGTACATATATTGGTATCACATTTCATATTTCCAAAATATTGAAATTTTGAGTTTACAGATTGATAATATGACAACAAAATGAAATTACAGGCAAGCTTGTGTGAAGATAACACAAAATAAAAGGGTACTCTTTGGAAAATGCTGTACTTTCGATTATTTCTATTTTATCTATTGTTTGATGCATATGTCATATAAAAAATAAAGGAAATAATAAGAAGACCATTTCAGGGTAATTCACAACCATAATTACTTCACATTTTGGTCCTTCAGCAAATTACAGCCAAGAAAACCCCCATTTCATCCATTATTATATTGTTAAGTGAAATTGGAACAGAAAATCATTCAAAATCTGACTGACATGGTTGTGAGTTTACGGTTTCCATGGCAACCAGCAATGTCGGACATAGCTAAATTATATATATTATCAAAATGTTCGCAATAAGATTTTAGGAAAGTCACCAAATTTGGTTGAAATCGAGTAAAGGGTGTAGGTGTGGCAAATGAAAATGTGGTAGGGGGGCACATTGTGCCCCCCCCCCCCCCTTGGGCTTTATAGGGTTAACGCAATGGATGCCTCAAAGGTGGTAATCACTCCAGAAAGCTCTTTCATTGCACTCTTCAAGATTTCAGCTGCGATGTTAAAAGTTAACTTCCGTTTGTCGTCTCAATGATTTTGAATGCACTTGATAATGCATCAGTCACAAGGGCTCGAGTATTAAGGGACCCCCTCCCCATGTGTGGGGGCGGTGCCGTGTGGCGTAGTGGATACGACTCCCGACTCCCAAGAGGGAGACCCGAGTTCGATTCTCTTCCGGTGCTTACCAAGGACAAGATGTTTTTACCCACCAAGTCCGTGTGCCAGGTGTATAAATGGGTATACCTGGCAATGCTAGGGTAATGATATTGGTAGGGCCCTCTCGTAGAGCAGTGACAACAAGACAACACTGAAGAGGGTACCCTGGATAAATAAGGCCTTATTATTATTATCCCACCCCTTACAAAAGTAACCCAAGAAAACAAACATAAAAAAAAAATGACATGCAAATGGAATCTGCTACTCATCCACTGAGACAACAACGGCCTATAACCATATGTGACCGTGCACTTCAAAACGAACATAAAGTCGCACACACTGATTTTGCGTGAGGACTGAAAATAAGTGAAATGGGTCAACCTAGCCGAACTTGACTTTTTCATATTTTCTGAAAGAGCGGGTCTTCTTTTGCATTATGCTAAAATTTGGTATCATAAAACGGGCAGGAAAGTGTGTTTTTTTCAGCAGTTTATCTCGAACATTTTTGGTAGAATAGTGTGATTAGGTGTGTCTTTAGAATCCTTTTTTCATTTCTGAAAAACCTTGTCCACACTCATCACTTTCAACTCTAATAACTTTTGAAAGGATAGTGCTACTGCTTTGAAAGTTGGCATTAATTATGGACAGAATGTGTTAATAAGGCATGCTTAATTTCAGTTTAATTTGATAATCCCTTCATTGTTGTTACTCTGGTTGTTTACTTCCTGTTTTTTGTCCCATTCATCGCACAGCCAGCACGGTTTGGTAAAGATTAAGCGCTTGAATAGACACTGTACTTCAGAGCCTCTTTTCTCAGTTCACACTTTTCCTGAGTTTGTGCTTTCTTTTCAATATTTAGATAGGTTAGGAGAGTACATTTGATTTGAGTTATACATCATTTTAAAGCTTAAAGTCTGCTCTTTCAGAATATGGTCTTAACTAAAAATTCATGTCTGGCGACTTTTTGTTTGTTTTGAGGTGCAGGGTAACATATAGGCACTTGCAGATTTATGAAAAAAAAAACAAACAAGAACAAAACAAAACACATATTCTTTCTCTACGTACCAAGTCACAACTTGATGCATACGGGCTGCTATAGATGGAAGAGAATAAAGCTACAATGCACAGAAGTACATTTGTAATATTCTTTGTCTCTGCAGTGTGCAGTATCGTAGAACAACCCACTTTTCGGAGATTAATAAATTCTCAAACTTTGAAGTAATGGCTCCTGACATATGCCTTCTATGGTAACGTGCAATCAAACGACATCGCTCTAATTTGATTTTGTAGAAATTCTTTAACCTCATTTTTGTTGTTGCCCTTCTCTTTTTAAATGAAATGTAACCTATGAGCGCGGAGGGGGAGATAGAGAGTTGGCGCTGAGCGCGGGAAGCTCACCTGTTGCGCTTGTTTCCAAACTCGTCTTGTCACTCGCGTGGGGACGGCTGGAAACATTCTTGGAATGTTGGCGCCATTTTGGGGGTTTCCGCTCGGCGGGGCAGAAACAACCCTCCAATGATCTCGAGGTTCTCATAATACGTATTTGTGTGTGTGTGTGTGTGTGTGTGTGTGCGTGTGTGTGTGTGTGTGTGTGTGTGTGTGTGTGTGTGTGTCCAGGGAGGTCTCACCTCCCTGGTGTGTCTGAGTGTATGGAGTACGAGACGACTATCTTTCCAAAAATTCTGACAAAATAAAAGTGCCAAAGTTGTGTCAAAGTCACAATTCACCTTTACTACTACTACTACTACTACTACTACTACTACTACTACTACTACTACTACTACTACTACTACTACTACTACTACTACTACTACTACTACTACTGGACCTACTGCTACTACTACTACTACTACTACTACTACCACCACTTTTATGGTCACTCTCTATCAGTTGAAATAACTGTACCTGTTTAAATTAACCATTTCTTGTCATTCACCATGTGCTTCGGTATACGCCCTATCTCTATATCCTTGGTTGATAGCCGCATCCACCCCATCATTTCTTTGTCTATGCCACTTTTTTCCCTACTACCACTACTACTACAACTTCTACTTCTCCTTTTTCTGCTTTCCTTCCCATTCAAACAGTTGTTTTTTTGGGGGGGGGGGGGGTGGGCGGAAGTCAAGCATGATAGTTTTTTTTTTTCATCTGTGCTTTACTCAAACAGGAGGGGGAGAGAGAAAGAGAGATGATAATAGGGAGATAGTAGTATGTATTGAGATAAAAATAATGTACATGGAGAGATAATACAGACTATAGGTAGGTAGATAGATAGACGGACAAGTAGATAAAAAAGATATAGAGAAGAAGAGAAATTTACCCCTCCTGAAATTCCTTATCCTTTACCTAGGACAATTTCAAATTTCTGTAGATTTCTGCAGAGTGTGATAATCAAGTTTCAGTAAAGGTCGTATACGTATTGGTTTTATACGCGATTGTTTGGTATGTATGCGAATCTCTGGATTCTTTTGTGTCTGTGTGTACGGGTGTGCATTTCTTGTTGTAAGAATGTGTTTGCGTTTGGCTTTGGCTCTTTGCTTATATTGTTGTGTTATTTTTTTTGTTTGGTTGTTTCTTTGTTTGTTTGCCTATATTTGGCAATGAACGTCAATAGTACATGGAATATATTTTGCTTGCACCAAATGTCATCTCCAAGAGACATGTTTAGGAGTACGTGCAGAAACTTTGGCATTCAGAGAATCCTGTGCCAACATCCAGAAAATGATGTGTCGTTTTAGCGTGGTGTGGTTAAAAAAGGATGCCCCCTTGCTGGTCATCCGTTCAATATCACCATGGTAACGAGAAATCGTGAACGGTCCGTTCACCAATTGTGGCGCTCCCGAATCTTTATGTTTGAGTTGACATCCCAGCATCGCGCCAATACAATTTGCGCAACCATGTTCATCGTTTACTCGCCGAAAGACGAAATACGACACAAACACCAGGAAAACAGCGCGACAGCGACCTTATTCTGTACTATAAGATTACTTCTGAGAAATAGAACTTAACGTAATAATGCCAAAGGGTGTCGTGGGAGGTTGGAGTGGTGGAGATTGCGTTGCCACTAGCAACAATGCCTTATCGTGCAAACAGAGCTGCCAGAGATGCCACACCGTACAATGATTATCCTTCCGCAGAACATAAGCGCGCAACGCAAACAGAAGCACGGATAATTAACCCTTTCGGGACCATCACAATCATATAATTCTGTGGACATGGGATGGAAAGCGGTTCGAGGGAGGGGGTGGGGCATGGGGGACACAGACTTAGGCATGCGAACCCAAAAGTGCTTGTGCAATGACGTTGAAAATATTGCTTTTTTAGCAGTGTATGGTTTTGAAAAACGTGTCATAAATCGTCGGTGTTTCCACAGACATAATTCGATGAAGATAATTTCGAACATCAGACTACAAACCACGGAGGCATTGTCGGCAGAAAAGAGAAACATCCAAGCGAATACTCACATGAAGAGAGATTTTGAGAGTGGAATATACACACATACGAACCACCTCCCTGCCTTAAAAAAAAAAGAAAAGGAAGAACAAACAAAACAGAAAAAAATATAACAATGTTCAGGACTTCGAGCAAGAATGATTTCAAATAATGGCAAAAGATTATGATACTGCAGGTTTAGGATGCATAGGCCTAGTGAGTTCTTTTGTACGATTTTCGCAATATTCACGGTGGAAATACTGCCTTTCTCATTTTCGTCAACCAACAATATACGCCTCAATCGATATGTATACTCAAACTTGAAGGTAACCTCCGTGAAATAATCTAAAATACCACATGTGAAAACCTCCATACTGCTAGTATTATTATGGGCGTATCATCATATCACAATGAGATACCGCAAATAATACGAGCGATGACAGTGCCCTATTCTCTGGGTGTTTATTTGTGCTTTAAATGGACTTGTTGCTGTTGTTTTTTCTTTGCACTATAACGCGCCTCAAAAGGAATGTAAAGACACATTTTCGCTAGCGTGTGAATACTCTGCACTGCAGAAATATGAAATGAACTAAAAGTATAGCACTTTATGACTCTAGGTAGCGAGTGAAATGAGACCGTCCTCCGTCGCCATGGTAACATATCGCTTATGATGGATCTTACCAGCCTCCGAAATAGATCCACTTCTTTGTAAATTGCATCACAAGTGGTGTTTGAATCGCCCTCAATTCCTTCGCGAGACGCACAGATTGACTCCTCGGAGCGTTTTTTTTTTTTTTTTCGTGCTGAGAAGTGATTTAAATAAGGCATAGGCATATACACGCAGTAAAGGGCACTTTTACTCAGACGAGCCAACACAGATGATAAGCTCAGGGTCTATAGCTATTCCATAGGCTCAAGTATTCAACAGAGTTATCATCACCATACTGTCGAATTCCATTTTTTCCTTTTTACATCGTTCTTTATTTCACTTGTTACAGGACTAATATGACGTGTGTATAATTGTGTTATGTGTGTGCATGTGTAAAAATGTGAGTATGTGTTGTTGTGTTGATGCGCATATATATATATATATATATATATATATATATATATATATATATACTCACAATATTTAATGGTACCTGTACTGTGTTTTTTTTTAATACTTGATATAGTGTTATTTCAGTTTAATCGTCAGCTTTTTCGACGACCTGCTTCATTCCTATCTTTATATGTTGATCATCTTGTCAAAACGAGAATACCAGAATTGTCTTTGCACTTTAACATTGGTTCATTTGGCTCCCACGGCAAGCTCCAAAGCAACAAGTGATAGACGGCCAAAATGTAAAATTCATACAAGGCATGAATCATATTTTTCCGACCGGCGGCTCATAGGTGCCACGAGCATTTGCAGGAAAACTAAAAACGCAAGGAAGAAAATGATATACCTTGGGAACAATATATACTCCAAACATAGCAGACACATAAATAATGCGCGAACGAAATGCTAACACGTGTCTCTTCCCATTTATTATGTGACATCTGCAGGGGGAATGGAAAGACTGGAAAAACATACAGACAGATTAAAGGGATGGTATAGTTTTGGTTGAGATGGGGGATTCAGAATTTACCTTTTTTTTGCCAAATGATTTGAAACTAAAGCATATGAAATATCAAAGAGCATAGAATTCTGAGAGGAATTCGAAGTTTATTAAATGAAAACCGGTTTTGAAATGACTGTGATAACAAAAAACAAGGAAAACAAAGTGGTCCTCATTATGGTGGGTCCCACCTTTTTACTAGGATCTCTCTTTGATTTTACGATTTCTCAGCCATTTGAAAACCAATTTTCATGAAATAAACTGTGGATTCCTCTAAGAATTGTGTGCTCTTTTGGAAGGTTTCACATCATCTCACAAGAACGTTGGAAACATGAAGTTCCATCTCAACCAAAACCATACACTTCCTCTGAAGGAACACCGTATAAAAAATGACAGTACACTGCAAAAGGTCTGGTGTTGAATATGAAACACCGAGCTGGTGTGAAACTTCTGATGCTCATTTTTGGTGTTAAATTAGCACCTCCGGGTTTCACTTCAACATACAACCTTTTTTTTTTTCTTCTTTTCAGATAGGAACTATTTTTAACTATTGATATCTTTCTTGATTTTGGAAATAAACAGTACGAACAAGTACTTGATTTAAAAAAAAAGAAGGCTGTAAACACATTTACACCACAGTAACACCAGTTGGTGTGGTCTCCTATTGATACTGGGTGGGTGTTATACCATTGAAATCAACATCAGCAGTACCAAATCCATGCAGTGTCATTGTTGAATTAACATCAGCGCCGAGTCAAATATCACCAGCCACACAGTGTCAAAAACACCACGAAGTGCCAGGTAAACACTTTTCAACACCATCTCAACATACTTTTTACACCTGTCGGTGTGGTCCTCCATTGACACTTGATCGGTGTTAGATTTACCACCCATGGCGTTAAATCTAACACCGCTCTTTTCGCACAGTACTTGCAGTACTCGCAAAGTATCACAAAACATCCTGCTATATAAAGATTTTGCAGTGAAACCTAAAATTTAAGGAGATATTTTTCTCACTAAACCATATCAGTGGACGATTTAATCTAGAAGCAATTTTATCATAAGTATTGTTCACTTTTTGTCTATTCAACAATACTTAACATTGATTATCCTGATTAAGATTTTTACATTGGTTGTTTTTATCCCAAACTCACATTTTAGAACTACTTTGAAGAACTATAGTTGATTTTTTTGTTCCATCTGCAAAATGGTACATGATGCATTTAATTCACTGCTGATATTTTTCTTTGCCTTCCATTGGTCTGTAACAGAGATTTTCATTACAAAAGGTTCTTTTCAAAACCTACAAGAAAAATCACATTTCTTGTTGTTGATAGTTTTTTTTTTTGCAGTAAACAATACTTTAAATGATGAGGTATAACTCCATCCCATTCATTTGTAAACAATGTCACAACATAAGGTATGTAATAATACCCAATACAGGATTGTCAACATCTTTAAATTCTAGCATGGAAGAAAAAAAAAAAGAAAGAATCTAGATACGTGTATTTAGCTGGAATTTATTACCTTTAAAGAGGAAATCCACCACAAAAATAAGTAAAAATAAATAAATAATTCATAACCAGTCCTTATGAATATTTACATCAGGAAGTTGACGATGCCGTGCTCTCACAATAATTTCTTATTCATTTCATATACAGGAATGACGAAAATCTCATAATTTTATTTCAGCTGTATGAATATAAAATTGTCTTGAAACCACTCTAAATGATATAATGAACAAATGTTAACTCTGATATATCTTGGTATGGGAGCATGCTTTTACTTGTATTAGCTAAAAAAAAATCAAAATCCGAATTTCATGCATACATAAGCAATTATGAGGGTATGACATCATTAACTCACTCATTTGAATATTTATGAGGACTGGTCAAGAAATATTTTCAGAAAAAATGTAAAATTTTAAAATATAATATCTTCCTTATTACTTATCCGATTCTTGCAATTTTCTATTGTGCTGTATAGCGAATATTTTTCTCTTTTTTTAAAAGTTTGTTTACTTGTTTATTTTTTATTTATTTATTTATTTTTTATTTTTTTTTTTTTTGGGGGGGGGGGTTAGTGGATTTCTTCTTTAAGTGTGAGCCAAGTGTGTCATGTGTCTTGAAGATCAATGCCCTAATGAAGAGCCGTTAGAAGCTCTAGGACTCTTAAGGTGCACCCTAGTGCCACCCTTGCCTCATTTTATATGACGACAGTGGATGAGCTGTAATCCAAGGACAAAAATCTTACGTCACTTTGTTTTTGCCAAGTTTGCGTGTGCGGACACATGTGACTCATACTCAAATTCCATTTGTTTATTGTTTTTTTCGTCGAGGTGGACAGAATGGCGGTATTTTTTTTTTTTTTTTTTGGGGGGGGGGGGGTGGGGTGTTTACAGTTTGTTTATCCAAAAGTTCGTTAATCCAAATATAAATTCGTGATTCAGAAGGTTCTGTAATAATCCGAAATGATAAGAAAAAAGTTTTTATGTACATACCTACTATTTAGTTTCGGATTAACGAACCATATTCATTTTCGGAACAACGAACCTTTTGAATAACGAACCTTATTTCATTTAGGAGAAACGAGCCTTCGGAATATCAAGCTCTTGGAATAACGCCACAAACTACGGATTGAGGAACCCTATATATTCTGTTTTCCGACAAACGAAAATGTAGTTAATAGGGAATTTGTGTGTTTCGGAATACCGAACCTTGGGAATAACGAAACTTAGGAATAACGAACATCATCGGTTTTAAAGGGTGTAAAAAAAAAAAAACAAACAACCCAATAACAACTAAACAGACAAAAACAAACAAATAGAAAACATGTTGCTGTAACCTGCTCAAACCCCTCGTGGACCACCCTGCTGAATAAAATCACGGTTCAAGTTTAACAAGTCGAATATGGAGATGTTTTACGAAAGTAAAATGAAGTTGGATTTTCATTCTAAATTTGCTCTTAAGTTTTTACGATTAAGATTATAGAGATAAGAGAACAATGCCGACCCGTCTTGAGCGAGACTAAGAGCCTAATGATGACTAAACTTTTGAAGGTGACTCCGATGCTCAAGTTTGTAGTGCACGAAATGTTCATAAGAACTTTCACGAGTATGATTCCGTGCGCGCAACGAGTCTCGTCCCGTTCAGAGCGATTCGCCATATGTTTAACGTAATGACACATTCACTATTCGTTACTGGTGATGCAGGGTATAAACTTACTGGATTTTTGTCCATGAGCGAGCAGCAGTCATCTATAGCAAACTCTCCTATCGCAGGGTCAATGGTCAACGATCTCTAAAAATTACATTTCACCTCTGAAAGGAAGCCGCCCGCGGGGTGCTGACTTCCACGGAAAGTTGTTACAGAAATACAACAACGACTAACTGCCCCCCTGCCGTAAGAAAGGCCTGTGAGTGAGTGATATCTTGCCGTTATATCAAGACCGACCATATCAAGCTTTTGTTGTTGTTGTTGTTTTGCTCTCTCCCGGAATAGATCAAAAAAGTGAGTATCGATCGATCTTCATTAACTAATCCGTTTCATAATCATATCACAGTTGTATATCAAGTGGAAGTTAATTGTACATCCCGCTTTGCATCTTTGATTAATCAAACGGTAAAATTGCTTGATGTTCTTCTTTTTTTATATCGTTAATCTTACGCACTGCAATGATGATGATGATGAGGATGGTGATGACGGCGATGATGATCATTAGGGTTACGGGTGCTACAGTATTATTATTCTACTTTTTTTTTTTGTAAAGGATCATAATGACTATGATTATATTTATTACAATCATTGTTGTTATCATTATCGTTATTGTTATCGTCATCAATTTGTTATTGTTGTGTTTTATTCCGCTAGCAATGATAGTTCAGATTCCTGCTTTTATGGAAATCGGGAGAATAACTTTTTATTTTTCCAAACCCTGGTTTTAAGGCTGCGTAGGCCTTTTGTCAACTAGACAAAGCAATACCAACCCAATAATTTACAATAATCACAATTAAAACTGCAACATTTTGAAATGCTAATAACTGACCTTCCGTTGATGTGAAGGTGCGTTAAAGATCTAATACTCATCATCTTCTGCTGCACAGTACTATCCTCTACTGCAAGAATTTTACTGGGCTCGATCGGTATCCGAGTAATCGTCTGTGCTCGTTGTGATGACCAAATTCATCGAAATTCGAAATGCAGTGATATAAAAGGCGTTTTTTTTGTGTGTGTGTGGGGGGGGGGGGGGCATATTTTTGAAGTTTTATCAACGGGGGACGGAATTGTCAGTATCTCGATACATGGTCATACATAAGCTGTCTGTGTCAGAACAAATTTTGAATTTCATTGCAAAATAGCCACTCAATTTGGAGATATATGGAAAAAGGTGAAAGAGTAAAATAAAAAAACAAACAAAATGAGAGAACATGGAAAAGGAGGGGTAGGAAGAAGAAAAAGAAAAAGAAGCTGAAAATAAGGAAATTGAAGAAGAAGTCGGAGAGATAGAAAACAAGGGGCAGGAAGAGAAGGTAACGAACATAATGATGGAAATGGTGCTTAAAATTCAAGTTACCGGTACTTATGTTACCTGCATGCACCTACATTTGTAGACTCCACGCGATACTTGCGTAGCTCAAGCACGGTGGAGTTGGGATTAAGTTTTACCCCTTTTTCATTTATGTCTGCAAACCACTCAGGACTCACTTGAATCTCCCATTAACACAGGAAATGCATAGCTATGTGGGAAGAGGCGGCCGTCATCGCTAAGATTTTCAAGGGGACCCATTCTTGTGTGTATACCAATAGAAGCGCGGTTCATGACGTTTGCTTCCATGAAATATTTGCACACTAAGCCATACGTAGACTTTACCCACAAATATAACCCTAATCCTAATCCTAATCCTCACATCAAACTACACCTAGAACCTTATTATCAAAGCCCTAGCCCTTAAGTCCTTCAAGAAAATACGACCGGAGCACTTGTCGCAAAAGCATATGCCGTGTCACCAGAATCGAACACAGAGCTTCTATACTCTTTGGTGTACAAGTGTAAAAGGGCAACGACTGAGTTTGAGTTAGAGTTTGAGTTCATTCATTTGTAACAACAACTATGTAGGCCCACAAGAAAATTTGAATACCTAATAGGTAATCTAACACTACATGTTTGTGTTATCATCAACATAAAATATACAACACATATAACAGTCTATAAGTAAACTAAGAAACATATCAAAATACATAATGAATGAATGATAAAGTTATCTAGAACTCCTTAGCAAAAAGAGCTTCATGGATCATACAATATTGATGATTATAATGTACACATAATGTTGCTAAGAATCAAGAGATAGCACAAAATGCCAGGTATTGTTCCTTTAACACGTATTACATAATGAACAAATGAAATATGTATCAAAATGCTTTTATAACGTTTCCGATTTGTAGTACCTTGTCTATACAGATTTTATGTGTTTTGTTATTTTACTTCGGAAAGATTTCTTGGTATCAATTTTTCTTACTTTTTTTTTTGCAGAGCTTATTCGATAATTTAATTCCTATATGAAAAACTGAAGCGGGAATACATAAATTCATACCTGCAACTACCTCTCATGTTGAAGAAACCAAGCGGATAATGTTACAATGAGTACCGAGAAATACCGGTGTGAAATTAGGAAAGGGAAACGATTTTTTCCAGCACTTATACTACAGTTTACGGACAGATCACCCCTATGGATGTCATAGCACACTCGAAGTTAATAGTCCCATACGTAGGTATCTGTGCTGGAAGTTGTCGGAGCTCAAGTAATGTTGCGTGTCCGTTGTGACATTTTCTTTTTTATTATTATTAATTTTTTATACGGTATTTTTTTTAACCACATTGCCGAGGAAGTTATCAATGTAGAAAGAATGACAAACAGAAGATGAGGAAATGAGAAGAGGAAAGATCGAAAGAAAGTGGGTCATAGTTCGATAATGTTTAGCAGTAGTCCTTACATTTTTATTGTACCATTAACGTGTGTCTGGCTGATACCCATGGTAGTTTTCCTGCTGGTTTGGTTAAGAGGCGGGTTTGAGAAGTTGGATACGCGCCAAGAGCAATCCTAAGGGGGAAATTACCTCGATCAGCCATACATCATGTGGATTCATTGAGTTTTATGAGGAAAATCGGACGATGCGTTCAAAAGTTCTGACTTTCTATAAAGCTTGGGCTACTCAATAAGTCTTAGAGATGTCTTTGGGTAAAATCCACGCGCTATCATCGCTTTATAAGGAGATTCCACAACATTTGGTGGTGTCACTGTAGAGTAGCGATAAACAATAAATATATAAGGAGAGTTTCATACTCTTCACTACATTCTGCTGCCTTGGATGATACAAGAAGAAAGAAAAAGATCCCACTACTAATTGACCTTACTCCTTCAAAAGGCAGAGAAAATGAAATAAGCCAAAACACATATCAGTTACAAGTGCAAGAGCAATTTACTTTTTCATGAAAAAAAAAAGAAGTGCAGTCTCTGCGTATCTCTTTTTATCTTTGTGCTATCATGGCATCACATCTTGCCCTAGTCTTTCCGTCCAGACGTGACTACGCATGGATTAATAACACAAACTACGAAAAACGATTATTATCTTTTGAACGGCTGGTTTGAATCTCCTCAAACTTATCAGTGTTGTTTCCTATAGATTATTGTATTTTGTATTCACCGGGTTCGCATTAGTGTCTTGGGCATAATTTATCTTTCACCCTCCCTGTGCCATTGACTTACCTATAGACGGCAAATTAATGTACCATGCAAAGGGTTAAATATCTGGTTGGAATAGATATACGCGGTTTTGACGTATATAATAACAACCGATGAGATTATTGACTTCACTATTACACTAACTGTCATAGACCACATGAATTTAACAGAAAAGGACACAAGAATTACTTCCTTTAGCTTGAGGTTAAGCCTATAATAATGAAATCATTTGTTCCTTTCTCTCTCTCTCTCTCTCTCTCTCTCTCTCTCTCTGTGTTTTTGTTCACGCAATATCCTGTGCACCTGTTAGATCCATGTCGTCATAACCACTTCGGTTAGCAAAACATTATAATTCACCTTGCAACCTAATCAGCCTATTAGTTTGATTTTGAATTTAGTTTCCGCCGACACGAAGGAGGCAATTACATAGACTCCCAGTAATCAAGTAGGGGACCGAATGCTTTGAATCGTCCCTTTCGGAAGGCTATACACACTTATGGCTAATTAAAGAGGAAATCCATCAAAAAATAAATAAAATCCAAAAGAAAGAAGAAAAAAAAAATCCCAACAGAACGTTCCAAAAATGACAAATTTTTGATGACATTTTAGAACGGCATTCAGCCTTCGGAAAACTTTTCCTTCGACCAGTCTTTATGAATATTGAAATGAGCGAGTTGATGATATCATGCCTTCGCAATTGTTCATGTATGTTATTTATGAAATTCGGAAAAAAAAATGTTATTTCTTTTTTTTTATAGCTAATACAGGTAAAAGCATATTCCCACTCCAAAATATATCAGAGTTAACATTTGTTCTTCTTTTGGGGGTGTTTTTTTAAGGCAAGTTATTCAGCTGAAACGTGAGATTTTTCTCATTTTTTGTTGTTGTTGGTACGATTAAGAAATCGTAAGAACATGACGTCATAAACTTGTTGATTTGAATATTCATAACGACTGGTGAAGAAGTGTCTTTCGAAAAAAAAAATGAAATTTCAATTATTATCATAACTTCTCTATTTCTTATCCAATTATGATACTTTTTGCACTTTTCTGCAAGGAGTTTTCCCGCTTTTTCTTTGGAAATTGTAAAATTTTGGAGCTAAAGAGTGACGCCTAAAAGGGCGCAACGATATAAGGGCCCTGCGACTCGAACCGAGATCGAGCGCCTTATCCGTTGAGCCAGAACAGATCTAGGTCGGTAGCCAATTATCCCATGTTGTCGGTGAAACGCGAGCAACTGCATTGAACTGGGCAATTAAATTTTACCGAATTTGTCATAAATGTCAACGGATTTCTATCCCAGTAAATGTCAGTGAGTCACCCCGAAAAATGCGTTCTGTTGGAATAAAAAAAGAAGGAAATGTGTGTTCTTCATGTGACTATGAAATGGCATAAGTAAAGCTTTTTTTAAAACTATATATTTCGTTGTGTTAAATGATATGCAGTATAAATGCGAATGTCGCGGTTGTTTTCTCTTTCATTTCCAGTTACGAATAAAGCGCGGAAATATGATTATTTGTAGTCTGACGTCGAGGTGGTTCCTGAGCTTATACCTTTTGGATTTGATTGGATTTATTCATTCAATAATTCATAAAAACCATATACACAAATAGAGAAAATACACAACATATAAATACACATACATTCAGATTCAAGTCGTCAAGTATAGGCCTACATAAAAATTATTGACATGTCTGCAGAACGGATATAGAATATAACATCAACGTCAGAAATTATGAAGCATTACAGGAACTTAACAGGAAGGCGGAGCCTTACATGAAGCCAAGTCGTATAACATGTACCAAATGGACAACGTATTAGCATCAAAATTACCAACAGCAACAACACCAACAAAAAAGACACACATATGAACGCGCACACAATTATACACATAACGAACGTTTACAAATTAAACAAAAAATATTAATCTTAAAAAAAAACACATTTTTCTACGATACAGTTATTCTAAAGATTGTCTCTAACTCAAATACTGCTTAAAGGGGCATTCCGGACGATTTTCATAATTTCACATCATGTAGTACATAAATCAACAGCTCCATGTATAGATTCGTGGAATTTATTGTGGTCTTTGAGCAGAGAAACCAATAAATTGAAAATCTTAAACAAATTACACTGAACGGTGATGATGACATCAAAGCCTCATATATTTCAGAAATGTAGCAGTGTAATTCCATTACAATACCGCTTGCTCAACAAGTTCACCTGTGAAAAATCCATGCATGCCTTCTTCTTTTGTTCTGCTTCCTTGAGCCCTAACTCATGCATTCTTATGGTGAGGCTGTCATGTCATCATCCTTGTTCATTGCAATTGGTTATACATTTTGAAAACATTCTCATTACTTATCCCAATCACTATAAATTCTGAAACTCTGTACTCAGTTGGACTAATTTATAGTTGTTCAAATGTAAAAGTCTGAAAATCATCTGGAGGTCCCCTTTAAGGGGATGATAATAGTATTGGTTTAGATGAGGATTGGGCTTTTAACTTTGTCCAAGATACCAAGAAAGCACTTATGAAATAGTACATAGCATGACGAATTCAAAATTTATTTGATGAAAATCGGTTATAGAATGGCTGAGCCATCCAAAAACAAAGTAACTACCCATCTTTTCCAACACACGCAAATAACATGTTCAACAACATGAATGAAAGAGTTGCCAATGGTAATTCAGAAAAAGTTAAAACTTTGACCATTTCTTCATAATTCACTGATGTGAACACACACACACACACACGCACACACACACACACACACACACACACACACACATAATGTCCTTGAATGACTAAAAAAAAAACCAAAAAACACCACACCACACATTGTAATATCCATGTTCGTCATCTCTCGTTGCCAGCTATACCACCCGTGAAGAAAAATGATACAGCGCTTATTTCTTGAATGGCTCATTGAATTAGCTTTACACGCGCATGCAAACCAGCTCGGGAGGTTTCCATTAGGTTAAGAGGTTTTTCACAATGTGCGGGCGGGAAACCAAGCCTCAGCTACTTTACACGATAGTTCCGCCCTCCCAGCACAGTAGTTAAGTGGATCTCTTTTCCGCTATAGGACGGTGCTCGCGTTGATCCCTCGTTTCCCCGGTTCCAGTGTTTGTAAACTTTTTTTTTTTTTCAAACAATATTGTCTCACGCAACCACTTGTGGCGCTGCTCCAATTTCGGACGCGGCTGCCAAAATATTTGGTGTGTTGACTAACCCATGAATCGAGGTCAAGATCAGAGTCACCCAGTGTGCCCCGTCTAAGTCATTAGCCTTCGAGTTGGGGCAAGTAGAAGATTTTGTTGACGATGTTAACATGACCCCTTGTTGTCTTTTTTTCTTTTTAAAGGCTGGAACATTGCCTCGCCATCAAAGATAATGTTTGCTGATGTTTCCCCCTATGTATTCAGGTTTTTCCAGGTTTTATCTCGTTGGTGTAACTTCAAACCTAGTTTTCCAACACCCTCTATTTCTTTAAAAAGAAGACAATACACGAGTACATGAACACAACATAAAGATATGCTCTGCTGCATACTCACATGATATGATGTTATGCATCGTAAATACTACCCATACGCATATACCATCTCTCTCTCACATACGCACACATACTAGTATATATCACTGAGATGAATCGTTTACACGAACTACAGTTATGAGGCAGATAATCAGTATGATTATATACAACAACAGTAGAATAATTAATATAGTATAACTGCATACTTCTATCCATAGAAAGACAAGCCGACGGACGAGCCCTGACAGACAAAAAGGTTTCAAAGCAACGGGCTTATGAGTAAAGAGATGAATAGGTATGAACAGTTTGATAGATTTAAAGTCAGATAGTTAGTAAGGTGAAGTCAGTCGGTACACTGCAAAAAGTCCGGTGTTAAATAGTGAACACCGAGCTGGCGTTAAATTTTCGGTGCTCATTTATGGTGTTAAATTAACACCTCCGGGTGTCATTTCCAAATTTTAAACTGTTTTTTGAAGAGTTTCTTAGTAACTGCACTTCTTGTTGATTTTTTATCTAAACAAGACGATCAAGAATTTTACATTAAAATACTACATTTTTGAAAAAATGTGAAAATAAATTTACACCAAAGTAACACCAGCTGGTGTGGTCCCTTATTAAAGCTGGACGGGTGTTAAACCATTGATATTAACACCAGCAAATATCAAATCAACAACATGTGGTGTCATTTTTGAATTAACACCAGTACAGTGTCAAAATAACACCAGGTACAGTGTCAAATTAACGCCACGAAGTGTCAGGTGAACACCTTTCAACACCATCACAGTGCATTTTTAACACCTGTGGGTGTGGTCCTTTATTGAAGTTTGATCGGTGTTAGATTTAACACCAGTGGTGTTAAATCTAACACCGATGTTTTTACAGTGTATAAGCCTAAAGGTCTAATGATTTTATTGTTCATATGTATCTTGTATAACGCAGTGAGACAATTATGATTATAATACTCGTGGTCTTCTGCCAGGCAGCAAAGTGTACGATGTATCCAGTAATACAGAAATGACCACATCACGGGTGAGAATAGGAATGGTCACTCATACCAATCCTATTTATAACCAGAAAACCACACAGGAAGCTACAAGCGCTAATCACGCCGGATTAATTTAAAGCTTACAACAGTCGCGTGGCTGTCTGTGATTTTACGCATGCGTGGGGTTGGCTGTGTGTAACGAGTATAGTGGTGTTCAGTGGGAATAGCCCTTCTCAGGACAGCGTACTATGTAAAGAACAGCATATCAGAAGATCTTTATGCATTTGACTATTGTATGTGTTGTGTTGTTGTTTTTGTTTATCATAAAGGTTCTATTCTTAACACGTCCAAGGACGGAGTAACTAAAAGGATCGGTGTCGTTCACTAGAGTGAACGCCACGGCGCGCCGTCTGTCCATGCTTGGGCGGGCGCGCTTGCGTACATTGTATGTGAAGCAGTTTACTCATATTGAGGGGTGAAAGATTATAAAATCAATACATGTACATTATTTGGTTCACTAGCAAACTGAGTACTGTGACGTAATGATGATGTCAAGGCAATGTACGAGATTGTATTTTAATGATTTTAGTGGAAAGATAGAGGCTCCAAATTAATATTTTACTGTCTCTTATACTCTGTTCTCTTTGTTTCTGGAAGGAACTATAGTAACTTTCTGTAGTGTTGATACACGCAAACACAAACACACCCCCATATATCTATCAATCTATGTATTTCTTCATCTGTCTATCTATCTACCTACCTTTTATCTATCTATAATATGTATGTTTTTACGCATTTATTTGAGGGTTGATATTTGGGACTGCGGCTGCTTGAAAACAAAGAAAAAACAATTATTGAAATATATAGGATAATTATATATATATTTGTACCTTAAATGATATAATAACTTGTTATGCAGCATCATGAAAAATATTCATTTTTCTCTATGTAGATGATGAACTTACTTTAAAAAAACTTTGAAATATATATAATAATTATATATATATATATATATATATATATATATATATATATATATATACATATATATATATATATATATATATTTATTTATTTATTACAAGGGTTGCGAGCATGTGTGTATGCGTGTATTATGTGTATGTATGCATGCGTGGATATTTTGGGCGGGGGTTCGTAATTCCTTGTAAGCGTCGTCCTATTATCCCCTCTTCCGAGCGATGTCAAACTTAATTTTCGTCTGGGATCGCGTACAGTCGCTAACAGCTCGCCAAGCGGTGGAAGATGTACATGGAAGTTGTGTTATTGTACGTTACGCTAGTCTCCCACCAAGGCGCTAATGTTCGCTATTCCCTTTTTGATATTTTTATTTTTATTTTTTATTATTTGTGGTAAACATTTTGAAGCTCCCGTGTGTGTTGGTTTGCAGAATAGGCACTGACATTTAATGCACCTATTTTTTTTTTTTTTTTCACTTTGCAGTAGGTTTGTAAAACTTTCTACGCTGGTTGAAGATTTCAAATGTACTTGAGATAACGTTTCATTCACATTTGATGAAAGAACAAAAATACATAAGGTGAATTATAGACATGCATGTTTCGCAACGTTGTCTCGAACAGTTTAAACAGTTTCACTTCACGAGTTTCCAATTGATTTGTAGTAAATTGTACACAGATATTCAAATCATATCTTTTTTCTGTCATTGCGCAACTGTAATCTCATTCACCCTCAAAAAAAGTTGAGTATGATAACGGAATAAAGATATATAGTTATCTTATTCGATGTTATATCACATTTGAAAAGAAATCTATATAGTGAAGCTGTGTGCATACTCGTAACTGTGAAGGCAAATCTTAAAGCCAATTTGAACATTGTGCGGCATTCCACAGGCCAAGCTGGTAGTCCCCATGCCTATTAATGACTGAAATTGCGTAAAAATAAAAAACAAAAGGTTTTTATTTTTAGGGATAAGGGATAAATGGTTTCAATCATTAGGAAGAAATTTTATTGCTCATATTCTTTTTCGTATACCGTCTTTAACGGAGGCTTTGATCATAATCCTCATCAGCATTAAAATCAAGACATTGACCCTCTCCGAACTGGTATTGGAGTGTAGCTCCTCATTTCACACGGGCCAGAACACTTATTAGGAGTCATAAACTAGACGCATTTTGTTTGTTAGTTTGAAAAAAGTTTTTATTTTGGTAATGTGGAAACATTCTATTTACTGTATTTGGAAACTTTCTAGCTTGTGTTCTTGGTGGGGTTTTTTCCGTCTTTCCCGTCTTGGTTGTTTAGGTGTATTGCACTTTTTATTCTTAGTTCTGTTCTTTCCCTTTGAGGGACAATTTTTGCCTCTGGCAGACTTGATACCTTCGATACAGGCACTGCAAATTTCCTGCACCTCCCGTTAAACCAAGGGCGCTGAGTAATCGAGTGCCGATATATTGCGTGATTGCCTTGAACATGTATGCGTCTTACGTCACAGAGTCAAATGACGACTGTCAAAAGAGTCTATCCAGGGCACATGAACTCAAAAATAATTCATGCTTAAAGATGGTATGTTTGCGTGGTTGCTTTTAAATTTTGTGCTTAATTTCTTAGTAACATTTCAAAAACAAAAACTTACTTTGGATAAACATCCGTGTCAGGCATAAATGACGACTTTACTCACCGATATGAGTTTTTTTTTCCTTTTTTGTTTAAGACTTGTAAACAAAATAAGATGTTCGGCTACAGAGTTTATCACAGAATCTGATATCTGAATTTTTAACGTTTCGATGAGTAAACCAAGTTGAGATTCTAGCAAGTTTCCGAAGAGCGAGTGTGTATGCTTAACGCAGGGATAGTATATCATTCATGTCATTATGTGTTATATGTGTAAAAAAAGACATAGTGCATACATACTCGAAAGACTGTTCAAGAACTGTTTTGTGAAAATTAGCGAAACTTCACAAGTCAACTGTTTTAACTCGTCTGGAATTACCCTTTAAGCAGAACAGAAAATTACTTACGCAGTCATTCCGTCTTAGTCACTCTATCAGTGATTTTAACTCAGATTTGCCACGCGCCATCTTAACTATACCTTAAAACACCATTTGTGCCCCTGAATCACAAAACACACAAAAAGTCGCCAGACATGGATTTTTAGTTAAGGGCAGATTCTGAAAGAGCAGACTCTAAGCTTTAAAATGGTGTATCAATTCAAATGGACTCCCCTAACCTACCTAAATACTGGAAAGAAAGCGCACACTCTGGAAAAGTGTGAACTGAGAAAAGAGACTCTGAAGTACAGGGTCTATTCAAGTGCCTACCAAGGTAATCTTTACTAAGCCGTGCTACCTGTGCCATTAATGGGACAAAAACCTTGATGTAAACAATTGTAGCAACAACAATGAGGGATTATCAGATTAAGCTGAAATTACGCATGTTTGATTAACACATTTCGTTCATAATAAAAATCAACTTTCAAAGCAGTAGCATCATCGCTTCAAAAGTTATTAGAATTGAAAGTGAAGAGTGTGCAAAGGATTTTCAAGAAATTAAAAGGGACCTCTAAAAAAACCTGATCACACTACTTCACCAAAAGGGGTTGTAGAAAAACTGCTGAAAACCCACTTTCCCATTCAATTTACAATCCCAAACTTAAGGATAATGTAGAAGAAGAATAGCTCTTTCAGAATATATGAAAAACTCAAAACTGACTTGGTTGACCTGTTCCAACACCTTTCTTGAGTCCTCACATAAAATCAAGGGGTGCGACTTTTTGTTTGTTTTGTGATGCACGGTCACATTTGAAAACATTAACCATTAAGTAAAAAAAAAATAAACGTCTCAAACACTGAGGATTACATGTGGACGCTTTTACCTACAAAATGAGCAACAACTATCACTCATTTTTTATTAATACTTGAATTTGTGGTACCTGTTGATACACAGGAACAACAGCAAACAAATAAAAAAAAAACGATCAAACTAAACACGAACAAATAAACAAACATGAATACAAATGCTGAGTTGTCTGTTATACCAACTGAAGACATAGTAACTGAACAATTCCACATAATCATACAAATCATATAGCGAACGAACAAAATACACACGCCAATGCTCGGGCTCCGAATGTACGTTGCTAACTAAAGGCGGAAATGGCAATGCGGGGGTGACCTCAGAATGAATGATTCTAAATTTAGAAAGACAGGAAGGTTTTCTTCCGTGGGTTTTTCTTTTTCAATGATTAACACTAAATTTGGCAGTGAGGCAGAAGAGAACAATTGCACAGCAACATTCTGACTCTTAATCAAAAGGCTGCTCTCTTGAAACGCGTGTTTTCGCCTTCAGAATATGACACAATGGTACGTGCTTGTAGGAACTGCGTTTTCTGTATGTCGTCTGCGGGTCATTCCTTGCTGTTTCTCATGTGAAAGAACGTGGAAGGCTAATGTATTTATCTCTACATCCTGTTAACACTGCCGATTTCACTGTTTCGTGCGCTGGCAACGCCTTCATCAAATAGCCAGGGTTATGTAATTGATTTCATTGTCTTCTGAAAACAAGAAAACACGTAATTTTCCCCGAATCCCTTTATATTTGTCGGGTATTGATGAAAGGTTCGTTGTTATGTGTTTGACTCAATTCTCGTTTCTCAAGATTCTCAATCCATGTCTACAGTGAACATTCGTTTATTGAACTAGATCGTCTGTAAAGAGAAATCGCTTTCAAAGCATCTACTCTCCGTTTGGAAATTTTAAACACAATGGCGTCTTAATATCCAGTTTTCAAACATCCAGGCATTAAGAGCTTTGGGCTGAACCCTACAACATCTATATCCTGATAAATGAATGTCATCCGCTATGCTAGAATTCATTTTTTTTTTAATATGTACTGACAGCAGAGCTCTAAAAGCGACAGAGGACGGCCCGTGAGGAAAGAAAGAACAATGAGCATGTATTACCGTTGTGACTTTGCTTGCTTTACTCATTCTGACAGATACGACGGCAAGAGGAATTTAATGCGAGATTATCTTTATCAACATCACTTAAAATGTGTCCACGCTGAGACAGTAAGTTTTTTGTTCCACCTTACATTGAACATATGCGACAGTGAGGATTGACTATACTTTAAGGCTCAAACGGGAAGTCATGTGCGATGGCTCACAAGCGTTCAAATTATCGCAATTTCCATGGCACTAAGTTCGGGTTTTGCTCAAATTTTCTCTGTTCACGTTCCATCAATTGCAGTCACAGTCGATTTGTAGGGTGAAGTGTATTTTGTTTTAAAGGAACAGATCACAATATACATTGACATAAAAAGAGAACATTTCAGTCGAATGTATTGTCAACCCTGGAACGAAGACCTGATGAATACAGGTGAATATAAGAATAAAGTGTGATGATAAAAAAAGAGGGATGCAGCTTTGGGGGGGGGGGGGGGATTACTCTATCAATCACAACATTCATCTTTTCAAAAGAGAAAATATGTCGAGACCCCTTTTTTCACTTTGTCAATCGAAAAGCTATATGGAAAGTGGATTTTGCATGGCGAACTACCAGTGATCACTATGATCATGATAACTCTCTTTTGCTTATCTGTCCCTCCTTTTGTTGATGTTGTTGTTGTTGTTGTCGTCATTGTTGTTAATTTGCAGCAAATGATATGCACCGTTCCCGGAGGTGATGGGTCATTTTCACAAATCCAAAGGTCTTTACCCCCAGGAATCGACTTAACGTGATTTCACTGCTCGGGTTCATGACCAGGTGCCAGATGATACACTTCAAAAGAAATTTTAAAACTCCTTCTGTCGGCAGGGTCGAATTTCCAGATTCATGCCGAGCTTTACGCGTCATGTTTTCCCTGATCCGGTCAATCCGTTTTACCAGATCGCAGAATTAGGGCTAACTACCTTCCGAGGACACCGGTCATGACCCTGTGTCCCTCCCACCGTTCGGGGCCTGGCGTCATAAGTAAAAGAGTCAGGTGGGCGAAATACAGGGGCGAGGTCATTGGATGGGGTAATTGCCACCATCGCCAAAGTCGGGCTCCTTAATTGGTAACAGTGTATCACAAGCAGTGTCATCACAACTCAATATAAGTCAAACTGGTGACGAAGTTAACATATCAAGATGTGAATACACTATTCCAGAAGACACAGGTAAAATTATGTGTCAGAGGTAGATATGCTAGCGGTAACTATCACAGCAGATGGTTTTGACTGATATTGTTTTATTCATTTCGATCTACAATGACTTCTTGCCGCTTGCATTCTTACCTCTAACGTTTCTGCATCTGCCATTTTGACTCAGAAGTTTTACTTCAGACATAGTCCTACTCTGAAGATATTTTACTTGCACTTAGATGGCAGATTCACGTTTTCATATTGTCAACATTTTCCCCCAGACTTACGTCACTCTCTACAGCATCGACTTCAAAGTGAAATCGTTTGTTTGCCTAAAGTCTATAATTGTTTGCTAAAAGAGTGTGCCAGACAGAAAACTATCATTTTACATTTTTTTTTTATTTTACGTAGATTTGTTTGTGTGTCTCAACGTATGTGTGTATCATATTGTGTATATGTATATTTGTTATCCACGCTGTAAACACGCTAAAGCGGGAGGCCACGGATTTCCGCAAACATGGTCACGCTGTTGCATGTGAGTCCGCCGAATGCAGAGAGCTATCTATTTTTACTTCTTTACCGCAATCAGTTCTAGTTGCAGATTTCATGCGTGCGTTAGTCAGAGCAATATAGATAAACCTTCCGTCTTCCTCTGTCCCTCACTCATTTGGGAATTTAAAATGTCACCCGTTTTTTTTTCCTTCGAAAGCAGCAGCAACGATGTGTTAAACATCAATCGAATTGTCATTAGCAGTCTAAAAAGACGACAGATTAATTGAAATGTCCTCGAATCTGTATCTGTTTGTGTTTTAAACCTGTTCTGGTATTTCGAAATGTGGCGTACTACTTTTTTTTTTTGATGGCGTTTATTAGAAAATTACATTTATGGTGTATAGGCGTCTGTCGAAAGCTTATCTAATCTCTTAGAAACTTGGATACCATGGATTGGGGAGAGGGCAATAGTTAGATAATGATTCTTTCTGGGATCCATGTCGTTTTATGTCTAATGCCATGGTAGAATGAATTGTGTTGATAATATGATAGTTTGCGTCCAAGGGGGCTTGTCCGGGAAGTAGTCCTGTAATGTATACGCAGCATAGTACGCATATATGTGGCAATGCGTCAGTTTTTGATGGCAATCCATCTAAATATGCCAACTGAGGGGAAACGACAATACTGAAAGCTGTTTTTAGTACTGTTGTAAATTTGAAGGGACTTCATCAGTTTGCAATTATTAAGGTAACAGCCACAAGAAACAATCTCCAGTGTTTTGCCATTATGTTGTGCAATAAAATTGCAACGTTTAATCGTACCACAAAGGGAGCCTACTTGAATACTGACTTGAAAATAATCAGCTGAGACGAAGATGATAAGTGTACTTATAACTTCCACTTCACCATCAAAGTTGTTTTTCGCATTTTCATAAAATGTCTTCATGTAGACAGACACTAGTAGATAGGGAGAGAGAAAAAGAAAGGGGTTGTTACTTTATCGTTGTTTTGTGACTTTTTGCCCCTGATGCATTAAAGTTCAGATTAAACATAATTCAGAAAATTCAACGTTTATCTTTGTATACTCAATTCCTATTGGCTGATGCCTGACTTATGTTTGAATGATTTTTTATTTTTATTTTAATGCAACAGGGCCCTGGTTATAGTCTTCGTTACATTTCTCTTGATTCGGATGTAACGATTGATGCTAGTCAGCTATATGAGGAAGAAGGAGATAACACGGTTTCACATTTAATATATTGTGTGTATCAGAACATTTAAATGGTCATTATGTTGGGGGGGGGGGGGTACATTGTCCTCAGATCCATCCAAGTCTATGATCACCACCAATCCATTCGTTTTATTTGCCCGTTGCCGTGGTGACGGGCCGGAAACATGCAGTTTATGGCTTCCATAGACACTGTACATTGTCGGCTATCTGTTATCTATAAGCCAACGAAGATAGCGGATGCATATGGAATCTTTTGAAAGTCGATATTCACAGTCACGAAATTGTCCTATTTGGACATGTATTTGGATTATCACAAATGGGAGGATACCCGGTAACAAATGGGATGTCAGATAAATGCGGTTGATCTATGATCAGGACTCTGTATGAGCGAGGCAAATAAAGATGCCAATGGAAATGGGAAGACAAATGACATGGTTATATGCACAACGGGCGTTCGTTGAAAATTTGTTCCGATTTTGAATGAAACGGTTGTGTAACATCGCGATCCTGTTCTGCACACGTACACAAAACGGAGAACTGAAAGCCAAATGGACGCAAAATTCACAAACAAATTTAAATTTTCATTGAATATCAATCCTAGAGTGTTTGAAGACGACTCGTTTATTTATTCTTTTTATTATTCTGCATTTATTTCGTTGTGATGGCTAAAGAACAGAATAGTTAATAAGTTGAGTGATTGCCACACATTGAGAACATTTTGAAACTCCATGAATATTAGAAAAGGACTTTCCCGATGTACATGAGAGGGTGGGTGGAGTTGACTATGAGATACTAATGAGACGAGGGAGGGGTACTGATGAGATCCCTTTTCACCTCCCTGGTGAGACTGGGGTCTTTCCTAGGCGGTGTACGATCGGATAGACGCGGACATCTTTCCCAGTGAAATTGGATGGTATCCCTTGATTTCGGACTGCTTCAAACACAGCTTCGCTTCCCGTAGTGATCATTATGGGATCACATTTTTTGGTGATCTCCTGCTGCGTGTCGTTATTATGGTCGCAGCTTCCGGTCAGCGCCGAAAATGCCAAGTAGCCTGCCTCTATACATCTGGTAACTGTTGCCAATTTGCGTTTGTCAGAAATCTTTTTTTTTTTTTTTTTTTTTAATTCGAGATATTTGCCAGAGGGAGGGCGATACCCTGACTATCGGTTGAACGACCGCTGGTTCACGCCCCCAAAAGCCCGCTCGTGTTCCTGGGCAAATCCTGTCACCACCTTACCCGTGTGGACGTCGCGTGTGTGTGACCCACGACCTGTAGATTTGGTGTGTCCCAGGAGATTGCCATCTACTGACGTAGACGTGTAAAGTATAATACTCCAGTACTCTAAGACTACTGATAAGTACCCCATTCCATCTGCAGTGCACATACTCACACACTACTTTAATACAGATACTCATTAAATGAGAGAACGGTATACAGAGTAAGAAAGAATGTAACAAAGTAAGAAAGAATGGTAAGTCAAAGGGAAATACAGATAAAATGTATCCATTTGGTGTTCTGTAATACAACAACACGGACGTGATGTTACATTAAGGGAGCCCATCAATGTTTCTGCTCACACTGTAATTAATCATGTTGCTATGGCAACGGTACAGCATTGTCGTCAGACTATGTTTATCCATTGCCCTCCTTGCAGTCAATTGGGCAGTGTTGTGAAATAATGCGGCTCAATGACTAAAGATATGATTATAGTGGATGATGCCCGTTATCACGAAAGTTCGTTGTTCCGAACACATAATCTTTGCATACCGTGATGATTCTCATTCCGAAAACAAAATAGGGCTCATTCATGTGAACATTGCATTTTCATTAAATTCGAAGGTGGTGACTCCGAGGGTTCAGTTCTCCGAAAATGAAATGGAATTCGTAAGTCCAATAATCGATAGTACGCTCGTAAATCCGGAAATGAAGTGCATTTCCTTCATCCAAAATGAAGCACAGCTGACTAATATAAATCGAAAAATGAAATAAGGTTAGTAAATGAGAGAATGGAATCGGATTTGTTACTCGAAAAATAATTGAAGATTTATCAAACCGAAAAAGAAATGGAACGGTAATATATATTGCATGTTCGGGTTAACGAACCTATTTCCATTTTCGGACGATCGAACAGTATAAAAACCTTTTGAAATGACGAAACATCGGAATAACGTGCATGTTCGGTTAACGAACCTATTTCTACTTTCGGACAATCGAACAGTATCGGAGTAGCCTTCCAAATGACGAAACTTCGGAATAACGAGATGTCACCGATAAGGCTAGCAATTAATAATAGCATTATCTCATTTATTGCTCTATGATGGAAAGTAATCAACGGGGATTATTAAAGGAGATTTCAGATTGAAATGTAATGGTTGAATGATTTTCGGTAGGTCCTCTAATAAGATAGAGAGAAAAACAACAACGTGGGGTGTTTGTAAATGAGAGAATCATAGGTGACTGGTGAGCATCTTGAGAACATCCGTTGACACACTTGCGCGCGGAACGCACCTGTGATTTCGTCACATCATTCATGGTGACTTGTGACAGAGGTATGAAAGAGAAGGATATCATAATCACGCTACGAATTATCAGAAAAGATTCGGAACAGAAAAAAAGGAACAAAACAAAAGGGAAATATCAACACAACAAACTTGGCTGTGTTTGTAAGGTATAGGAGGATTGGAAGACGCTTCAGTCTCCCTTGGGTGAGCAAGTCTGTAATGTGACCTTGGATTTCGCCTTATTCTCGACTCTGGACGCCATGGAAGAACAGAATCATTGCAATAATGAATCTGAAATGGGAAAATCCATCCATTTTGTAGTCTTTCTTTGATTTATGTATATGATTTGGAGAATAAATAAACAAACAAACAAACAAACAAACAAACAAACAAACAAAAGCCATCTGTATGTCCGAGGAGTCGAGAAGACCAGGGCCCCATTTCATAAACAAGATGTGGAGAGCGTCTCTTGCTGGAGTGGCAACTTCCTATTGCAACAGCCAATCGGGAAGCTGGATACTTGTCATTACCATGACAATTGCCATTCCAGGAAGACTTGCTATCATATCAACATTTTATAAAATGTGGCCCTGATCTCATATCGCCCTTTCTGGCCTTCTCGGACCAGATTAAGGTCGAGAGGGCAAGGTATTATCTCGTGTTCTTGAGATGACCTCTATACAAGCTTGAGTAGAGAGTAGGAACGATCTCTCTCCAACCTTCCTGATTGAAGGCACTACAACTAGTCGAATGTAGTCGAGAACGGGAAAGAGAGAAGCGGCCGTGGGGAAATACATGATGGTGATATATCCGGCTCTTTTTTTTTTTCAGACCGTTTGAGGGAGGGGTGGGGACAAGATTCCTGACACGACATTCATGTTGTGTTCTAGCATCGGGTGTTGATCGTCGTGATTGCCAAGGAATTTCGACCTCAGCGGGCGACGGGTTAATTAATTTCCCCGCCAGTCCTTAATGGTCCGAGCACTAAGGATTCCCGGCTTTCCCTATTTGCTCAGCTGGTGCGCGTGAGACGTATAATGACATGTCTCCGTCAGCGGGAAACGGGATGCGTAGGAGAGTGTGTGATTGTGCGTGTGTGCACGTGTAAGGGCGCCCTCAACCAGGTGCTTACTACTCACTTCCTTTAAGAGGGATCTCCCCTCGTGTTGTCCTGCCCCCGCATGCGGCTTTCATCAACACTATCTAGAGCTTCCAATATTCTTATTCGTGTCGCAGCCTTTTCTTCCAACTACATAATTCCTGTCGAGAACTGGACGGATGACACAATATTATATCACAGAGCGCTTATCTGACTCCAAAAAGATAGGTATCGTAACATTCTTAGCAATCATCTTTGTAGTTCTACCTCTTCTTGTTGTTTGGGTGTTCATTGCAGGTCCACCTGTCGTTTTACAATGAGGTTGATTACTTTTCATGGAAATTGCTCATAGAGTTCATGACTGTGTCGCTTTTTCAATGCTTTGCATTGGACAGTTTACCGTAATCGCGGGACCGCCATGATTTTTGCACTAAATGAGAGCTACCATAGACAAATGCAAAGATGCAATCAGTTGATCTTTGCAAGGAAATGAATATCACCTGCCTGATCTTTTATACCTTTCTTTCTGTGCAATTTTAGTCATGGTAGCTTTACCAGAGTAGAAAAAGGAAAAATGATATGATGACCAAGTTCTGTGATGTTGCTCAGAACGATGTAGTGCGCAATGACAAGCACAATTTGAACGGCCTGTGATAGATACATCGGCATTTGTCTTCATCCGGTTGTCAGCACTGATAGATCAAAGAGAATGGTGAACTCCATCACAACCTGCAGGGCACACAATGGGGAGGGGGGGGGGGAGGGGCTGCACCCCCCTCCCCCAAACACAGGCCTCTGGCTCTTTAAGCAAAAAAAAAACAAAAACAAAAACAAAAACAAAAAAACAAAAACAAAAGCAAAAAACATGTATAATGGAGATTTATTTGTTTAAACACACACATACTTCCAAATGGTTCCGCCCCGAAAAATTGTGACCCTGTGACCCAAAAAATTGAAGCCCTCCCAGAATACACACAAACAATAATGATGATGTAAATGATTTAAACAAAAAAGTAAAAAAAACAAAAAAAACAAAAACTTTCCGCTGCCCCTGAATTACGTACGACATGAAGGTCATGTGACACCAGGGGACTGCCATTTCGTTGGGCATTTTGACGTAACAGTGGTTGAGAATGGGAACTGTGCATTTCCGACACGACGCCCCTCTCTGTCCGATTATGGCGTATAGTGGTGGTTACGACTTGACACCTTTGTTTGTTTGTTTTTTACCCTTGTCGGTGGTTGTGGGTGTACGCATTCATTTGCAAAAGGGTAAGGTCTATTGTTTAATCAAATGTGCGTTTAGTAATAATGTCAGGGCAACTATGCAAGGTTGTAGGCACAGGTGTCCGGTGGTGATAAAGTTGCTTAGAACTTTGAAGACCCCTAGCGGATGCTATCAACGAAGTTTTCTTACGAATTACGCCATTTGAGGCATTCGTTTTCGACAGTGGAGTGCATGAGTGGGGTTCGGCATTGTCTTTTCAGCGGATGTTGTAGGCGTATAGTTCCAGTTTCGACGATCTGCGGCATTATTCTCTCCATCTACTCAGGTACGTAGCTTGATCAGTCGTATGAGAATCGAATGCATTCTCCTCGTTGAAGTTCGAATGTTATTTTACCTTTGTTTTAGATAGATGTTAAAGAACATCAAACACAATCTTTTCCACAGAGGACTAGCACAGTGCAGGGGAATAATAGTCCGGGGAGAACAATCAAGTACGAATAGGATAAACGGTACGAAATAATCTTACCCGACATCTTTAATACCTGACGCTGTCGGGGGCGCTGTCAGCTATACAACCCAGCATAGGCGGATGCAAGAACAGAGCGTTTAGTGCAGTGCAGATTAGTGACAAACTCGCTGTGAACATTGCGGTATCTCGTAGGCAGCCGTTTGAGAGGGGTTATAGTTGATATATCGATAATAGATAAATAATGTGGATAATGTTCTTATCATTCAAAAGTAAACCACTCACGGTGTGACCAAGCTAAACGTTTGGAAGTTTATTGTAAGTGATTTCATGAGAAATCCTTAATGTTGCAACACTAATTCTTTTCCAGTATAGATTTGTCCTCACATTTCTGGCGACCAAAGGAAAACAAAAATATTTCACGTTGATATCTGAATAAATAATATATATTAAAAAGAGACAAAGGCAGCAAACGAAAATATCCACGCACAGCATAACGGTAAAGGTTATATTGAATGATGAAAACTTTCACAGAATTCACTATTTTCTTATCAGATTCCATGATTATCACTTTGAAACTGGATATTTTTAATGGTTGTAGAAAATGGATGGAGATTCTCTCGGCGGAATCTGACTCAATGTAGTCTCCTAATGAGAATGGAAAAGAAAGCTTAAGGAATATAGTAAATGAAGAAGGAACTGGAGAAACTGCAGTTCCAAACCAATAAAACAGACCAACAGCTCAAAGCGACTCCACGTTAACCCATCGCTCATAGGAATGCGCAAGGTTCCAGTTCAGTTCAATTTATTTCTGCGTTCCGTTTTCAATACAATGCATCAACAAAATGTCATAAATTATATGGATTGTTCCTATGCATATACAATTGCATACGCATTATGCAGTGCAATCGTACGAAAGAAAGGACATAATAAGGAAAAATAAATCTAAACATTGCACGAGAGGGAATACTGCGAATTAAGTTTTGAGAGAGAAAATAATTATATACGTGTGAAATAAGAAAGGCAGGGCGTCATCTTCATTAGCAGAGCTTGACTATGTACGATTTCCCAAGGTAAACTTACGCCTTAAAATAAAGGAGGGCCTACCTTAAAGTAGACCTACATCATAACTGTCGCCATTCACTGGGAGTGTAGAGGGTTGCAGTCATGTAAAGTGTGCGGTGTGCTGTGGTGATGATCATCTGTAGAGTAGTTTGTAGGAGTAGTCTGTAGGAGTGTTTGAATATGGTAGACAAGGGGTTAACCTTGCATATGTTCTTAATCGACATGAAAGGTAGCAGACGAGCTGTTATATGAAACGAAATGAGCGCATAAACCAAAGGACAAGTTAGTGCAAACGGGTTACAGACGCGCGGACTGATGCAAACGCATTTGGTGTAGTATGTGCATGTGTGTGTGTGTGTGTGTGTGTGTGCGCGCGCGCGTGTGTGTGTGTAATTGTGTATGTGTGCATGCGTTTAGAGAGAAAGCGGAAGAGAAGATGAAGGGCAAAGTGAAGGCAATTTAGGACACCGTAACTAAAAGAAAGAAGGAAAGAAAGAGAGACAGGCAAACAGAAAGACAGACCAAGGGAAACGGAATACAAGTATAAAGGTTCCACCTATGTCTATGAGGAAATTGGCCGAGGTAGGAACTAACCCCTTGAAAATATGTAATGCAAACCAAACAAAGCCAGGAACAAAGAGAATACGAAACGATATAACTTCCCTGATGGTCTTTCGCTCGCACCATAAAATCTCTAAGTGCTATGTCCGTTATATTTCGTGAATTAATGATCTGAAAATTGATAAGTGCGGATAGAGACAGCCATATCTTTAGCGAACCCATCAATCATGATAGGACAGACACTACACAAATAGGAAATATCGATCAGCTGACTCGTGCCCCAAATCTTCTTCCAGGAGTACGTGATTGAGATTGTGCACGATTTCGATCCCCTTTTGTACGTGACTATTTTAAAGTCACTTCCGACGCGCTATTCCTTCTAATGGTTGTGGAGATTACTTCTATCCGGCGCTAATTAAAGACAGCCGCAATTCTTCCTTTCACGCGCGTTCGTTCATGCCAAAGTGTGGGGAATGTAGTTGCAGACGTATATTACAGTGAAAACAGACACACGGCATTCGAGACAGGACTCACGTTGTAAAACGGAGAAGGGTATAGGACTCTAAGATTTATACCAGGACACTTAGGCTCGAATTCACGAAGGTGGTACAATAAGTCAGTTCGGGGTTCCACTTTGAGCATGAGCAGAAAAAGGTCATCAGTACCGGCAGAGCATGTTGGTTTTTTTATTCACTGAGATAAGCATCTGTGATGTAATGATTATTCAAGTGATCATTATGAGTGGTGCTTGCCAGCACATCCACCTGACAGCAAAAGCGGTATTTGACAATATTAATAGAAAAAGATTGTTAATACATTCAATGCAAAATAATGGAAATGGATGCTTTCCAAAGTGCTTATTGATGGATCATTCTGGTCACCTGGTCTGCGCAAGTTCATTCTTTGTTTGAACATGACTGCTGAATTCCATAAATTGTTACGTCGGATAAGCTGAAATACCTTCTCTCGCTTGAAAACTCGTGGGGTGCCTAATCAACTGAGGAAGAAGAAAAGTAATTTGTACCGATGTGCCCATGAGTTAACCCCGAACTGGCTTATTGAAACCATGGTGTAAACCATGGACAATTTGTATGGAGCGCCAAGTGTCACATTGCCTATTTCGTTACGAAATCAGTCTTTCGTCGCTGAAATGACTGATTTCGCAAGAATTGACAACATTTCGTCGACGAAATGACTCATTTCGTAACGAAAGAGGCCATGCGACACTTGGCGCTCCATACAAATTGTCCATGGTTTAAACCATGGTTTCAATTGTACCACCTTCATGAATTCGGGCTCTAAAGTTTAATAACCATAATACAAAAGACAAATTTGGTCATGCATTTTTAAGCATTCTACAACAATTTTCTTGCAATGGTTTCAGAAATTATTCAGGTTTAATCACATTGTGTATGTGCATTCTTTTTTCCCTTTTTTTTTTTCCAAAGCAAATCCCCTACCAACCTCTTGGAAAATGTGTAGTTCGTACGTTTGCCAGCATGTAAAACTAATCACGTCAATTTCTTGTCTATGAACTCTGCCACTCACCAAAGAAACTTTCAGGCTATCCTTTATTATAATTGCTGCTCTTGATAATAAGTTTTTTACGTTACTCTTCGTTACCCTTCAAACTTTCCCCCTTCCCCCTTCCTCCCCTCCTCCTGCCTTCTTCCTCGACTTTCTCTCGTTCTGCCGAACATATAACTCACACTATCTTCAGGGAGACATGCCACATTAGTAACGATTACCGTGGTATTTAGTTAACAATCGACAGGGAAGTTAAACTGTGTGTCCCAGATGCAATCGGCAATTACGACGAAATCCTAGCTTTCTATTTTGACAGATAACCAGGCTTTGGTCCTTTGAGCATTGTCGAGTTGAAATTCGCCAGGCAAATTAGCTCTATTTTGTGTGTAGCCGGACGTTCGCTGCGATAGGCCGCCATCCGGAAACGGAGCAATCGCGAAGTTGCGATAATGAATTTAATGGGGGACAGCGGAGTAGCGTTGCCATAACAACCAGCCTGGCCAAGACGCAGGCGAGGTAATGGAATAGAGTTAACGTGTCTCGCGACCCAAATCAATGGCACTGCCGAAGAATAGTATTACATCCACACACTGTGGTAATACCACGGAAAACAAAGCAGGATAAGCAATAATTTAGCGCTTAACTAAACTTTACGACTTTTTTTTTTGACCTGCTGTCTTTCCATTCTCTTGACAATTTTTCTTCTCCGAAATCACATTTAGAAAATCATAATTTGGTCGTGATTTTTACTGGGTTGTTACGTCATGACGTTTTGTTTGTTTGAAATAGTTGAAAATATTTATAAAAAATATAATAATCACGGGAGGCTCTTTCAACTAATCACTACAGGATCAATTATTGATCAAAAATACTATTATGATTAGGCTTATACTGTTCCATAAAAAAGTAAACAGGAACTTCCACCTATCTTCATTTATGCTACAGGTCTTAATTGTTACGGTGAATGTGAACGAAGTGTACTATGAATGTAGAACACATAGACCATTATACACATACACACATACAGACAATACGTATGCACACACAGGCAAAATATACGCAAGCATTCACATGCAGTTGAACAATATTATCTCTTAACTTGCGAATAATTTGTGTAGCCTTGACACAGTTTCATTCTATGCCCTCTGGCAAACTGTCATACTGGATCTGCTGTTCAAGGTAAGAAGGTTGAGGACGGCAGTGAGATCTATAGTATGCCTTAAAACTCTGCATATCTTTGGATTTCTCTCGAATTTGGGATTTTAACCTGGCAACTACGGAAACACTCAAATGCTTGTGAGCAAGCTATCACAGGACGGAATTGCACTCTGAATGATCAGACAATGAGGTAGTGCTTCGAACTACGGACCCCCTGGATTAAGTTTTTAATCTGATTCACTGAACCACGGTGCCTCTTTGTAACTGTAAGGCTGTAGGTCTGTCAACGAAAATGTTACAGGTCTACCCACAAAAACTGGCCAAAACTTGATCCCAAGATTCGCCTCGACTTCTCAAACTTTCCTTATCAGACAAGCGAGCAAGGGAACAGTTCAGTGCTGAAAGACAGCTCAAGATGTACATGCGACATGTGTGATGTCTAGCACGAAAATAATTTGTTATGTTTTGATATAAGACATTTTCTGTTTTTGTTGTCGTTCATACATTTTGCAAAGTCACGAACTACAGGAAAGCACTTCAGGAAATGACATCTTCTTTAATCGCAGTCTTCATCTTGCTCATGTTGTGTGGATGCTAATTTCTCTTAAGCGGGTGGAGCTCCGCATTCTCCGATTTCAAAGATTGATATCCGAAATGCTTCATAGATGCATATTCTCCTTGGTCTCTTTGTCGCTGTTGTCACAAATGAACACAGTACTCTGTAAACGTGAGCTAAATCATTGAATTTACTAATAAACTAACAGCCCCAGTAGAAAAAAGGAGGGGGGATCACACGTAACCCACATATAATATATTATGATAAAAGTACTTGGGAATCGTTCTACGCACATCAAACATACAATGTATGAACCAACCTTGACCCAGACCACTGCGAATAGTTCCTGTGACCGGACTTACTCCCTTGTGTTTCTGCCATTGTCAACAGTGCATTATCTACTATGATGCAATCAAATGTTACAATCCTACAGTATAATGCTGTAGATATCACCTCTCGTAGAGATTAGAAGAGGAGAGAAAGAAAAAACACAATCAAACAACCCTTTAAAGTAGGGCATGGGGAAATTGCCGGCAATTGGTTTCCTGTTTAAAAACAGTGTCACGTAAATTACGCCATTACAGCTGCATACTATGATGAGCTTGGGGGACTAAACTCACAGAATTGACCATCCACAGGATTTTAAGTGACTGACATAGAGAACCGCTATATTTGTGATTTTTGTTTTGTGTATGTGATATTATTGTTCTTTTTTTTTTGGGGGGGGGGGAGGGTGGCATTTGTATATCAAACAATGATGTAACAACGGTACAAATTTATTACTTTACATTTGCAAAACCATTAGGGAGCGATTATGCATCATTTTAGAATAATTTGAACTTCTGGGTTTCTGTTTCTCGATCTGTCTTTTCTTTTTTTAACACATCTTTCAATCCATCTATTCATCTTAATGTCTTTCTTTATCTGTACATCTGTCTATCTGTCTAACATTTATCCATCTATCTACCTATTTATTTATTTATCTATCTATCTATCTATCTATCTATCTATCTATCTATCTATCTATCTAGGCCCTTTCTATCTATCTATCTATCTATCTATCTATCTATCTATCTATCTATCTATCTATCTTTATATATATCTATCTCTAAATTGATAATGTCTTTGTACCTCTAGATATTATGTCTTACAAAGATATAATGCCCAAATTGAATTATTATTGATGATAATAATGCGATCTTCTTTATCCAGGGTAGCCTGTTCAGTCGTGCTAATGCTCTAACAGAGGGCCCTGCCAATATTATTACCCTAGCGTTACCAACTACCTCTTAATGTATCTTGGTCTAGCACTAGACAAACAAGGCCCAAGAGTCCGACACTATAGGCACAACCAAAAGGCCAATGAATCCGACACTATAGGCAAACAGGCCCACGAGTCATGCACTAGAGAAAAAAAATGCCCGAGAGACCGACATTACATCACGAGACTTAAAGGTCCTGTTTACCGATTATACTAGTTCAATTAATTACATTGGTTGTTTCTATCCTTAACTCAACATTTTAAAACTATTTTGAAGCTCTAATGCTGGATTTTTGTTTCATCTGCAAATGGTAAATTATGCCTCTAATGTAGGCAGCATCGGTGTCTGACCCATGGGCTTTATTTTGTCTAGTATCAGACTTACAGTGGGCCCAATTGTTTGCGCACTGTTAGACTCATATGCCTTATATGCCTAGTGTCGAGTCATAAGCTCTATGACTCGTGGGCTGCATGACTTATGGACCTTTTATTTCAGTGTCGAGCTCGTGGGCCGTAGACTGGTGGGTGTCGGGCTCGAAGGACTACACCACATAGCCTACGAGTTACACAGCCCATAAGCTCGACACTAGTGTAAAAAAAAAAGAAAATAGATTCCATCAGCTCGACACTACGAAAATAAGGCCCATTTAACAAGTTTAATAGCTCGGCAATAAGCAACTAGCCTATAGCCCACAAGACTGACACCACATAGGCAAACAAGGCCCACAAGCTCGACACTAGGCACAAGACCGACATTACATCACTGGTCGTAATGTACGGTAATGTACGCAATTTCGGCCTCGTGTGCCTTTTCTGCCTTGTTTCAAGCTCGTTGGTCTTGTTTGCCTAGTGTTGAGCTCCTTAATTGGCCGTATTTGTCTGGTGTCGAACTGGTGGACCATAATTATAGTGAGTGGCCATATCTTACTTGTCCACATAATTATAGTGTCTAGATCTTGGGCTGTATGACTCGTGGGGTGTATGACTCGTGGGCTGTATGACACGGAGGTGTTGATCTCTTGATGTGTACCCACTATTCTCTTATCGCTTTTCTTAAGAAAAAAAAAAAGCGAATCAAGCAGAAATGAAGGAAAAATTTTCTTCTTTCCTCATACCATTGTACAGACATGCCTTTCACCCATCATGTTCATTCGTCTTTAATCGCTCTCGGTTTCAAATTCCAAACAATGCTAATGGAAAGCGTCGGCTTCAATAAATGATTTTTTTTTTCTCTCTTCTTTGAGAACCCTCAAACCTATATGTGGAAAGAGAATAAGGAACGATATTTTTTCGTCACATTCTCCTGGTGAATGTTGAGGTTATGGCGTCAAATTCAGACCCAAGAATATTTTATGTACTCAAAGAATTATGTATGGACGACAAAAGTTTTGTGACCTCGAGAAAGATTTTTTTTTTTTTGGACTCCAGCAAGCAACTTCTCGAATATCGATTGTTACGATTTCACATTATTGCCTCACATTTTGTCTTTCTTCCGTCTTATTGTAGGCCTATGTTTCGTGTTTTTTAATCATATTTTGCTGCGTGTGAACAGCAGAATGTTTCGATGATGTCACATTAACCGAGCTTTTATAGATAAAGTGATAAGGCTTATAGTGTACATGGATGTGGTGTGTGTGTAATGAGCATACGTTAGAAGTTATTGTCACTTCTATTATAGTGATCTCAGAGACCTGTTGCATAAAAGTTACTATTGTGGTACTAGTAACTTTGCCATCCAATGATAACTATATGACAACAATACTCAACAGCCAATCAAAATCAAGAATTCCATGGAAGTTACCAAAAATTGGATGGCAAAGTTACCATAATAGTACATTTATGCAACGGGCCCAGGTCTGTTCGGACGTTTTAGTTATTAACTACTTGTGTGCCACTTTGAGTTCTTGTCCATTGGTTTGTGTTTGAAATTTGTGCACATTACTGACTCAATGGCACACTAAGAAAGGGTTAAAGGGATGGTATAGTATTGGTTGCTGTGAAGATTTAGCTTAAAACTTTTTTCTTGCGAGATACTTCAGAATCCCCTTTATGAAATGTTACAGAGCATACAATTTACGAGGAATTAAAAGTATTTTTAAGAATGAAAATCGGTTTTGAAATGGCCGAGATACAAAAAAACAAACAAACAACAAAAAACCCGATGTGAAACAAAGCAATCCTAATAAAAGGTGGGTCCCACCTTTCATTATCGCTTTGTATGGGATATCTCAAGGGGAACATTTATGATGGTATCTGACATGCTCTTCTGTGATTGTTCAGAGTGACCAACCAACCAACAACCAACCAACCTACCACTCTCCCAACTAACTAAACAACCAACCAACCATCCAACCAACCAACCAACCAACCAACCAACCAACCAACCAACCAACCAACCAACCAACCAACCAACCAACCAACCAACCAACCAACCAACTACACAACCAACCAACCAACCAACCAACCAACCAACCAACCAACCAACCAACCAACCAACCAACCATCCATCCATCCAGCCAGCCAGCCATCCATCCATCCAGCCAGCCAGCCATCCATCCAAACAACCAACGACAGCAATACCTGTCTACCTATACCAGGCTATCCCTACGCTTCAAACAATGTCGGAATGTCGGAGTTTTGGTATTTTTATTTTGTTCCAAGTTCATCGTGTCAATGCCGGCAACCAGGGATAGCCTGGTGGTAGTGTCGCTGACGAAAAGCAGTGATGACAGGTTCGAGTCCCATGGCTCCTTCCCCCCCCCCCCCATGTTTACTAAATTTCAGATCAGCAGTTGCGATCTTACAAACTTCATTTCTAGTGGAAGACAAATATTGAAGAATATTCACATCTCACTTTTATCATTATTATCGTCGACTACTACCTTATCCTCCTCCTCCTCCTCCTCATCATCATCATTATCATCATCATCATCATCATCATCATCATCATCATTATCATCGTTTTCACCACTGCCATCATCATCATCATCATCACCACCACCACAACCACCACGACCATCATCTTCACCACCACCGCCACCACCACCATCATCATCATCATCATCATCATCATCATCATCATCATCATCATCCCCATTGTCATCATCATCAACACTAATCAGGAGTTCTCTGCTTTCATTCAGATATTACTGGATTTCTTTTTCTTTTTCATTGAAGGCTGCATCAATATTCACGTTAGGTCCTACATTCTTTGCATTTTATTGATCGGTGAAGCGCTTACAATGAAAAAACAAAACAAAACAAAAGAAAACAAAGGGTATTACCTCCCGGGGCTCACTGAACTAGCGGTCAGTGTCAAAATCAAATGTTTCGCAGCAGCTATATCGGTCACAGTTTAACCTTCAAACCCTCCTCAACAGGTGAATGCAGGATTCTGCTACCCCACTGCGAGATCCCAAAAGGCCAATCCCCTCCACTCAAGCCTTATAAACCCCCAAAAGGTTCAACGTAGCCTGTCAGCGCCCAAACTTAATACACACACACACACATACAAACACACACACTTGCACATTTAAATGCACATTTAAACATAGATATAAAAAATACACCCATACACATTATACAGGGATAATATAGATATAATTATTAATGCATGTAGATAATAATCACAATGTAGGCCTTTACATAAATAGATACATGCTCAATACATATCTATAGATGTAACATGCACACAAACATAGCATACATGCACGTGTGTTCATACATGAAACAAACAAACAAACAAATATGCATACATACATACATACATACATAATTATCTAGTCTCTACATCATACCAGTGGATTGAAGCATGCGCACATTCTAAAACATATCATAAACTACACTATTACGTACTTACAGAAAGGTAGCTCCATTCTCTCCGGGTCCTGTGACGTTGTAATAATTCCTATGATTTTTGTTTGTTTGTTTGTTTGTTTTTTGACGCAAGGCACTCACTCAATATGTGTATGTGTCTGTGTATGTGCGCTCGAGCGTCTGTGTGTTTCTGTTTGAGGAGGTGATTCCTTCTTGATAAAAAAGAAACAAAAGCAAAAACAAACCAAACGCAACAAAACAAAACAAAACAAAGACACTTTAAACCAAAGTTCCAGCTCTTCAAGCCAGTTTTTCACAATGCATCGGTTACACAAGTAGGTATGAACTCCGCGCTCCTGACATAATGTTGAGGTAAAAAGGTCAAGTGATATCATGACGTAGTCGTCAGATTTCACGGGCCCTAACCTTCATGTGAGAAACGATTTATTGAGTCCTCGTCTTGTTAGTCATGGGACATAAAAACCTAATCGTTTGATGTTTATGGGGTTATTTTTATCGCCACTGCTCGTGTAAACCGGGCATTTGTAAAGATAATTTCCTTTTTGATTTATTCTCAAAAGAAATAGCTGTGTTAAAAGACTCGTCGTTTCAATTGTATCTTGATTTTTTTTTTTGGAAACAGCATGAATAGGATAACATTTTACTATACCACACTTTGCCAGCCCCTCTCTCTTTTTTTTTTTTACGCGACACTCCACTCAGTGCGTTCAGTGTAGAAAAAAAAAGTATCGAATCAAGAACTTGTTGACAAGACATGATATCACATAATATTACATTGATATTGCTATCATTATCGATCTTGTGAAGTAACGATGTCATTGCTTCATGTCATGTTCATTTATGGATTATGACAAATATCATGAATTTGCGGATATAAAATTATTTTGAAAGACTTCCTATAATAACTTCGCTTTCCTTTTGGAGGTCATGATACCACATTGTTAGCAATTTTTTTCTGTTTGAAAAAAAACAACAAAAACAAAACAAAATCAAAACTGCATGCCTTTAGCATGTTACCAAAATTTCCAATACTGTGTTAATATGAAACTTTCACATAAACAATAGTTGGCAAAATGTCTTTAAAAATAGCATCTGCGAGTGATCGAACTTAGAGTAATTATTATCTTAAACGCAAACAAAAGGAACTCATCAGAAATTAATGTAATTTGTTAGTAGAAAATTTAACCAAAACAATGGGATTCCCATTTTCTTTGTTTAATACCTAATCAATAAAGTATAATCATTATCTTCTTACAAAGTATCAGAAATATAAGCGCTTTGTTTGCATGGTAATATACTTGTTCATATAGGTCTCTTAAACATGACAGCACTATATTCTCAAAACGTTTGTATGATATGCTGGGGTGTGTGCGCTTTTTAAAAAATCTATTCGGCCACCCTTACACAGTACATTCCACACAGTTCCAAAGATTTTGAATCAAGCCACGACAAGGTGGAACCAAAAAAAAAAAGATGTTTGAATGTACACGCTAATAGTCTTTCTAGCGAAGTCAATATGACCGTGGAGAAGTTTTTCCATTGATCGTCCTATCATCATGATGGAAGTGCAAAAGAAAAAAAAAACCCAAAAACCCAACAACAACATAACAAAAAATACTGCAGCTCTTCATTCAAGACGAGATAACAAAATCCGAAACGAATGTAACGGTAAAGCATGAGCGTGTAACGGGAGTGCATTAAAGAAAATCAAACGAAAGACACCCAGCTGCAACGATTCTGGCTGACAATTTTCGAAACGACATCCAAGCAGTTGCAGGCGACATGAATGACGGGATTTAGCACTTTAAATGTAAGATTGTATTTTTTTTTGTCTTCTCATGAGACAAACAACAACAACAACAACAACAACAAAAACGACGAGTTCTGTATTGAATACCGGATATGTCGTTTCCACGCAAAGTGGTGAATTTGCCGCCAAATTGCGCTCGAACATGTACCATATCCAACAACCACCGTTCTCTGTCTCCGAACAAACCAGGAGGGATGGTTGGAGAGACAGGCTCTCCGGGCGAGCGAGCGATGATTCAATTTTCTCTCACTAGTGGTGTTGATGACGTCGTTTAATTGAATCCTCGATCGCGCCCGATCATCGGTGCTTGAACGCGACGCCGTCAGAGCGCGTCTAAACGCCCGCGAATTTGATGGCGAGGTTGTTAAAGGGAGGTGTCAACGAAGGGAAACAAACAATACGGCGTAATTAATGCGCGAAATGCTCGCACCTTAACGCCGTGTTCGTACTCACTGAGCTTAGCCTCGGTGCTGCTGCATTATTTTACTGCAGCTCTTTCCGGAGGATCCTGACATTGATATTAAGATTGCCAGCCAGCTAGGTCCTACTTATTGTGGTAGTTAGGTCAGTGACATCGTGGGTAAACTGTCTTGACAAAAAAAAAAAAAAAAAAAAAAAAAAAAAAAGGAGAAGAAGAAGAAAAAAAGAGGGGTTTTAGGATGTTCGCAGTGGGCGCGCTTGAATTCCTTCTCTCAGAATCAGAACCTATAGGGCCACTGAACTCCTATTTCGGTGATGGACTTCAAACGCTGTATCAATTTGCAGACATCAGTGGACATTTTCTAAATCCCGCAACCAAGTGTTATCTTTTTCTTTTCCGTTCCGGAGAGCGCTAGGTACTTGTCCGTCCTGGGAAGGATTGGTGCACCAAATGAAGGGTGTAACCTCTTTTTATTACTTCCGCTATACTTTAAATTTATAACTCCCTACTCCAGTTACAGCTCCTTCTCCTGATTTGTGTCATCATTGTTATCTTCCTAATCCTTTCTGGTCTTTTTCTTCATCTCTCTACTTATCCTCCCGTATCGTCATTTTTATGACGCGATGATGATGATGATGATGATGATTATCTGCATTATCATAATTATTGGCATTTTCATGATACCATCATTGCCACAATCAACACTATTATAATCATCATCAGCATCGTCATCATGAACGATATCATTCTTGTCGTTATCAGAGATAGTTGTGATGATGGTTGAAGTACAGCAATTATATCATGTTGCTGTAATTACTACCAATGCTGCTCATGATGCTGATGGTTATCATCGTCCAAGTACTATTTGTGTTACTACTACTGCTTCTATATTTATATATATTTATATTTCGCACTCTATTTTCGTTTTGATCTTGTCTTTATCATCATGCTTCGTATACTCCCTAAATGCCAAACGCGTGTAATGGATTGCCATGGATACCCAAAAATCATTCGCAGAGCAAATGACGCAATGATGACGTAATGATCACATTCATATAATGATATTGATATTGACTGTTACCATAATATCATCTACATAATGATAATGACAAAGATGTTCCCTCGTAATACTGTCTTCTTGTCTTATAGTTTAGGCCACCATTAAAGTTAAATTTGCCTGCAATGGTACTCTTCAATATCATTACCTGGAATGGATAGGTCTTGTACTTATGATTATAATTTACAACGATTTTTCAATTTCAATTTCAATTTATTTTCATATTTCTCGATGAAAAATTACATCAAATATAACAAAATTAAATGAAATACATGACATACATAGAATATTGCAAATATGTAAAACATAATAGTGGTCGATCTGTTCAGTTTGGAATCTGTGAATGAATGCTAAAGAAATATGAAGGAACCTACTTAAAAAGCGAGCTTGTTGAGCGTAGGTCCCGGTTAAAAACGAGTTTAAGATTGAGAAGGGGAGCACGGGTACAACAATGACCGGAACATAAGAGAAAAACAAAAAAAGAATAAAAAAGTACAAATATACAGTTATATAACAAAATTCTTCTCTAGTGCAGGTTAGGGATCGGAAAAGCCACATGCTGTATATAGGCGGATGAACCATTGTCGTTCTGGCAATACAATATGACTTAATATAGTTATGATAACAATGATTTTGACTGGTGTTCCTTTTTTTGTTGTTGTTGTTGCTGTTATATACAATCAGTGAGAGATTGTTCAATATGTTCCTCCATGTCATTAATGAATTTTCCTTATATTCGCATACTTTTAGAGGTATATTGAATTGTTTCTGGAAAAATGGATGATGTCAAGTCAAAATCAAATCAGTTTAATGTGCGCCATTTTGTACAATTCTAACATTTCTTTACAAACTGTGGCCACGCCCTTTCTTGGACAGATCGAATTAGATGTTGCGTAATTGTGAGATGACCAGCAGTCAAGCCAAGCTCGCTGTGGAGGAGGGAGTCCCGGGCAAGCGCCGGAGCCCCAAGGTCGTCACCCGCAACCTCGTCGTCATCGTCGTGGTGTTGGCGCTCGTCACCGTGTCCCTTCTCGTCGCTACGGGTGAGCGTGATGTTAGGGAGGAAGAGTAAATGGGTATGACGGGGTTGGTAAATTGATAGTAATAAGGTCTTACTTATCCAAGGTAGCCTCTTCAGTGTTGCCACTGCTCTACCACAGCTGACAGGGCCCTGCCATTATCATTACCCTATCGTTGCCAGGTACCCATTTATACACCTGGATCGAGAGGGACATGGTTGGTAAAAACATCTTGTCCAAGGACATCAGCACTGGGCGGGAATCGAACTCGGATCCTCTGACTGGAAGTCGGGAGTCGAATCCACTTTGCCACAGCGCCCACACACATAATTGGGTATAGAGTAGGATTGAATGCAGGAAGACAGCATCTCGACGTCATCATACAAAGAAGCTATTTTCATTTTGTGCACATAGCATAAATCCGCACCAACCGGGTGAGGGGCGGAACAAGGAGGGGTGGTGGTGGGGAGGGGAGTTGGGGTAGGGTTGTAGAGGAAGTATGGTATGGGTTGAATGGAACAAGGATGTAGACATATTCTCAGAGATTCCATTACATGAGTTGGAATGTAACACGAAAAGAAAATATATTTTGTCCGCCAACCAGCGCAGGCAGAGAGATTTTTATTTTTATTTTTTAACACTCGTATATTCTCTTATTCTCCGTTCTCTTCGCAAACTCTCAATATTCTTATCTGTCGTTTTCAGCTTGCACGAACGACATTTACCTCTACGAAAGGATGAGACTTATGGAATCATTTCTTTTGACCCATTACTAACCCCTTGCCCCTTGCATTTGGCCAGAAATTCGGAACATGTTCTGTTGGTCCCCAAGAGCACTGCAATAACATCTGTAGAGGCTACGATTAAGGGCCTTGATGTCGAATGAAGAGCAGAGAAGCAAAGACGCAGAGAAGATCTAGTAAAGTAGGAAGATGGGGGGGGGGGGGGGATGAGGGAGGGGCAGGCAAGACGTAAGAGGCAGTGAATCATGTGGATGTGAAATGTTCCTCAAGAACGCAGCTGGCTAAACACGTTAGTGGGGCTAGCCGGCTGAAGATCGGGTGTGGAGATAGAGAAAGGAAAGAGGAGAGGAGAGGGGATTGAGGATTGCATCTTCTTTCTCTGTCAAGAAAAAGATACCAGGGATGAGTTGTGAGACTCATTCATCATGTCGAGAGAACCGTCCTTGTATGTGACATTTCAAATGCAAAGAAGAAGGGGGGGGGGGTGGAGAGAAGGTGATTGTAATTTGTGTAAGAGAGAGGGGTAACTTTCATTTTTCTTATGTATTTTTTGTCTAAGAATGCAGGGAGAGAATGGGAAGGAGAAAACACCTTGTAATGCGTGGGAAGAATCGAAAAGAGTACAAAGGAAGAGAGAGGGAAAAAAAGAATGTAGTTTCGTGCCTGCCGAAGTGTGTGTGTCTGCGTGTGTGTATGTGTGTGTGTGTGTGTGTGTGTGTGTGTGTGTGTGTACGGGGGAGGGGTGGGTAGGGGGAGGGTGTAGAGGGTATGGACTTTTGAGTGAGAATCAGTCTTTCCTGCATTATATTTTAATTACTTTGTGTAAGTGGTATATGTGACCCGCTGCAACAAAAAGGATCCGAAAGTCGGGGGAAAACAATTTTCTGAAAATGACATGACATTATTCCCTTACTCTTCCACTTTACTGTCATATATAACATGACTCATAAAAAGTACTCGGTTGCGGAGATATCGATGATTTTATTAGCGCATGTTGAGTGGTTTAAGAAACCAGCGTTTCGAGAAAACCGACTTCAAAGTTTTCCTTCCGACGCCAATATGATCAAGGGGAAGCAAGACAGTTTTCCCCAATTGACAATAGAAGGTGCGCTCCTAGCAACCTCCGCGATGTTCATTCAAGCTTAGCGCCGGCGGTCTACGCACGACCAATCAGTAAATCAGGATGCCATGCACTGACCAATGAGATCACTCCCTCGTTGCCAGGGGAGGAGTCTAGCTGCGGCGCTATATCCAAATCTTCGGACACGTTTCTGTTCCGTGGAAAGTCGGAAAATCATGGCCCAGGAAAACGCTAATTTCTTGCCTTTCCTTAGGATCATTTAGCTTCGAAATTTCGGCAGATGATAGATGATACATTAGACTACAAAATAATGTCAAAAAAAAGAAAAATGTACTTTTTGATGCATTTTGATGATCTGACTTCAAACTCGATTTTCTCGGCTCACCCGTCAGCGACTTCAGGATCCTATTGTTGTAGAGGGTCACATAATTATGTTCCTCTTCCCTAATTTTGCCTATGCCAGTGTTATTGCCCCAAACTACGACACCTCTCGTGACCACAGATATAGGCCTTATTTCATTTCCAATTGTTAAAGTACATTCGACAGACGTTTTACCAGCATCTGCATCCTTTACATTGTCAACTTGTAAGAAAAACGTCAACACGTAATTAGGATTCACTCGTTTCTGACAAGCTGTATAGATCCCTTTCTGTTAAACTCGCGGATTAACATGTTCATCTTTTAATTCTCTCATCCCTACATAGGATTTAAACGATGCCCACTCAATTTCTGTAAGCAGGTACACGATCGTTTCGTTTGAATACCGCTTGGCTTTATTAATTTCATTATTAACAATGGGGTTTAAAATTTCACTTTTATTCCTGTACTCGCACACTCGCACACTAAAAACTATTAAAAGTTGGAATATTGGAATAGAAAAGGAAAATTAGGCAAAGGGCAGTACCATTATCTGATTAATTAAACGTCATGAAGGAATGCTGTTTTGCGTGAAATTTGTGTTTACATATATTATATACTTTATTGTACTAGGTGTTACAAAAAACATTTCCCACTTTTGATTCTTAATAGTTCAAAAACTATATATCAGATAAAACTGTCATTGATATGAGTAATAGCTGAATAGTGTACAATTTAGATGGAGATGATTTATTTTTTCAACTGAAACAAAGTCTTGTACTATTTTGCGTATACATATGTTACTTCATTATTGTATCATTTGATATCACTTGTTAGTTGTGTGTATACGATTGTGATGATAACCTAATTCATACTGTGTTGTGTTTTGTTGGAAAAAGGAGAAGGAAATAAAATGAAATGAAATGAAATGAAATATGAAAACCTATATTAGTTTCATAAAATCAATGATTTATTTCAATGCTGATTTTGAGCAAATTTTAGCCCTCTGTACAAAACTTGAACTTTACACAGGAACCAATGATGTGTATGTGAGTGTGTGCTTACAATGACCCTGAACAATGGACATGGCTACCACCTGTTCAGAGCTCTGCTGCAAGGCACATGAATGCTTTATTAATTATTCATGATGGATTGCCCTGGGCACTGCTAGTCTGAATTCATGACACAGGGTGAAATGCATGCACATGAAAAAGTGAGCACATGCTTCCATGTGCTTGCATACACCGCATTTCAGAATGAATAAAGACTACCTGTGATAGTGGAATTCCTCATGAATATGTAATAGAGCATTCAAACCCTGGCCATTGTCCAGGACCATTGTCTGGGTATCAGCAACACACTCCTATACACATCAATAACCCCCTGTGCAGAGTTGTGTACAGAGGGTTGAAAATAGAGCAAAATCTGAAACCTAACTGAAAAATTAATGTTGAATTTAACGAAACTGAATCATGCTTCATTTTCAAATTACCTCCCACAAAATTGTACTTTGTTGCTCATATCAATGTTAGTGTTATCTGATATAGTTTTTGAACTATAAAGGATCAAAAGTGGGAAATGTTTTTTGTAACTCCTAGTATATATTATGATTATTATACACGAAATTTTTGAAAAGTTCTAGGTTTGTTTTGCCCACCAATCTCCTCCGTGTATAAAAGTAGCAATAGTTGACCTCTTCACAAACTGAAGAAAAGCATAATTGCTAAGAGTTACTAAACACATCTGTCTTAATTCACAAGAAAGAGAACCCATACGAAATAATAATTTTCTAATATCAATATACTACCATTATGACAAATATACGCATCCTCAAAAAAAAAAAAAAAGCATGAAGCCCTTAAGCTTAACCCGTTGTGTACTGATTTTGAAATTTCTATAAACTTAATAAACAGACCACCAGATTCCCGTATGGAACGGGTTAAAACCAATAAATATAACGCGTAATCCTGATGATCTTGAATGTATTTAAGATTTTCAATAAATGTGTTTATCTGTGAATGCGTTAAACAGTCTTATGAGAATCAAGCTATTCACAATTTATGCCCATATGGTAGCCAAGCAAGCGAAATGAATATCTACTGTGATCCAGACCACGCCAGCTGGTAGACGCCATACCTATACTTCATCTAAATTCGAAATACCTGGAATTGGTTGGGAAACCTAAATCGTACCCTTCCCCCAAAAAACAAATAAACAAACAAACAAAAACAATCAAGCAAAATGAATAATTGCCTTTGGGGAGAAAATGTATTACGTTCCACCAATGAGTACTTCACTTTGAAATTCCAACTCATAGAAATAAATACATGGACTAAAACCAAACAAACAAACCAGAACTCCAAAATGAGAGCATTCTTCCTTAGGACCTTGAATGAAATCATGTTGTTGTTTTTCAAAACCGATTTTCATCGAATACACTTTTGATACCCCTTAGAACTGCATGCTTTTCACATCTCATAGAGTGGTTTCTGAATATCTCGCAAAACGTTAAAAGCTAAATCCTCACCTCGACCAGGTTGCACACCCTTTATTGTGGTATATGACACAAAGATTTTACCAAGATCTTCTTTGAAAAATATGTACTGGAAAAAGTGTTTACTTAGTGTAGATAACCAACGTTTTGTCTTACTTCCAAAAATCTTCCAAAAATGTCCACAACCGTGTATACCACATCGTTAAATTTCATTTCTAAAAATGCAAAAGCTCCCTCGGGAGGGACGGGGGACATTCCCTCCCACATCCACCGTGCTCGGTCGCTGCGTTTAGACATTAGATTTTCAAATGATTTGATCAGTTAGCGAAGATTAAAGGCTGCAATCTAATAATTTGGTTTATTTGATTTTTTTTTTTGTTATCACATTGAAATTAATAGGCAACGCATAGGCTTACTTTTTTGATTGAATATTTTCCAATGTTCCACCCAAGTGTGCACCAAAGTTGTTGAATTTCAATTCTAAGAATGCAAAAATCTCCAACACCGTCCTCCTGCTTGTCCGGTGTGTCTTAAGATATGATATTCTTGAATAAATTTATCAATAATGTATATGAGAAAATAACGCAACAATTTAGGAATTTAGTATGCTATTGGTTCCTTTTGCAATTTAAATGAATAACCGACGCATCGCCTTACTTTAATTGAAAATTTTACAAATATTCCACCTAAACTGTGCATATAGTTTTCAAAAATGCAAAAGCTCCAAGAACGTGTGCGAGAAGGAGACCCCCTCAACCCCCCCCCCCAAAAAAAAAGACATGAATATTCTTGTTCTACAAAAAGAAAGAAGATCCTTGCATTTAGCGATGGTCCTCCAAGATCCTACCCCGCTCGGCCTCTTTACTCTCTCAGAAAGGTTTACTAATTGCAATTTTTAACTCCCATAGAAAATCCTAGTTCGGGGCCTGATTCTCGAGAGGTATAGTGACATTTACACAATACATTTGCACTTACCCCTGCTGGAAACATCACAGTGTCCCACAGTGTGAGAACCACAGTGTGAAATTTCTTCACACTATTAAATTCCAGCGTTTTCACATAATCGACCATGTCACCACACTGTGAACACTCTGTGGGACAATGTGTTCCTTCCTGCAGGGACACTTCCCAATATCCTATATAATTCGTGAAAGTGAGTCATGAAATCTAGGCAAATTATTATGTAATGAAACCCGAAGCAAATTCCTCACTTTTCGTTTTCTTTAAGTGTTTCTTGTATGATATCTTCCTCTCTTCACTAACGTCATCCCGAAAATGTTGCACATCAATAATTGCGGAATGCAAACTGCGACAAAAATCACAACTTTGTGAGTAAAAAGAGGAACGGCCAAATTTTGACATTTGTCAGCAGGGTAATACGGAACGGCTTTGTTATACCGTTGTTCCACATCTGCTCGCCTTCTTTTAAAAATTTCGTTCATGCTGTCTCTTTAACCTCTATTTTGAATCAAGCCCTTGACTTAACATTTGCTCATATGCGTTTGCAACCACTGATTAAAAATCAGAATTGATTTATCTCAATACTTACTTCAAAAGAACTTGTGTATAAACCCACTTTAAACAACTTCTCACAAGCACCCCAAATCTTAGGTGCGGTCAGACTGGCAAAAGATCGCGAAGTTTAAGATCGCGATCTTTAAGATCTCGAAGTTTTGCCAGTGTGACCGCAAACTTCCCGCGAAACTACTCGCGAAACTTCTCGATCTGTTTGCGGGCGTTGTCTCCGAAGCGCGAGGCCATTGTCATGTTCGGATGTGCATTGTTACATCACAATCACTAGCCATCGGACGGCGCAGTCTTTCTTGCGCGCGTACGAATGGCCTAAACTTCGCGATCTTAAACTTCTCGATCTTTTGCCAGTCTGACCACGCCTTATAGTTAATGTTTTTTCGTATCACCTTCCCTCCCTTACCCTTTTTAATGACCCGTTACTGATAGCGTGGGGATCCATGGATGGCCCATTGGAGTCGATTTTTGTTCGCTGCCCACTAGGGTACATTCAAAAACCACATACAGTTGTATATGTAGTGCGCGTCAGCGAATGCATGCTTCGGAAGCTACAACCGTCGGTAACTGTCTATCTAGTCGAGATCCTGCGACTGTGTGTGTATTCACATACAGATGAGTGATAAAATTGTACACAATTCGTTACGGGATTCTCGAATATACCCAAGCCGGGTCAGCCTTCCAGCTCCAAGATATCCCCCCGCTACCGGATCTTAAAGTACAATTTCCCATCACGCTCAAAATTGACTTCAACTAATAGCGTACAATAAGACGAATAGAATGGTAGACGTCTGTCTAAAGTCTGACGAAATATTATTATAAGGTCTTATCTCCCTGTAGTGTTACAACTGCTCTACCAGTTGGCCCTGTCATTGATATGTCCCTTGCCCTTGCTAGGCACCCATTTTTACACCTGGGTTAAGGGGAACATCACATAATCACATGACTTTTACTACGGTGTTGCCATCAGCTGGTATTGTAAAAGTGATCTTCTTAGAATTCAAAGAGAAATTTCTCTCTTTTTTCTCTTTTTTTTTAATTAGACGTATCGAGAGAATAAGTTTTATAAGAAATACCCAAAACAATGACAACAAGGGTCCAGGGGATCCGCATCTTAAAACTTAACAAAGTACTTGCCTGTTCTTTATTCCAGTCGTGATCGCGTCGGATCGCGAGCACCTTTCGTCCAGGCTACGATCAGCTAATCAAGTGGCGCCATGTCCCCAGCCGAAGGAGTGCCTCACGCCGACGTGCGTCAAAGCAGGTACACTGATATTGCATGCTCCATATATTACTAAATATATGATTAATAAATGATAAATTAATGATTAATGATTAAGAAATAATTTGTTTTATTTTGATTTATACCATCTTCAAAATGAAATCTGCCATTGATTTGACAAAGCCGTATGGGCAAAAATAACGTCTTTCACGGAGTTTCCTTAATTACTACTGTTGTGAAATATTCATATGTCTGAAAGTATATTTGAAGTCAATTAGCCATTTTTCGATTACCATTGCTGCTATGACAATAAAGCTACCAGTGAATGACTTATGACACCGATAATTATATATAATTTCTGTCACATTTATAGTACTGAATGAAATTCAGTTTTTAACAAACCAGAGTACCGTGCTTTTACACAAAATAATGTGTTATGAAAAAGAATGTGTTATATCAACTTTTATGCAATAAACCTTGAACGCACCGGAAGACGAGAAGTTATGCCGTGATCGTTCTCAGTTCCGTAGAAGACATCAATATGCTGGGAGTGTGCATAGACCTCTTGGTATGTTACTGTGTACCAAGAAGATGACTGTCTACCCATAGACGCCGATGTTTTGAACTTTCGTCCTTCTGGAAATGAACGGACTTCGCTTATAATACTCGTCCCTGGAAGATGTTTGTTTCGGCAAGGTTGCCAGTGAATGCAGACACAATTATGAAACATCTCTACTTCTCTCTCTGTCTATATCATCGTTTTCTGCTTCCTTGTTTCTATGGCAACGCCAATTGCAGCCGCTGCTCTCATCGAGAGCATGAACACGGAGGTGAACCCGTGCGACAATTTCTTTGAGTTCTCCTGCGGGGGCTGGAGCAAGAAACACGTGATCCCAGAATACCGGAGTTCCTTCTCCTCCTTCTCAGTACTCCGCGAGCAGTTACAGGTCACACTCAAAGGTACGGAGGAAGGGGGGATGAAAAGGATCTAGATGTATTATTTACCATTTGCAGATGAAACAGAAACCAAATTTAAGTGTTTCAAAATAGTTCTGAAATGTGATTCAGGGAAAGAAGCAACCTAAGTAAAAATTTTAATCATTATAAACAATATTAAATATCGTTAAATAAACAAAATGTGAACGATAGTTATAATAAAATTCTTTCCAGAATAAACCGTCTATAGTTATTGTTTATTGAAAAAAAATAGTGACATCTCCTCATACTTCAGGCTTTATCGCAAAATTGTACATAGTAGGATGTTTTGTGATACAACTGAACTACATGGTGTGCATCAAATGTGATAACTCGAGCATTTTAACACCACTGCTCCCAATGGTAAACAGTACCTTTAATGACAAACTCTTGCTTTGTTTTACAATGAAAACCATTTTACTCTTTTTCTAACAATATTCGCTCCATGATTGGCTACACGTTTTAACTTTTCTATTGAGACTATAAGATTCTCCTTTTTGTCCCCGTATTGCGTGTCTTTTTACAGTATCTGGCATTTTGAGTTTGAACTGTAAGTGATTCGATTAATCATAATCATCACAATAATGCACTTACCAGTGCATTACATTAATTTTCTTTCCTGAAAATGATAGCTGATTTAAAATGATCGATGATTTATTTTCTTATGTTGCAGGCCTGTTCGAGGCAGATATATCACCGACTGACATCGAGGCAGAAATCAAAGTTAAACATTTTTATCAGGCGTGTATAGATGTCGGTAAGTTTTCACATCTTCTTTATTTGACAAAATAATGATAGCAAAAATAACACCAACAACAATAACAATAATGGTAACAATAACATTATAATGCCGGGTTTGACCCATTTCTACAGGATCAAAGTGCGTAAAATTATGCGTGAATAATGATATAAGTTTTTACGACGATATGTTTATAAATTTACTTAAAATTTAAATTCTTCTATGCATATTATGTGTAACGCAAGAAACAGGAATATTATCACCCACCCCTACCGCGAACTGAAATACTTCAATTGTCAATATTCTTTTCAAGCTTTCATAATTTGGAATAGTTTCCAAGTTGCTTAAATTTGAAATACTTTTTCAATTATTAGAATTTGAAAAATATTAGAATGACAAAGGGAATTCGATACTCAAAAGTAAAAAAGTAAATTAACGTCGCGAGACTGATCTGTCATAATACTAAAATGACATGAAGTCACTTGTCTTTTGTGTATGTTTTCTTCTGGTATCTTTATTATCATGATGCATCATAATATTTCGATTGTGTATTCATTGGTGACTGTTATATATTGGGCCTGTTATATATTGGGACAATAAAGCCTTTACTGCTCCCCCCTCCCCCCCCCCCGTATATTGTACAAATGCCACTTTTGTTACATTCGTATCGAATTTGGAAATAAATGAAATAAAATGAAATGAGACCATTTTCAATTAACAAAACACTTTCTTATTTCACACTTTCTTATCTTAAGTTCAATTTCACTAAAGTTTCTACTATCACGTTTATTTGATATATTTAAGACAATCCAAGTTGAATATGGTGTAGAAATGCTTTTTAAATCGCCTTCAGCCGGAGTAACGGATATACTACGTTATAGCTATAAATATTAGAATGACATCATTGTGTCAGCAGATATGATTCTTCAACCACACGACCCAATTTCTTCGTGGAATATCGAGTCCGCATCTTACTCAAGAAAACATAGTTACGGGTACATCATCACCAATGAATATCCTGTACGTTCTTTCATCTGTCCAGACACCATCGAACAGGTCGACGATGCCCCCTTGCGCGACCTCCTGCACAAACTGGGCGGATGGCCGGTTCTCGGTGATCGACACGGAGGTCGATGGAACGAGACCGCCTTTGACTTCGAATGGCTCCTGGCCACGCTGGCGAGCAAATACAGCAAATACATGCTGATCGAACCCTATGTCGGGGTCGATGACAAGAACGCGTCGCGTTATGTGCTTCAGGTGAGGCATCCCTGCAGTGAAAACGGATAATGTAATAAGTTCTATTTTTTTTTACTTATTGCATTTGCAAGAATAACAGCAAAGGGAGTTCAAAATCTTGCAGGTGCAGTAATCTCTTGACAACATGAGGTATGGGGTGTGTTAGTTTTTCAATTTATACAATTATCACTAAAGTACGCTAAAACAGCAGCAGCAGCAGCAGCAGCGATAACATCACTCTATAGATAGAACAACCCACTAAAAAGCAATGCGTTTAGTACGGAGATGCGAAATCATGAACAGTGATTTTATAATGTAATAAGGAGTGTTCAGGTCTTATTGAAATAAGTTGAATTAAATTGAATTGAATTAATTATTTCACGACAAAATACAATTTCATCAATAGTGAACAAAAGTATATTACAATTATCAAAATACAATGAAAAGCCTAGAAATCAGTTACAAAAGTAGATGCAATGATGTATGGAAAATGAATGGCTTTCAATGAATGACGCAAAAAAGCTTCAAGTAAATAACCAGAGAAACGATAAAGGAATCATTAAAGAGCAATGTTGGCAATTTTTTTTTTCAAATCACTACGGTGTATGCGTCCTTTTATTGCATAATGAGAAAGAATCTATGCGTAAAGTTGATAATATTAAAATATGTCAGTCTTCTGCCATTGCAGTTCATTTAAACAATGAATCCCTCTGAGTACAATATTTCCAGAGGTGCAATGTACCCCCCCCCACGTCCTGTAACTATAGTAGCCCTTAATATTGGGGTTTAGATGTCATGTAAGCTCGAGGAGTAATGAATGGCGATTAACTGCCTGTCAGTCACAAATTATCGTAACGCACCGTAGAAATTATGGCAAAGCATTCTAATAAGTTTGATTTCAATTAAAAAAAATACTTATGTGTTTTTCTTTCATGCTTATTTCCCCAAGATCGATCAATCTGGTCTCGGACTTTCCAGCCGCGAGTACTTCCTCGACACAGTCAAACATGACAAGGTATTCAATACATTCTTTACATATTAAACTCCCACGTGACAAGAAATGTCATTTTATTGTGTATCGCCATTAATCATAATGTTAAATGCTGACGGGCACACTACAACATCTCTTTGTCTCTCTGTCTTTTTTTTGTTTTTTTAAAGTTTAACCTCGTCATTAAGCGTTTCTTAAACACAAGCAAAAACGAACTCAACATAGTCATGAATACCCCGATTCCTTGCCTTAATGGGACATTATCATTTCTTTTTTAAACTACAAAAGCCATCGTGATGTTAAAGCATTCTTGCAATTTCAACTTTCACCACGAACTGTTGTGCAGTGAATAGCGTAGAACATTTCATCATCTTGATGGTCCCTGATGTATATGGCCTACAGAATGGTTTTAATTGGTAACAAAATGATGATGATAAAGGCTTTCACAAAGACAAATTAGTGAGCGTCCTGATGACGTTTTATTCATGATAATGGTACGTAATATTCATTGTACTGACGATGATAATAGCATTGATTTTTTTTTGATAATAACTATATAAATGACTTGACACTGATGTTGATAATGATGACGATTATAATGATAATGAATATATCTCAATAACACAAAGAGTACTCTCAACAACCACATCAAATAATTTTCATGACCGTATTATTGTGATGACATTGTTTTTATCGTTATTGTTATTATCATCTGTCATACTTTTTTTTTTTCCAATACAGTGCATTCACGCTATAATGAGCACGATTATAACAAAACTCCGGTTACAACGAAATAAGAATTCAGGCCGCAACATCATCATCTCTTTGTTTGTTTGTTTTGTTATTTCTTCCTTTATAACGAAATTTCGATGTAACGAAAGAAAACTGCCGGTCCCGGGGACTTCGTTTTAACGAGAGTCCACGGTATTAATGTCCTTATCATTACCTGTGGTTCCTGTCAATCCTAATCATAATGCCTCCTAAGGCGTTAAACCATTGCTTTCACGACAACGCCATGCCGAAATATATATATATATATATAATATTTCTTTTTCTCCACCCAGATCCAAGATGCATACCTCAAACTCATGACATCAGTCGCCGTGCTGCTGGGCGCGAACCTCAACGATGCGAAGCGTGACATGAAAGAAACCATGGATTTTGAGACCAAGCTTGCAAACGTACGTCCTTTCACTTTTCCCGAGACGATATCAAAAGGACTTCAATGCAGTGAACAAAACAGTAATAAAGTTTGAGACAGACAATAAAAACATGGTAAACGTAGAATAGATAATATTGATGTTATTATTCTTGTCTGTGCGTGCGTGATCGATTATTCTAAGACACAGAACATTATGATAGATATTTTGATATTGACATTGCCAGTAATAATATCAAAATATTCAATTCCTTTTATTTCAAATCAATTCAATTCAGTCAAATAAAGTATAATTGAGTGAATCTAATCTAATTAGCATAACGTGCCATTGTTATGTAATAACGTTTTGTTATGCTATAAAATTCCATGAAAGTCCGATGCTCAGGACACTTTTGTTATTCTGTTTCTTTGACTTTATTTCCAAAACAAATCAGATAATTTCTCTCTGGATGTGGATATTGGCTGGTATGGACATGGCTAATTTGATTTCTTTCCTTGTCTTTACCAAATTTCAATTTTCTGCATTCTCCCTGTAGATTACAGTTCCACCGGCGGACAGGCGGGACAACGAACTGCTCTACAATCCAACAACTTTGAACGGCTTGATAGCAGACTATCCACGGGTAAACTTAATCAGTCGATTAGATCTCTGTATAACATAGGTGTTACTGGATACCTTCATGACTATGGACATAACGTTCTTACGAAATTGTAAAAGTGAGGTTTTAATAGTGAAATGTTGTCGGTGATTGACAGAAAAAAAAAACCCGGAATACGAACAAAATCGATACCAAATATAATTGTGTGAGTATTAAAGTGGACAGTAAGAGGTTAATAGCAACTTATCGCTCCATTACCCCCCCCCCCCGTCCTCCTGTTGGACGCATCCACGGAGATCGACTCAAATTCTGTAGAAAACGCGTGTCTCTTGTACTGCCCGGTCATTTCCTAAAATTGTTACTCCTAGAAATGAATCCGGTGAAATTGAACAAGTTCCGTTATATGAACGCGTCCATCCTTTTAAGTTTTAAAATCCATGGGAAGGGAACGTTATGTTTAAAACCTTTGAATTTTGCTGACGTTCCCCACCTTTCCAACCCGTTAAGGACGGGCTGATTTGGCTACAACACTGTCTTATTTCCCTTGGACATTTGCCCGAGTATACTCGTGACTCGTCCTCAACGGGCTACAAACTGCTCCCTGTGCAGAATGTTGTGTTTCTGTCCCTCCCAGAAGATTCATCACCACAAGCAGCAGCGATTTCATTGTCACGCTATCATTTAGATTACAAAAAAAAAAGTTCAATCAAAACTTATATGAATAAACGTTCAGTTCAGCATTGCTTTGAACGAATATCATGAATAAAATTATAATCATTTGCATTCGAAACACATCTTCACGCTCCACGAATGATCCTTACTATCTATCTTTCCAACTTATCCTTTAGCCTCGGCAAAAATGTGGAAGATTCGAATGGATATAAAGTCGCTGTCATACCGGTGATGGATGTGTCACTAATATGAGGAAAGTATATTCTGAAATCAGAGTTTGATTTTCGCATTTGCTAAGCCGATTGTATTTTATTCTCTCTTTGCCCAGATTGACTGGCCCCGATTCTTTGAAATTCTTCTCCCAAACGTCAGCAAGCCCATAGCAAATGACGAGTTTATCATCAACAAGGAACCAGAATACATCACCCAGGTCATCCAGCTCATAAGAGAGACTTCAAACAAGTATGTCGGTTCACCCACAACCCCTCCTCCCATAAAACATAAAACAAAATCAAGCAAAAGCAACCAAAAATGTAAAGAAGATAATACATAAAAAACGTCATGCGTTTGAGTGTGAGTTCCTTTGCTTTCACTTTATTAAGGAAGCATGTAAATGCTAGTGCGCCAATCAGCTGACAGCTTTAAAATCTCCTTTGAAGTCACAGCTTTCCATTGTTCCATAAAAATGATAACTTTCAAACTGACTTGATGTCTCTGTGTTATAATCACGTTGTTGTTTTTTTGTGTTTGTTTGTATTTGCGTAGTTCATATCTGTCCCTAAACATTGATTTCATTTCTCTGTCTTGATACATTTTTCGTTAATTACTCTCATTTTTTTTTAACAATGCGTGATCGTAAAACACACTTCGGACATGTCAGAGGGAAGGCTGGACTTTCGTTTATGGAAATGCGAGATCAGGTTGGCAATGATAATTAGAGTGATCCGGGACCTATCTGCCTTCTTTTGTTCATGATCAGTTTTCTTCAATCTAATTAGGCTTCACTGTTATCTCGAATATAATATAATTCCAATAACTTGAATCGACCCATATCTAGAGCTCATTTCCAGAAAACACAACGAAGAACATCATCACAACTACAGCAACAGTAAAATCATTAGCACCAAATCATTTAAATGTTTCCACTGTAATTGAAATTTTGTTACAGTGAGTTTCTTTTATCTTCATTTTGCCAATTTCGCTATTTTTTTTTCTCTATAGAATCTGCATTCTTGATACATCAAATGTTACAAGGGCGAAGCTTCGACTTATCTCCAATTAACGATAAAAAACAAACAAACCCACAAACAAACAGACAAACAACCAAACAAACAATAAGAGATACAGCATCAGCATTTTGAAACACTAAAACACAACAGCACCTGGTCCAATAAATAAGCAAATAAACAAACAAATCAATCAGTCAATCAATCAATCTATAAACAAATCAATCAATAAATAAATATATAAATAAATACATAAATAAATTGATAAATGAATGAATGAATGAATGAATAAGTAAATAGATAAAGAATCGGAAAGACATCATGGTAAGGTATATTCCTTTTCCGCATTCCCTGTTCTCATCCCACTCACCAGGACTCTCGCAAACTACATGTTATGGCGCGTCACCCAAAGCCGCATTCTCAACCTGGGCAAGAAGTTTCAGGACGTGAACGACGATTTTCGCGCCGTTCTGTACGGTGTGACGTCCGACGACGCTAGGTGGCGCCGTTGCGTTGACGACATCAATGGAGCAATGATCTTCGCCACCGGACGGATGTACGTCAGGGAAAATTTCGCTGGAGAAAGCAAGAACAACGTGAGATATAATTGTTATTTACTATGTTATAAGAAAGTAGACAATGCCTATCCCCCCATTAAAAAAACAAACAAGCAAAAATCTTTTACATGTTGGTGTATTGCCCGTTTATCCTCTGCAAATTGCATTGCGTACCTATTATACGTTGTACATTTATCACGAAGTGTACGTCAGTTTTCATTGCCATAATGATTCTGATCGTCGCCTTTTGGTTATGATTATCTTGTTTTCCTTGTTTTATGATGACGCATCTTTGTAACTTTCAATCTATCTACTTGTTAATCTATCTATCTCTTTCTCTTTGCTCTCTCTTTTCTTTTCTATACCCATTAATGCACGTATGTATACTCAATCGGTATATTCATGATATATAATGTGATCAATTTGGAGAAGCTCTCTCAATGATAGCCAAAATAATATTCCTAAGTTATTGGATGTTACAATGGTGTACCTAGCTCTTTCTTCCGCATGACGTCTCTCAAGAAAGAAAGAATAATAGGCAGGTTGATTTTGAAAGTCTTTGGAGAAATCGACCCCCCCCCAAAAAAAAAAAACAAACAAAAACAAAACAAAAAACATTTTTGTTTCCTCTCTGCATCTAGACTTTGAGGATGATAAAATATCTCAAACGCGCTTTCAAGGAGATGTTAAAGGTGAATGAGTGGATGGACGAACAGACGAAGCAAGTTGCAGCCGAGAAGGTAAGTCACTCTTACACGTCTGGGGCACCATTTCACGAAAGTTATCAGTCCCAACAAGTTGTCAGTGTCTGACAATTTTTCACTGTAAAATCCTTGTTTTTGATTGGCTGAGAATCTCTGGTCACTGACTGTTTTTATACTATGGTAATTGTCAGCTGAGACTGACAACTTGTCAGGGCTGACAACTTTCAAAAAACGGTGCCCAGATCTTACACACAAAAAGAATGAAGACAATAGTTACGTCGGAACTAACTGGTACCGTCCGGTAATCTGCGTGTCAGGCGGGCTTTAAGTCAGTTACTATGTTAGGTATTGCCCGTATGGAGTAATGCTGAAACTAAATCTAACTTCGTCCTTAGGGACATGTGTCTTGAATGAGCCTTAAACAACGTCCTTCAGTATGCATCACGCTGATAGTTATTTAATAAGGATTGTCTCCATTGATGCCTAGTAATGATGAAACTCTTTCTGTAGTTTTACAAGTTTTGTATTATTGATATTATTGTATAAAAAATTCTGTTATGTGACGTAAGCAATAAGTGCTAAAAGCAAGCACCTATGAGATGGACGACTTTAAATGCCCTCCAAAGGTCTTTATTCGTCATTCGTGGGGAACAGTCCCTTGCAAAGGGGCACAACCGCGACCGCTGCGACAACTATAAATGTAAATTGTTAGTCTGCGTGGCATCCTTCTATTTTCAACGCATGGGCGATTGTGATGCACTCAATAATCAAGCTGACCAAATTCCTTTCCTGTCTATTGACGTTGCTGGCGCTATTAAGCATTTAATAGTCTGACAACAGATCCTTCTTTTTGTTTTGTTGTTGTTTTTTCTCTGATTGTAGTGTGACGCTATGCAGGAGTTAGTTGGCTATCCGGACTGGCTTTTCGACGATCAGAGATTGAACGATGAGTACAAGACTGTAAGTCAACTCGAACTTTCATCAATTAGTCTAGTTTTATATCAAATCTTGAATTTGGTGGAATCCGCTTGAATAGGATCAGGCATCTACATAATTATGATAAACAGCTACCGCAGTTTTGATGCAATTTGAATCGTCTCACATACCAGAATAGTTTTAAATCATAGATTTCTTTCTGTGTAATGCCCCATTAGACGAATGCAAACAAAGAAAAAGAAAAAAAAAAGGATAGCTTAGCTTGAAAGTTTTTAACACGTTCTTGGGAATATTATAAAAGTTCATTCTTTTCATTCAAAAGAGTAATGGGCTAGAAAGATTTTTTTTTTCAATGTTTTGGCAAGAATGATGAAAGTTGACCAATTTTAGTCAGCCCTCGAAAAAGAGAATTTAAGGATGGGGACGTTTCAGAGATTGTATAATTTTGGTTGAGACCTAACTTCAGGTTTCTAACATTTTTGGGTGAGATAATGAGAAGCCTCTTATGAAATATGACAGAGCATAAATAATTTTAAGAGGAATTCAACAGTTTTTTGATGGAAATTGGTTTTGAAATGGCTGAGATATCCAAAATAGAGCAATCCCAATAAACGGTGGGACCCACCTTTCATTACGATCACTTTGTTTACTGACTTTGTTTTTGGATGTCTAAAACCGATTTTCATCAAATAAATACAGACGTACTTTGAAATCCTCCTAGAATGGCATGATCTGTACTATTTCACATGTGGTTTCTTGATATCTCGCAAAAAGTTAAAAGCCCAATCATCATATCCACCAAATATACCACCCCTTTACACCGGAGGCCAACTTGCTGTGTCTTTCTGCGGTGACATGGTACCACTCGCATAATGGTCGTGGCCTATATTTCATTTGGTTTCCAAGATCCATCATTGTAAACATCACGGAACTCTGTCCTCATATTCATCCTATTAATTTCAAGTGTATTCCTTTTTATTACTTGTAATAAATTATTTCATCATTATATAATTTCCAGCTCAATTTCTCTCGAGACGATTATTTTGGAAACATCGTGCGATACTTGGAATGGTCTGCCCACGACAACCTGAAGAAACTCCGCGAAGAGGTCGACAGGGATGGGTAAGAAGAGATAACGGATTGGGGGATCATGATGAATGAGGTCTGTGTTTACCAGACTTCTTGGGGGTCTACATGGTTGAATCAAGGGGGTGAAAACCGAGTGCGTCATTCTTTCTTTTCCCCTTTTTCTTTTCTCTCACAGGGGTAAGAGAAGCCCATTTCCACTTTGTATTTCAACCCGTTCTCCAAGCCCTCTTGATAAAATATCCCTTTACAATGCTCGTGTTCACTCTGAAGTTTCGGAGGCCCCTGAGTAGGGCGAAATTCAAGCAACGCTTGAAGAAGAAATCCACCCCCAAAATAAATTTGAATATTCATAAGGACTGGTCAAGAAATGTTTTCCGAAAAAGTGTAGAATTTCAAAATGTCATTATCTTCCTTATCTTCCATCCGATTTTTGTTTGTATCGTTCTGTAGGGAATATTTTCTCTTTCTTATGAAGTTTACTTTTTTTGGGGTGGTTTTCTTCTTTAAGAATAACAATTTTCAAGAAGGGGAGACGTATGATTATACACGTCAAAAAGGTATTTTCTGTATTTAGTCTGAGTTTCAGGGTCGTATGCGTGCATATTGATCGATAAGTATGAGTAATTACAATTTTTCGTCATTTTTGTTAAGTTGAAAATATTTACAATTACATCAAGACACATCTTTCAAAGTGTCTTCTGAATAGAAATATCCGAAGATTGAATTTATGAACTGTCATTTTTTTCCCTTACGGATGATTAAAACCATACAAAAGTTGAAGTTGTCATTCTTGATTTGAATATACTTGATTATCTCAACCATATTCCATCATGTCCGTTTTCCTTTCAGGTGGCTCATCGGACCCGCCGTCGTAAATGCATACTACCGATCGAATCAAATAGGTAAGTCATAGAAAGAGAAAGGCCGAGTTACTATTACAATAAGAAAGAAGCTTAGTCAAGAGTTCTTTTTCCAGTCTGCCATATGAGCACCATAAAACCTATACTTCCAAACATAACGACCATAATTCTTTCAGCAACATCTGTGGGATATCTTTTCGTTCTCTCTTTTCTTTCTTTCATTTTCCCCTCCAAATGTTCATCCGATCGTGTTTAGTAATAAGCAGCAATGGCAAACGCCAATTAATTTCTGTTTTAACCCTTTGCGTTCCACGTTTATTTCCTGTCCATTGGTTTGTGTTTGAAATTTGTGTACGCTTGACTCATTGGCGCAGAAAGGCTTAAAGGCATAATTTACCATTTGCAGATGAAAGCATTAGTGCTTTAAAATAGTTCTAAAATGTGAGTTAGGGATAGAAACAACCACTGTCAAAATTTGAATCCATATAATCGATGTTAAGTGTTGTTAAATACACAAAATGTGAACAATAGTTATAATAAAAATGTTTCCAGACTAAACCGTATACAGTTACGGTTTACTGAGAAAAACCCTGATATCTCCTTATATTTTAGGTTTTATTGCAAATATTTCATATGGTAGGATGTTTTATGATACAACAGACCTACACATATGCATCAAATGTGATATCTTGAACATTTTTGAAATCACTGCTCCCAAAGGTAAACTGGACCTTTAACGGGCAATGAAGGCGGAAAACAAAAGTTCAGTAATAAAAGTTGTATATTCTGTAATTTTCTGCTTTGGTTTTGTTCTTCTACGCAGTGTTTCCTGCCGCCATTTTGCAACCTCCATTTTACCACGCCGACTTGCCCTGGTACCTCAACTTCGGTGGCATCGGTATGGTGATCGGACACGAGATCACTCACGGATTCGATGACAGAGGTGAGTTTCACCAAGCTTCTCCAGGGATTTTTTTGTTAAGAAACGGTAAAGCAAATGCAAAGGAACTTAGTAACTTGTATTATACTGTGTCTCTCTCTCTTTTTTTTTTTGTGGGAAGTCCTAAAACTTGTGTTTAACGGTCGTATATGTGTTTAATATCAGTGCAATGCTGACACGAGTTTGACATATAAAAATGTCCTGTAAACCATTTACCCCAGCCGCTGTTTGTCTTTACAATATCCAAATCCAGGGTTAAATGTGTTTTGCTTTTTTAAACATATTTCTCCCTCTTCATTTTTGTTAATGCTTCCACAAGTCTTGTAAAATCTTCAATCGAACATCATTAATAAAGGAAATTGCGAATCATATTAAATAGATTATATGAAAATACAAGGCAGAATTTTGATTGTTTTGTATTTAAAGGGAGAGACACTCGAAACACATTGTGCATGTAGTGGAAAGTAAAACAATATATATATATTAGAGTGGAATGTATACTTCGGAAGTTTGAAGGTTATTTGGACAATCCGTTTAAAACTTATGAATATTAATTTCAAGTTAATCGATGTGCTGACATCGCTAGACAAGGTTGCAACTGTTCGTAATGTTACAGTCGGTAAATGATATTTCTTTTAAAGCTATATGAGTAGAACTTCCCAATTGTCATTTTCACAAAAATACCCATTCATTTGATTTAATACTAATATACGTTATGTTGAAGATGACATCGTTTTCCCTGCCTCCTTAGGAATATGAGTCAATTCTCATGCTCTGCCATCTTGCTAAAAAATACAACATGAATTTTACATGAATTACCTGTGATGACAGAGGTGATTACAATAATAATGTATTTCTGCATTCACCAAATCCAGGTACTTTGACATTTAAAGAGATAGTTTTGGTTGAGATGGGGCTTCAGGTTTGAAACTTTTTGTGAAATAATGACAAACCTCTAATGAAATACAATATGAAAGAGCGTACAATTCTAAGAGGCCCCTCTACAGTTCATTTGATTGAAATTTGTTTTTGAATGCCTGAGATATTCAAAGTAAAGTGATCCTCATAAAAAAAAAGTTGGATCATGATCGCTTTGGCTTATTTTATTTTTGGATATCTCAGCCATTTTAAAAGTGATTTTCGTCAAATAAACTTTAGAGTCCTCTTAGAATTGTATGCTCCTTCACATTTCATAAAGTGGTTTCAAAGTATCTCGCACAAAGTTAAAAGCTGAATCCTCATCTCAACCATAACTTTACAATCCCCTTAAGGGGTAAAGTCTCTTTTAAGTTGCATTATACTGGTTTAGAATCATTGCTGAGGATCCAGTGGTTGACTTCTTCTCCCTGCTGCAGGTAGGCAGTACGACAAAGACGGCAACCTGGTTCAGTGGTGGAGTAACAGCTCCATCGCCGCATTCAAGGATCGAGCCCAATGTATCGTGGACCAGTATACGGGTTACGTCATGCCGGAAAACGACATGAACGTATGTAATCCTCCGGGGAACCGTTTCATGAAAGTTGTCAGCCCTGACAAGTTGTCTGTCTCTGATAACCTCAGTAAAATCCTTGGTTTTGATTGGCGGAGAAGATCTCGTGTCTGATTGTTGCCATGGTGATTGTCGGAAATTGACAACTTGTCAATGCTGACAATTTTCATGAAACTGAGCCAGGGAATATATTTGGGAGGGGTCGGGGGAAGGAAGTGGGTAGAGGGGTGGAGAGCGGGATAATGTTTGACACTGCGGTCGTGATAGAACGTCATCAAAATGGCGATTGATTTGGAAACTACGTTTTGTGAATCATGCATTTCCTTATATAACATATTATATCAGTACCTAAGAATCGCATTTACAGAAGCACCAAACACTTTTGCCTTTAAATTTTGACTTACGAGCTATCGCGATGTCCTCATAAGCCAACTTACCTAGTATTACGATTACATCAAGGTGGTTTCTTTGATGGCCATACAGCAGACATCTTGCATGTTCAACTTCTGCAATTTGCGTCATTATTCTTTAAAGTATGATGCACATCAAGGTATACTAATATCAAACGAAATAATACCGAGGACACACTGATCTATATAAAGTGAAAAACAAAAATAAAAACGATAGGACTGTCCAACAAACAGTATCACCAGTTAAACCTCGTCTTCCACTATTGTAAACATGCATGTGACACACCACTATAAGACGATTATGCAGACAAAACCGGAAGCTTTGAATTGGAAAATTGGAAAATGGAAGAGGTGGTGAATATAGTTTCCGAGTTGTAATGATAATAATGTATCCCGTTCAAAAAGATTTTTTTTTTTTTTTTTTTTTTTTTTTGATGGTCAATACATTCGAATACGCAGAGAAGAACTACCATCAGTGTTAACAGTCCTCCTTAATATTTATGCTCTGGTGTGCAATACATGAAGTTTCAAATTTCAATGGATCGGTGAGGCGAGTCAATCGCATGCGGTACGGAATCGTCCCCCTTTCCCGATCCCCACCGAAGTTGCCATCCCCCACCCTTCTCCTCCTCCTCCTCCTCCTACTTGTCCTACACTTGCCGTTCATCCATTACTGCTTCGCCTCCCAGCGGAAACGCCAGATCCATCTTCATCAAGCCCTCCCCGTCGTCTCGCAGACGAAGTATGAAGTTAATAGATGAACCATAAACGAGAGGGAATAGACGTTGGAAAGGGCCAACTTGGTTCACGGGGACAGGACGCTTACTTTTTAACTCGTTGGAGACCGTAAAACCCTCTTGGTGGAAAACGGTAATTAGATTCACATAAAATGCAGAAAACAAACACGCATAACAGTTTCATTACTAAGTAACATGATGAAGGCGAGAACTCGTGTTAAATGGAAAATGACGAGATAAGATCTTGGTGTACAATGCACGATAAAGATGATTACGCCACATCAAAAATAAAAATGTTCACTGTTTTGGATGAAGTGTGGTTGTAACAAAAAAGCTGCAGTTTTGTTTGTTTTGTTTGTTTTTGTTTTTATTTTCCAGCGAGGCTAAGTAACATGTCAAGTTCACCGACTGACACACTTTTCAAAAAAGAAAAAGAAAAAGAAACCAGACTGAAATGCCTGGCGCTTCAAAAAGTATTAAGAGCGGCGAGTAATTACTTTTTCAGTCCGAGGGGCCAAGTTTATGTAGATGCGAGTATAACCTTTCGAAAGGTCGGAGATAATTGGGGCAGTGCGTAATGAGAGTATATAGTGGCGTGACATCCTGTATAAGCTTCAGCGACACCGCAACGTCCAAAGAAGTTTGTCTTTGGAAGACACATTAGTTGTGATTAAGCACCTGTCTGTACACACCGTGATTGACGACGATTAGCTTCCTTTACTTTTGTCTCCTGTCACATTTGTACCTCAGTGATGCATGCACTCAGTGCACTAAACTCAAACAGAGGGGGCGCCCCACAAACAAGCACTAGTCTTTCTTCACCAGACCTTTCCCTGCCCAGAGCCCGTCACAGCAGCCTGGGGGAGATACCCCCTTGGCCAAAGGCAGCTGCTTGCCAAAACTTTTGATACACTTGCCGACAAAATAATGGAATATGATCGTGGGCTGTCACTTTTTGAATTAGTTTTTTTTTTTCCTCAGCTTCGAAAGAAAGTAAAATGGTCGGATTTGTTGCAATATGAATATTGAAGGAATTACAGTACCTATGCGTTGGTTCACAAAGAAGAATAGCTAGATAAAACCTCAAAAACAACAACAACAACAACAACACCAACAATATCAGCAACATCATTTATAACATCATCATCATTATCATCATCATTTTCAACAATTTAAGGTCGCTTAAACGACCATGATAATCATTTCGTACATGGTTAATCGTGCAGTATAGTAATGACTGGTGGTCCTACAGTAACAATTTGACCTCGAATACAATGTTGAATTAGCTACAATTCAATCAACATTGAAACATTGCACCTCGCATTTCGTCCTGCGTACAGTAAAGCCTACTCAACTCCCACATCATATCAACTTGGAGCCAAAATCCACACAATTTTGTTATATGCAGGCTGATTATATAGCAGGCCCTAAATGAAAACAATTCAAACAGAATTTGAGTTTAATGATTCAAGTTTATATACCTTCTGGATCTCAGGTTCATTTCGGTCATTCTGTTTGTTTGTTTTGTTTTTTTTTTTGCTTATTTTACTTTTTTTTTTCTATTCAAAACCGGCTTGAACATGGTGTAGATCAGTCCTTTAAGAAAACTCATTTTGTGTTATTGTTGTGGGTGTGGTTGTCTTATTTCTAGCGTCTTGCCTTGCGCTGTAGGTCAAGGTTAGGCTTACTCGGGCACGCGTCGTGTTAATTCGACACGTGGGTTCACCGACCGTTGACCCATCCCTGGCCTCTGGCATGATTTTTCCCTAAATAATATTCAGGTCAGATTCCATACTCCGTTCCACACGTCGCCACCTTGTGGATCCGTGACGGCTTAGAGTAACATAAGGAGAGAGTGTTGATGACTTACTGGAAATCATTCATTGCCATCTGGTTCAACCATCAAAATCTCCAGAAGTCTTGTCGCAATAGTGTTTGTTGTTATTTAGGTATACAGTTGCTTCGGTAGATGGTTGTCATCTTGTATCTCATTTTGTTGAAGTCCATGCAGTGTGCTTCCATCGATTAAGATATTAGCTGGGGTGGGAGTCTCCCTTCGATCTACCTGATATGAGTGAAGCTCAATGGTATATTGTGAAACTCATTCCCACGATATTAATCTATTCATTTATTTTCATCCCTGTTTTTTTTTTAACTTTTCAATCACAGCTGAACGGTAAAATGACGCAAGGAGAGAACATTGCAGACAACGGAGGACTGAAAGAAGCATTCAAGGTTTGCACGTCATGCAATCTTTAATTCGGCTCATATTGATTTCATTTCTGCATATAGCAGAAATAGCAATACATATTGTTAATATTAACAGAAAAGATCTACCACATAAAATGCGCATTGTAATAAGTCATGACGGACAATAATTAAATGTGACAGGCCACGACTTTTATTAGGATCTCTTTGTTTCACCTTGTTTTTGGATAATCTCAGTTATTTCAAAACCGATTTTCATCAAATAAACTTTCATTTTTCCTTAGAATTGTATACTCTTTGACATCTCATAGAGTGGATTCTCAATATCTCGCAAAACGTTAAAAGCTAAATTCTCACCTCAACCAGTACTGTACAAGCAGGCGCTTTAAAGTTGAAGGTAACCTCAAAAAAAAAAAAAAAGGAAAAAAAAAAGGAAAAAAAAAGTGAGCAACTTGCCGTTGAAACTTGGCCAGTGCTATCTTAATGAAATCAACGTAAATCACTACTGACAATCATGCTGAGATATGCGAGCAATATTAAGGCCAACTATTGTTTGTCATCTCTGGTTGATGTATCCTTACTACCATATTGACATTGTTTCATGGAAAAATGAAATGATGTTTTACCAGGCATGAAACATAAGTAACTGAGAGATATCATCCGAAGAATATGATAAGTCCTATTATATCTCATATTCTCTGTGTTACGTCATTGCAGATCTAAAGGGGAATAAAACCCCAAATGATAAGCATGCGCATCAAAACTTTTAACATTTATAGCCTTTGAACGGATTGAATAATTTTTGCTCAATGTCTCACCGATTGTGTCCTGCTAATATTGCTGCATTCACTCAATCCACATTATATATATTTTCGTTTCATTCCCCTTTAAGAAACCGGGTTTTTTGTGAGATAATGAGAAACCTCTTATGAAAAATGATAGAGCATGCAATTCTAAGAGGAATTCAACATTTATTTGATGGAAATTGGTTTTGAAATGGCTGAGATACTAAAAACAGAGCAATCCTAATAAAAGGTGGAACCCAACCTCTATTATGATCGCTTTGTTTAACTTTGTTTTTGGATGTCTTAGCCATTCCAAAACCGATTTTCCTCAAATAAACTTTGAACTCCTCCTAGAATAGTATGCTCTGTTAACTGTACTATTTCATGAGTGGTTTCTTGATTTTCTCACAAAAAAAGTTAAAAGCCCAATCCTCATCTCCACCAGTAGATCATCCCTTTGGCTCGCGTAAGTTACCATTTCAAAACATATCGCTAAATGATATACGGATTGTTTAAGAACACATATGAGCACCGCAATTCATATTAAGGAAAAATCATTACCCTGATATATTAGATGAAATCTAGTACTCAAACAGGCACTGGCTTAATTCATTCTTTCAATAAGTTTTGTCTTCTATTAAATTTGAATGTCTTGCTCACTTTGTCTTATCTCAAATTAGGCTTATCAACTCCTCCTGAATGACACGGGCGAAGTCCATCAGACGCTGCCGGGGCTGGATTTAAATCAGGAACAACTATTTTTCTTGAATTTCGGACAGGTTTGTTGGAAATCTCTATCACTATTGAACTACATTTAAAGTATGAATTTAATGTGAGTTCTTGTTTACACATAGGTCTAGGTAGTAATTGTAACGATATATATTTTTAGGAGGAAACCAAAATTAACTGATGCTGTAGACCATCCTGAAGGGGAAGCGAAACACTTTGTACTCTCTGGAATTCAATTAAAATTCAAACAAAGTGAAAAAAAAACCCACACACGCACACAGAAATCATTTCATCGGTATCTACATGGTGTCGTACATGTTAATAAGCCAATTCGTAATTCTGTTTTGAGCATGAGCAGAAAAACGGGCATTTGCCATTACCCGCAGGCAATAACAGTAGTAGTGGTAGTGGTGGTGATGGTGGTGGTAGTGGAATTAGTAGTAGTGGTAGTTGTAGTAGTAGTAGTAGTAACAGTAACACTAGAGTAGTAGTAGTGGTAGTAGTAGTAGTAGTAGTAGTAGTAGTAGTAGTAGTAGTAGTAGTAGTAACACTAGTAGTAGTAGTAGTAGTAGTAGTAGTAATAGTAACAGTAACAGTAGTAGTAGTAAATAGTAGTACATGTAGTAGTAGTAGTAGTAGTAGTAGTAACAGTAACAGTAGTAGTAGTAAATAGTAGTAGTAGTAGTAGTAGTAGTAGTAGTAGTAGTAGTAGTAGTAGTAGTAGTAGGAGCAGAAGAAGTAGAGGAGTAGTCGTAGGTGGAGTGAAAGTATCAGTAGTTGTAGAAGGATAATGATTAATTCTGTGTTATGTTATGTTTGAAAAAATAAAAAAAAATGAATTGAATTAAATTGAACTAAAAATTGAATTGAATTGAATTGAATTGAATTGAATTGAATTGAATTGAATTGAATTGAATCGAACCTAACACTTTGTTGTGTATGATATTGATCGTGACTGACCAGGTCTGGTGTAGCGCCTTTCGGCCGGAAGGAGTGCGGGCACGAATATTATCAGGAGTTCATTCACCCGGAAGATATAGGTAAGAGATATCAGTCAGGTCATAGCAGTACTATTACACGATAACGATAAGTATTACTATTACCTTGTACAGATATTACTCACCGACCTTACAGGCCTAGATAACGATTTTGACCCTACTTTGTTTTGTCCCCCTATTGGTGACACTTCCAAGGTTTGTTGCTCACGTCGCATCAATAGTTATGTCTGATTAAAGTGCAGAATTTGCAATCCAATTGGCTGATGACGAGTCACAACAATTTCAGTGTTTTTTTTTTTTTTTTTGTTCTTAAAAAAAAAATATTTCTGGATAGGAAAAGAGTCGTATAGTCGTTGTGCTCTTGCTTCCAATAGTCTTCTCACTCCGGTTCTGGGTTGGAATAATTATGTAGGAATATATTCGAAGTAGTATCTTAAAGAATACTTAATGCCTCTTGCTTGCTCAGAGTATCAGTTTACTCGTACATTCCCTTGGAACGGGGTGTGTTCGATAGGGGTGCATGCAGGGTAAGTTGGCGGCCCGTTGGCGGAGGGCAGACTGCAAGGGAGGCTGGCATTACGCACCTTACGAAAGAAACCCGCTTCTTCTTCTGACAGTTATTTTGTCAGATTCATTAATCTCTCATATTCTTCTTTCCTTTTTTGTTGTTTTTCTCTCCCCCTTACTCCTCCAGAACAATAGGACCGGCTCAGAACATGCCCGATTTCGCCCGCGTTTTTGGATGCAAGAACACAGATTACATGGTTTCCAACAACACGTGTACTATATGGTGATAACTTGAAATGGCTGCGAGGGAGAAAAGAACTGAAAAAAGAGATAGAAAAGAAGCATTTCAAACTTTCTGCTTGAAGCGAAAGTTTCGACCCACAGTTGATTTAAGGCTTGGGGTAATCCGCCACATCTTGCCAGAGGGACCCGTAACGTCAAATTACAGCGATAAATGATTCATATTCAAGATGATGACTGTTATATCTTCAGTTCAGATTATGGGGTTAATGTGGCACAGCAGCTAACCGTTTGTATGTGTGTTTTCATTTATCTATTTTTTTTTGGGGGGGGGGGGGTGGAGGATAAGGAGTTTGTTGTTCATTCATTCATTCATTCATTCATTCATTCATTCATTCATTCATCCATTCATTTTTACTATCATTTTTTTTTTCATTCAATCATTTATTCATTCATGCATTCATTTATTTATTTCTGGTTATCAATCAGTCGCTAGGTTTGACGTTGCGGGACCCTGAAGAAAATAATTATAGTAAGCAAGGCAGATGGTATCATTTTCTTTTCTTTTTAATCAGATCGAAATCGAGTCTGGTGGAACAGTAATCAGAATCATCATTAACCTTAACGACTAAGATAATTTCAGGATAAGGCAAAAATGCAACGTTTCAGAACCGGCATCGTTGCTTCAGTGAGTCGCTACAGGGCTAAAAATGGATGCGTGTGTCAATGATAGACATCGAGTACTATGTCGTGTAAATAGTAGTCGACAAGTAAATATTTTATATGAAAGTATTATATACACACAAATTCTTACACGGCGGATGTTGACCAAGAACACTATCTTTAGCTCTACGGGAGAATAGGGAATGGTATTGGACGGAGGTGGAGCGGAAATGGACTTGAATGATTAGGGACTTCTTTTTGAATAATGGAACAGAGAATGCACGTGTTGTTAAACTTGTTTTGTTTTTCTTTATATCTCAATATTCGGAGTTCACTCTAGTGCGGTAATCAACGAGATGCACACGTGAAAATTTCATTTATGATAAAACTTGCTTTTTATCACGTTCTCGAGAAGACAGGAATGAGATAATGGTGCTCTTGATAACAGTCATTGATTTGTTTCAGCTATTGAATTTTGTGATAAAATCAATGGTGATTGTAAACATTGGTGTGATGATGGTGATGATAATATTAATGATGATTGATGCTGTAGAATGACGATAATGATCATGCGAAAAAAATCCCGATAACATTAGGGCCTATGGATTAGATTTATGATGATTGTCGTAATTGAATTGACAATCATTTGCTTAATTTCAAACTCCAAGAAATTATAAGGTTTGGAGCAAGGAAGACAACCCAAATGTTGCCTCGGTAGCCTCAATGGCAAGTTGAGAAGTTGAACGCGTTCGTTGTCTAGCATGGATGGGCCGCCGACGAGTTGGAAGAAATAATATGTTATAGAATGATAACAAGATAATGAAATTTATGGGCGTCGCGCGGACAGGGGCGAATCGTTGGCCCGTATTCAAACACGTGCAGACGTGTCACTCACGAGTTATCATTGTTGGCCATCGTACTATGTAGCATCTGGATGATAGGCTTGAAGAGAATGCCGAACTAAGAATTGCTCCGTCTTCTCAGCCCTTTTTCTGCTCAATTTTTTTTTTCTTTTCATGACGTTTGGAATTGACAAAAACAAAGTCCTTAACCCTGTTATCTTTTTATTGCCATTTTTATTATTATTATTATTATTATTATTATTATTATTATTATTATTATTATTATTATTATCAGTATTGTTATTCTCATTATATTATTATTATTATTATTGTTATCATTATAACTATTACTATTATTATTATTATTATAATTGTTATTACAATTATGACTTTTTGTTATCATTGTTATTATTATTGATTATTATTATCATTATTGTAATTATCATTAACACAAATGTACCGTTATTTCATTTTGTAAAAAAATAATAATAATAATATTCTCAATCGTTACCCAAGAGGTTGACCAATCACGAAAGCGCATTTTCACCAAGTGAGGGCTGGAAGTCACGGATAGTGTTCACGACGTTTAGACTCATTTGTGTTTGAGTCTTTTCAAAAAGTAAAAAAAAAAAAAAGACAACAAAACAAAACAAACAGAAAGGTGATGAGAAGTGCGTTGAACTCTATTAGCACAACTTGACGGTGGCTCATTATAAGTATAGAAATAGACAATCAGAAAGTCACATACGTCTGATCTTGTGTATGCAGTATATTTTGTTAATGAGTTTCACGTATATATATATGTACCAAAGTTTTCAACGAATACGTAGTTGTAGTCAGAAGCAACTTTTTCTAACGCGACAGTTATAGTGTTCATACACATGTATAGATCTATTGTATGTTTCCGTGTGACAGAATGCTGCTTAGGACTTGCCTATAGCGTAGAATTTTCAGTATCATTACGAGTATCATAAATCGAGCAAGACTCATTTCTCATTTTCATCTGTGTCATATCATCGTTTTATCGAAAACTTTTCCTCAGTATTTAAGTCATTTACCTCTCACCGTGATAAAGGTATAACTTATATGACATCATTCAACATTATGAACGAAAAGCAATGATGTTGCGCATCTTATTGTATACCTAAATATTATGATTTATACCCTATCGGTATATTAAATGGAATGTTGTTTTTTTTTTTCATGTCACACAAGACTTCCGAAGCACTTGTTCTGATTTCGTAGCTATGCTTGCTAGTGACCTTGAGACGTGAAAAAAAAAAATCAGCGAAAGAGAGAAAGAAGAGAAGAGCAAGAGAAGGAAGGATGAGGAAGAGAAGGAAAGGGAAGGAGGAGAGGGAGAAAAGAGAAGGAGAAAAGAGAAGAATATGTAGGGAAAAAAGAGCTAATCAAGATGGAAAAGAGGTAGATGCTCAGAGACTGACCAACTGATGACCTTTTGTGACTCTCGGGCGAAGACGCGCATGACTATGCCTCGTCTTCAATTTAGCGGGCTGCCGCATCATTACAGCTAATGAACACTGCATCACCTTCCGCACTCATCTCATTGGTTGTAAAATGATATGTGGAAGGGAAGGGGGGGGGGGGGGGTGGGGAGATTCCTTTCCATCAGTTCGACATGCCGCACCATCCCCAGTACGAACAAGCGGAAGAGAAGATGATCATGACAACATCCGCTTTTTCTGCTCCGAAAATACATATTATTATTATTATATTTAAAACAGAGTCGTTTGACTTGCATAAACAACGATATAAATGGAAATTAATGATACAGTATACAGTACGCATGTCTATGCAGCAGGGATTACAGTAACAATTGTAGTTAAGAAGCGATTATGCAGAGGGCCGCCATTGTAAGCATTGCTTGAAAAGATGGCCGGCCCGAGGAAAAGGTAGGGACGTACTAGATCTGTAACAATACAAATTCTGCTGCGAAGATAGCAGGGGAAAATAATTTGGAACCAGCAAAAAGTTAATCTGATAAAAAAAGTGTAGCATTTCATAAGCACAGCAATGAAAATTTGATCAGAATAGAATAAAGATTAAGGAAGTTCTGAACTTGTGAAGGTTTGATAATTTTTCAGGGTTCAAAAAATTTCTTCAACAGTCAATATGAATATTCACATGAATGAGTAGTGATCATATCACCGCTTCACAGCTTGTCATAGCTTGTTCACAAAAATGTGAAATTTCATGTTTTCTTTTTGTTCAAATGCAACTCTGCCCTATAGTCATACATTAAAATACATCTGAGATGTAAGTTTGAGGTTACTCAATCAGGTATAACATTATCTTTGACACTTATACAGTATAAAATTGAATTTTTGTCACTTTTTTTTGTACACGATCAATGTAAAATTGTAAGGTGATGACACCATTAGCTCACTATTGACATGTTCATATGAAGTGTTCGAGAACTGTGATTTTGTAACAATTTTAACAGGGGTTTGTTTCATAGAAATTGGTCGTAAGACTGTTCTTAGGATGATGCGATTCAAAAAAGTTACGTGTGATTTATTATTAAACTGTGATTTAAATCAAGCGTAAATATCTCTATGAAACAGACTTACGATAAGTATTGATCTAAAGCCCGATTCGCTGAGTTTAATACGCTCAATAAATGGAGCGTAAGATCAGTCGTAACTCTTTATGAAACAGGCCCCAGCTAGTCTGGATTTCACCTTAGGACGTCAGTTCAATTCGACCACAGGAGTTACCATAAACAGTAATTCCGTGAAGCTACAGCTCCATGAAGCTACAGCTCCATGGTATACTGGATTCAACGGAAGAAGAGGCTTCAAATGCATAAAACCAAATGCCAAGTAAAGAGGCATTACCCATTGAATTCGTTGTCTTGTCATCATTCATTTTCCGCCAGATGGTTGGATAAACCCATCAACGAAAGTAATCATTTATCCATAAAAGTACATGTCTAGACGTTGCAGTATTTCTGCTCTAATACAAAGAGCGTCAGGATAATAAAAAGAAAAAAAAGTTGTGTTCAAAATAATGTTTTGAAGGATGCTGAAGGCATACGTTCGACGCCAGCATTATATCAATTTCTGGGGTCCGTTTCATGAAGTCATCACATGAAAGTCTTTACATAAATCTCAGGTGAATGGCTAAAGTCGCTCATATCTAGCTATGTGAGACTTTCAAAGAGAAGTGAAAATTCATGACACAGACCCAAGTTATCATTTCACTTTTAAAGAGTTACAAAATGCATACAGTGTGATTATACAGTCTCCCTTAAATAGAGTTACTTCGGCTCCCCCCCCCCCCCCTCTTTCTTTCATTCACCTTTCTTCGTCATACCTCTCAGACCTCGACAACGGCTGGCCTGTCATTAAGGCACTATTCCAGTATTAATTTATCTGTCTGCTCCACATATCAATTATGGAGTCGTATCATGCATATTGTGTCGTTACCTATTACCTTCACTCCTAGTCTCTGTTTTCTCACTTTCTTTGCCCTGTCTTCATCTCCTCCCAACGTCTCTATCTCTCTCTCTCTTTCTGCTTGTCTATAAGTGTCTGCTTGTAATACAAAAAAAAAACAAACATGAAAGAAATGCAACATCTTCTTGCAGTCGTTTTTGGCGGGAAAGCTCTTGAAGCAAAGATTGACGGTGCATTCGTATTTTGCATTTGGTTTTCAACTCACGTCTGTCACACGCCGTAGGCTGAATACGTGCGTAGAATACACTTACTAATTGTTCCTATGCCGAAAGACAAAACTACACCAAACAGGAAAAAAGAATTATACGCAATACGAAAAATGAGCAAACCAAACGGTCAATCTAGTGAAATTGCAAGCGACTCGAAGTTGAGACTAGCAGTGAATTCATTACAACAACGACAAAATCAGTAGACACACTGACATCGAAAGGAGATGAGAGATCGCTCGAGCGTTCGGTCCGGATTGACTCTGGCGTGGTGACGGTTGATTGTCGAACATTCATTTCATTCCACCCTGGACATACGACCGCACGAGTCGTTCAGAGAAGGTAAGAGAGGAAATCGAGCCTACTCGCGCTCGGCGATTTTATTTGTGTGGGTCTAAGGTATTGGAGCTGGGCAGTGATTGTCGCTGTGATTTGCGGGCTGAAACAGGTGAGTCTCTCCCCTCTTTTCTCTCTTTTTTTCTTCCCTCAGCATTATCCAGTTGTAAGCTCATTAGAATTATAATGTATATTTTTCTCGTCTACCTTGATGTTTGAGCGCCGATTTCAGGAAAGGCTTCGACTTTTCGAGCTATACGCAAAACGACATAAAGATATGGAGTTATTAAAAAGAGACACAGCTTTTCATTGCGACTATTTCTAGTGAAAATGGTGGTGGTAGTGATGATTGTGGTAGAGGGGGTTGGAGTATACCTGACAAATGCTGCTAAATTATATCAGTGCCAATCTGATCGTCCGGTAACGACAGGGAAACGAGCCACATTTGAAACACCGAGTTGATAACTTTCAGTGAATATGCAAACTTTCAGTGAATATGCAATTCCCTGACAAGTTGAATGTAACAAATAGCGTAGAAAAGGCGATACAGAACAATATAAATAACTTTCATGACAATTGGACCCAAGGCAAGAAAGTTATGGACAGTGTGAAACTTTCACACATTTCCAAGAAACATCGGTATTTATAGCAATCGCATACTCTTAAAATGAGTTAATAATGTCATCGCCAAATGAATATAATTACCATGAATATGTCTTTGAAAGCGATATGATTGTTTTGTGGTAACAAATGAAACATCAATTTCACAATGTCTTATAAATCAAGGAAACTGCCTGTCTTTTCCCTGATTTCAGTTTATGTGTCGAAAGTAATATAAGCATGGACTGACTTCAAAGGCACTACCTACATGAATGGAAATTTAAGTACATTCAATGTGTTGTTGAACATAAACCAGGGAATTCCTTCGGAACTCGTGCAATCATTATACTTGTAAGTTGACTGCAGGCTTTTCCTCATTACTTTGAGACTCCTGCTATCGTAATCAGGTAATTCTGCTCCTATGGCAACAAATCATTGTTTGTACCATCATAATTTACTAAAACAGTCTCAATGTCAAAGTTACAATTATATTTTGATTCGTCCGCAAAGTTTACTGCAGTGAAAAAATAGAAACAAAAATCTTCCTTGAGGATACGAGTCTTCTTATCTTTGAACAACTTTTTCATAGACTACGCTTATAAGGAGGTAATGATTAATGCTAATATTTGGTTTTTCGTGCAAAAAATGTGCGTTTGGAGAAAATCCAGAAAAAGCAAACAACAAAACAACATACACAATCAGTGAGATGTCACTGTCATAAGATTATTTAAGGGGTATATGTTATGATAATATTGATAATGCAGCATAATTGGAAAAAAAAAACACAGTCATGTGCAAAAAAAAAAAGAGAAAAGAAAAGTAATAAGATGAGTCGACCAAAACGTACTGATTCAGGAATTGAGTAGAATTAACTTTTTAACTGCAAAATACTGCAACTTCCAACAGAGTTACTATATGGCCAATCCAATTTCCGTTGTCAAAGGCTTAGGTGAATACCCGATCATGCGTTTGCCTTAAAACGACTCTGGACAATAGAGTTATCAGAGTGGTTGTCGCCTTGATCAGAGTCGCGCTGACGCGGACCCTGGGTTTGCTTTGTCGATTTTTGAATGGCCTTTGGAGCAGTGAAAGTTTGTGGAAGGAATTCTAAAAGGGAATACTTTCTCGGGTTGGTGGGTATTGTCTGTGGCTATGTTAGAAACTTATTCTTTAATGACTTAGAGAAGGGCATATTTGATTCGATGTGGTGTGTTCAATTTGGCGGGGAGATATGCTTTCCACGAAGACCCAACTTTGGGTAAGTACCCCTCTCACTGTATCTTTCAGCTTTAACAGCTTTCAAAAGATGACGTTCTACTGGCTGTCTGTCGTGCTTTCTGTTTTCTTCTTTATTGATAGAATCAGGGTGACTTATACAAAGGTACATTAGAGGGGGTTTCCTCGGCTTATGGCATTTAAAGTGATATACCTATAATAGTCCATGACGTAGATTTATAACGAATGGTTTTTGGCTCAGGGGATGAGGTGACGTATTTTCAATCGTGGGCGCCTTGATTCGAGTTCCCAAGCAGCAGTGGTACGCAGGGTGCGTAAGCAAGGCACTTCGTAATCATTTTCTAGTTCTATGCATCGGACTTGAATCTCACTAGCTTACGAGGATTAAATGATGTCTTTATAATGACCATGTAAAATGCAGATAGAAACTCAACAAGTCTTAGCAACTCTTTGCTCATCCATTGAGTGCTGCGTCATACCGAAACAGTAAGTAAACGGAGAAGGCCTACAATAATATATATATATATATATATATATATATATATATATATATATATATATATATATATATATATATATATATATAATTATATATATATATATATATATATATATACATATATATTCTGATGAAATATTATTGGCAAGACATGTTTGCGTCTCGCAGTCACGAACTTCATGCTGTACAAAGAAAGACAGTCAACTTTACGGTTCGAAGTATCAAGAGCGATTACAGACTCCACCCGATATTACAACATACACGCAGTGTGTTGGAATGAGGCATCGTTGACAAAGCGAAGTACTCGAGAAGAAAACCAAGTTCATGTTGGAGCCAATGATATTGACATATGCATTTATCAAAGGGCCAATCCTTAATTGACAGACAAAGACTTCAATAGTGTGTGCAAGCCTGTATGTGCATGATATATTCTAGTAGTGTCGAGAAGACTGGCCTAAAAGTTGAAGATCTGGTATGAATGTGTAAGTGTACAGATTAGCCACGTCTGGGCAAGACATTATGGACATTTGAGGGAAAGACTGTGAACATGAGAATGTTTTTGCACATGGTACATAAGCTGTTTTCCCATTGAAATTAATATTCTTGCCAACATTTTATTAAAACAGTGAAGTATTCACCTCTAGATATCTACCCTTACATGTAACTCCAGTTTCGAAAGCTGTAATAAAGCTTTCGAAACATAATAATGACTACAGCCTGCTGCGTGGGGTTTCAATCAATGTCATGTATTTCATCTTCGGGTCATTACTTCGTGGGAGGAATATTTCTTAAATCTCTCGTATTTCCGGGTTATGACAACCGATTCATTTCATTATGATGTCGCAGCGATCAAAGGTCTTTTCCCGATGTGACTTGTGATTGACGAGGGCAGACGGCTGAGACTAAGGACAAATTGAACAATATTTGCTTTAAATTGACCTACAATGGAGAACTCCGGATACTTGAAGTGAATTGAGAGTACAATTGTATCGGGGAAAAAAAAACACACCTCAATATCGATTACATATCTCGGACACGTTGTCACCGCGGTAAAAATTAATGACCAGCGTATTCAAAGAATTGGAACATGCGGGTTCGATATGTGTATGGATGCATGTAGTGTCAAATGAAAACTATATGTCAGAGATTGTCAGTCTCGATGTATGCTTGCGGAGACCGTTGCTTCAATCTCAAATCCAGTGCTCTTGCGTTCACTTCGTTGGCTATACCCTAACAGTGCTCACTTCATATCTATAAGTATCATCATCATCATCATCATCATCATCACATCATCACTGAAATGACTTACGGGCAGGGATCAGTCTTGCGTTCTGAATTGAATAGAATCGTGTCTCTCATATCCGCCACATAATAAACCATACTTTGGAAACGTGGGGGATCGCTCTGGGCTACGTCCGTCGTTAAATATTCATGTCGATCACGCACGATTCCAAATCGTCAGTCCGTTTATACGCGGCTCCCTTCTCGTTCTTTTTTGCCGTTGCCCTCTGCCCCCAATCATCCATATTAATCAAGTTTCCCCCTGTAATGATAAACACGAGACAATCACGGGGCGTAACGTAATGATGTCACCATCGGAGCGAAGAATACAGACAGTCAGGGCCTTTTAGGGGATGGACGGGTTGAAGGAAGATGACTGATTCCCGCCTTGATGGCCCGTGAAGGGACGCTGCGTCCGCGGCAGAACGACGGTAATAACGTCCTAGCGTTATTTGAAGAAAGGCGCAACGTTCTGGATTGAGACGAGGGCAACTATCCTTATATCAGACGTTCCTATTTGTCATATTCTTCAGTATTCTTCTACTTTCTTTCTCTTGTTGAGTAACCTAATTAATATTCTTTTTTTTTGGTTAAATGTCTGTATTTCTTTGCCTTCGTATCTGTTTAGTATACTTGCCAGGATTTGGGGATCTTCTGCTGACTTATGATGAAATATTTGTAAGGATGTGTATAGTGTTTAGATGTAAGTTATGGCACATTGAATATTTTATTATCTGCTGAGTTTGATATCATCGGACTGTACAGACTCGAGAGTTGAAAATTATTACGTAACTTGTCCTTGTATATTGAATTCAAAGCAAAACAAAACCAAATTAAAGATTCAAGTGGAATGAAAGTTTACTTAGAGGTGATACGATCACTCGTGCTGGAGAGTAAGCATCATGGACACAAGTCGATTCCAATAATTTTGCAAATTGTCTCGTGAAACCCCCCCCAAAAAAAAACAAAACAAAAAAAAAAACAAAAAACAAACAAACAAACGAACGAATTTCAGTGCATATGACTATTTGGTGTGAAAGTGCGATTGAATGCTCCTAAAAATCACATTTCAAATTCTTCGGCTAAATAACAGTATTTTGCATTTTTTTTTTCAGGTTCAATGTCTGTTACTCCAAAGATGCCGACAGCTTAGGATTTCTTTAGGCTATAACAATGCATAAAGATGCATTTGCATATTACCATAAATGTTAGACCTTTTGTTAAAGGGGAAGGCTAGTACCTGATCAGTGGGAATCAGTGCGAATGCTGGGTGATGATTGCTCCGATCCTTGTGGGATTCATTTAAGAGTACATTATATATCTACTGTTGTGTGAAAATTATTTGCTTCAGAACGGTCTCATATTCAAGTAATGTGCAGATTAATGCCCCGTCACTGACCAGGGACGCTTACCTGGAAACATTAAACTGCACATTAATTGAATATGAGACCATTCTGAAGCAAATAGTTTTCACACAACAATAGATATATAATGTACTCTTGAATGAATCCCATAAGGATTGGAACAATCATCTCCCAGCATTTCCACTGATTCCCACTGATCAGGTACTAGCCTTCCCCTTTAAGAATCATGCCGTTTTACTAATTTGAAATATTACCTTCAACAACATGTGAGATTTTGAGTTGCATTTTTTTCTTAAACTGAGCCATTTTCTGTCTTTTCTTGCGGAAAATCTGGAAAGAGTATAAAAAACCCCCCAAAACTCAATGTGTACATCGGAGTGATCGATTTGAACATTATCACATGCAATGCACTCCAAAACAGATTTTGTTACGCCTCCAAATTAACATACGCTCAGGTCTGTCGGATTAATGATCATTGTTCACCTGACTTTTGTGTCTGAGACACAACCCTGTAGAAAGTTGGAAAGACATAATTCACATCCCACAAGAAAAACAAACAAACATACAAACAAACAAAAAACACCCAAAAACAAAACCAGAGGCAGAGAGGGGAAAAAAAAGTAATGTTTCCATTACCGTCATCACCAGATGGCTGTAATCTTTCTTCCACCTCCCTGCTGTAATAGACCATGTGACGTTCTCTCCTCATAAAACATGGCGGCTGATGCAAGCCAAGTAATTGCGCCTTTTAACATCGAATTGATTTAAAACAGCCAAAGTGCTGTTTGACGCCACTTGGTAGGCACCTATACGATTTTTTTTTTTATATCCTTGTTTATGTTTTTGATGATACATGATCGACAAGAGGGAAGACGAGCATGATAAATTGAGAGCCCCATTGGAGCATTCTTATAGGCAGTGTTATTATGTAGTAAACATAGGGCCTAAATATTTACATACTCTTTCTTCAGTGCATTTAGTGAGATGCCGTATTTTCAATAAAAATGAGAAATCAAACTGTTTTTCCATAACACAGACGGTGTGAGCAATCTGGAGTAGATGTTCTCGAGTTTGAATTCGGAATTGAAATTCCATTTTCTTTGCTCATTTTCATTCATAGTATATATTTCTGGACAGTTTCCTTATTTTTTGAATTTATACATATAGGCCTATAAAAAGTACGCGTCACTTTGGTATATACCTCGCATTTAAATATGCACAAGTTGATTGGTCAGGTTCATGATACGTGCTGCTTCTGACCACACGAACATTGAAAAAACAACAACAACAGCAATGAACAAAGGACATCACATAGCTTAGCTGTTTAGAACACCGGTCTAGGAATTCAGATGTCTCGGGTTCGAATACCGGTGGAATCTCATTTTCTTCGCTCGGTATTTCTTCTGTTTTCTTTTCTTCTGTGTGTGTTTTTTTTTTTTGCATATTATATTTCTTTTTTTTTTTTTGGTCAGTTTCCCTATAGTTGTCTGGAATATGAGATTCTTGTTTGTTTGTTTGTTTGCTTGTTGGACAATGATCTTTCGTGCGGTTTCTCTGGAAAACTTTAGTCCTTGTCTTATTGCTATGTGAGATGCAACCTAATTATTGTCGCGTTGGATTCATAATGTGATCGCTGTTACATGATGTTCAATGTAATGGAAGGTAATGCAATGTCATGTAAAGAGGGTAATGTAGACTGCATGTAATGAAATGTAATGAAACATAATGTAACCAAAGGAGCCGAAATAATGGATGGGAAATACAAGTCGCCCATAAGTAATAATGAAGCATCACCAACGATAACATCAAAAAGAGAAAACTCACAAATAAAAAGGGTATCAGTTATACCAAGCATGTTATGTTGCCTTCCAACTCTGTCTCTGTACGCTTATACTTTGAAAAGTAAATGCAGGTACCCATGGTTTTACACCCCAGCAAGCCATGCCATATTTTTATACAGTGTACGAGCATATTTTGCGTTTCAAGCGTACAACTTTTCCACCTTCGAAATTCGACAAATCCAGATACGTTTAAATCCGCATTGTCGCAATGTGTTCGCTCAAACTTTGAGACATGTTGACAACCATTAACGAATACAACGTGTATCAAAGGTGTTCTGAACAGCTAACAATCTCAGTCAACGTATGCTCAGCGCCCAAATAAAAAACAACAACAAAACAACAACACACCAACAAACAAACAAACAAACAAACAAACAAACAAACAAACAAACAAACAAACAAACGAAACACGTCGGAGACTATGGAGAGTCAACTACTCCAATAGTAGCAGGGTACAGTATCTCGTTAGAGGATGAACGCAAGCGCTGTCGCTGTGTAGACGTAAGATCCAGGATCTGTTTATTGCTTTACCAGCTCTGTACCACACGTCTTCCTTTGATTTCTATGTCCTGAAAAACCTATCAACGACTGGGTGACTTCCTTGCTTTATTCCGCGTAAAAGAGACCCTGTGTCTCTCCAAATCAAATATGAGTGAAGTTCGCGTCAAGTGGGTGAAAGAGGTCATTTCTTGTTTATTGCAATATTTGGTCGAACGCGTGTCAACGGGTATGGCTTTATCGATTGCCCATGTTCCGGGAAGATGTAAACATTGTCCGGAGGTCCTCTGAAAGCGGGACAAAAATAAACCCACGGATCCTCGGCATGTCACTCGAAAGCATTTCCCGATCATAGATAGGATCGGGGAGGTTTTGCACTTCATTATTCTCTATTTGTTTGTGCATATATGATTAGCGACATATTACTTCCCATCCTCATCAGGTCACCGCTGTCCATCATTACAAAGCTTCGTTTGTATTCAACAAAATGCAAGGTCATGCAAAGAACGCCAAAGTTATATCAAATTAATTGACGATATTTTCAATAACTAAGAGCCATGACGAACATTACGGAAACATGCGTGGTACTGATTAAGTGAGAAGAGCTCAATTCGGGTAATTTTCGACAGTCTTAAACGAGCCAGATTTATATTAATGTATTATAGCCGCGTTGAAAGCTGTGAGGGCAGGTGCTAACGCTCCGTAACGAGAGGATTAAAGTCGTTGATGTCCGAATCTAGTGGCAAACGGAAACACGCTTTCACAGCTATTCGTATAGCCATTGTATAATGTCAAGGTTGGCAGTGATTTGATTCGTGTGGAAAGCGGCCATTAGCTGGACACATTATGTTCCATTACCTGGTGAGGTGCGATCGAACGCCGGCGCACGTGTGCTCGCTCTCTTTCGCAGTAATATCCCGCTGAATGGAGTGAACGTTCATCCTTGACCAAGGCGGAATGACTAGATTGGAGCCCAAAATCATCGTAAATAGGCATTCTGATTGCCTTCTCCTCTGTTTAATCATTTTTCCAGTGCATATCCTTTAGCCCAAGGTACCAGTGGAAGCGACATTAAGTGAGAAGAAATTGGCCTTCGCTACTGATACCATGATGAGAGGTAGTTGCCCTAACTGACATTGATGCTGATTACTAAGCAGCACATCATCTGCTGAATGACCTCAATGGACCAAATAAAAACAAAACAAACAAAAGTTAGCCATGTTAAAGCTGCACTGACATGAAGGAGCCACTTGATATCGATGAGTTCCGTGGTGGAGATTTTGAAATTGCTTTCTTAATCACGTGGCCATGACGTCACTTGCGCAAAAGCACCCCTATCGGGCTTTTTTTTTTTTTTTTTTTTTTTGCGCACACAGCGCGACAGACACATTAATGTACAGAGTGCCCTTTTTCATGTGATGATGTGTCAACACACTCTTTATGGATTGATGTGGAAAGAATGTATAACAGTTCATATCTTTAGTAGATAGTAAATGAAATAAAAAAATACCAGCATTGATATAGATCCTTGCTTGAGAGTGAATTCTCTAATAAGACACAAGGAAGAAGCAATACGTCTTTTCTTAAGTTATCTCTGGTATATTTTTGAAAGAGTTTTTGAAGGTTGTTTGGGTGGAGAAATCCTCGTATCAATTCATGAAGTGTGCGCTTCGCTCCAGCGAATGAATAGATTTTCAAATTGCAGTTTGAATTGCCAAGACAAGAACACTGTATTAGCCTTATACGGGATTAGAGACACTTTGGCGCAAATACATACCATGCTCGCTTGTCTTTTTTTTTTCATTTTTGTCTTTGCGTTTTGCCCGTTGCCTTCGAGTACATCGGGATTTCTATCATCTAATGTAATTTTATAATATCCCTTATCAATAAACCATGCATAAGAAGAGGTGAAAGATATCATGGGGTGACATCTATAGCTAATGATGTTTTGCCAGAAAAAAAAAAAAAAGATACTTCTTAGCCTCGTTCCTTTAAGGTGAAAATTCCTATTTCACGCTGCACGGCCATTATAGAAAATTGCAACAACCGCAAAAACAACAAAAACAAGCAAACAAGCAAAAATCTTTTGTGAAAGACTTCGTGGCCTCAAATCTTTTTGTTGTTGTTATTGTTGTTGAACGTTTGAATTGACGTTGCCGATTGCGGATCATATCAAACGACAAATGTCCACATTCCGGATTAAATCGTCTATCTTTGACTGACCAAATGTAGATTTCGTATAAAGAAAAAAACGACATGGAAGAAAAAAAAAAACTGACATGGAAGACAAAAAAAAAAAAACGACATGGAAGACAAAAAAAAAAAAAAGAGATTCGGGGCGGGCATTCACACACACCTGGCGTGAAGTGAAAGTAATATTGTAGACGGAAGGACAGTTTGTAAAAGACGACAAAGTCAGGCGCGTTTTGCGACGCCGTGCAGGGATTGAGCTACTAGATTGGGTTCACGCGACAAATCACTCTTCCGCACTCAGTAAACCGCGCGGCTCGGCGAGAGCACTCCATATATGATATTAATCATTTCTGGGCCGTACATCGGCATGCGCGGCGCACTAATTGTTTGAAAATGTCAAAGACATTTTTCGCTCATCCCCCGCCGGATGCACGATCCATTACTTAATTATGCAGCGCGCAGGAACCAACGAATTCGTCTTTGCGGAAGCGCGGCCGGTCCCGGGGATTAAGTGGCATTTAGCGGAATTTATGAGATAATGATTGCGCACCTTGTGTATGGACCGCTGGTAAGACTCGCCTACCTGTAGTTATACCCCCCCCCACACACACACACACACTCACACACACGCATAGAACCACCAAAACGACATAATGTGATGCAAAACTCAGGAGGCGCAGGCGGAGTGTCTCATCATGGGAAGACGGTCAAGCAATCAAGCAAACATATCCGTCCGCCTATGATTACATCAGGTGAATGAGAAATCTTATGACTACTTGCTTTAATAGGTATTCTTTTTTCTGAACTCTTAGTTACCCAAAATACCCCTGGAGTGTCTTATTATGGCACAAATCACGTGATTGAATGTAATCCGCCCTACATCATATTTGTGACGTTTTCTTTCTTTTTCGTGTGCTACGTTTACAGCATTTGGAGGAACTTGTATCGTTACATCTGCAACCCCCTCTCTTTTGTATTCACGATACGATATGGCACTGGTGTAAAAACATTGGTGAATACGTGCTTAGATGGTAGATTACACGTAGATGTGTGACATTGTCAACGTATTCAGAGATACTGCTTAAAGTCATATTCCTTAAAATCGCAATGCCTGTCTTATTTCTCACATACTAGCTTCTTATTGCTTTTTAGTTTCTGGCTAATGACTTTAAAATTAATGTCATCATGCCAACCGAACACTTTAAAAAATGCAGCTGGATATTGTGTACTGCTCTTCTGAAACGAAGATGTGTCTACAATGTTCATAATGTTTACATTTTCTTTGTTGTTGTCATCATGACATAATACAGCAGTTGGCGAGTTTAATAAAAACGATTGATTCAACAACGTTTATACATCCCTACATCCGTCAAAACATTTCAATCGCTGCGAACATTGATCATCGAATATTACGTGATAATTGAACATTAGTAAGTATTTTTATCTCCCCGGTGTCAATGAACAGAGTGGATGGAGGAGAGGGATTAAAAAGACATACAATTCGACTTCAATTATCCGGCCATGTCGGGACCAGCGCTCATCCTGATAAGCGAACTGGCCTGATATGGGAGACACAATGTTAATATATAGCTGCTGTCCAAGCTGCCGTCCTAGTGCACTGGCAGCTAGGCAGGTAGCGTACCCCGCAACGGTGGTGTAATCTATGCTAGCCTGCGCAAAATTGTAGTCCCTTTTTCACAAAAATAAAGTATATCTTTGTGTGAAAATCATACATGTTTTACCTCATTAGATATTGAGAAACCTATCATGCACATCTTATGGAATTAGTGAAATAGATCCATGAAAGTCACTGTTTTTTCTCAATTTTTGGATGAAAAAAAAATCCTTCACTGCGTGAACACGTCTGGATAATAGAGATTTCCGGATAAAAAGAGGCCGGATAATCGAGGTCGAACTGTAATGTGTGAAACCTGTCAACGTTCGGCTCACCCCACATTTGTATTCATTATTTTCCCCCTATTCTAATAATCAATATTTTCTCACATTTTGCAACCATGTGCGCTGCAAGCTGCATTTTCATTTTTTATTTTTCATTTCCTTATTCCTATTTTGCCGCAAATGATAGCGAGGTGCAAGGAAGTGCGCATGCTATAGAGGAAGTTTGCTTTATATATATATGAATGAGTGGTTTTGTCACTTTGTGCGTTGAGTTCAGATTGGTACGGAAAACCCCCTATAATAGCCTTGCATACGCTGTCCAAAGGTCCTGGCACAGACAGGGTTCAATTCAATTCAATTCAATTCATTTATTTCATTCTCATTTTCTTTCCAACAAAACATAACACGAGGTAAATCAGAAAATCCATCATAAGCATGTATACAGTACAAAGTGCGAAGGATTAACGATATACAACAAACTAATAGAGATGAATCATGTATACATACGGGAAAATACAAAGTTATATTTTGAGGAGAAAAAAAAAGAGAACTGAGAGGTCCACTAAAAAGCAGTGCTTGTAGATTGTGGACCACTCAAGAATTTCTTCCAAAAATACAGTACTTCCTACTTCACATACGATTACAAATACATTACACACAACAACATGGCATAACTAAACTAAGGAGATACAATCGAACGGAATTGGACAAAAACAGAATTAGTGGAAGAAAGGGAAAGGAAGAAAGAGAGAGAGAGAGAGAGAGAGAGAAATGAGAGAGAAGGGGGGAGAGGGAGGGAGAGGAAAGATAGAGAATGCCTACACGCTGAACAAGAGAAACGGAAGAGAGAATTGATGAGGTGCTTCGAACAGCTGGTGACTGCACGCAGCTGTGTAGAAATTATGCAAATAACATGCCGTATTTCATTGCCTAGTAATGCCGTTTTTCACTGCGTAATAATGAATTAAATAACCGATGATGACCCTCATGTTTGCTGTAACCTGTATAGGTAATGAAAACAAATATCTCAGCTAGAATTTAACAAAAAAGATTTCAAATTACGCTTAAAAATGTACAACGATGAAGAATTTTTTATTTCAGGACCTAATGAATTCCAAAATTTAGGGCCGATGTATATAAATGTGTTCTGAGCTAATAAGGTTCTCAAAAGGGGTAAGTGAAACTCATTAGACCTCCTAGTAGGATAATCATGAAAAGATTGATTTCGTGGAAACATTGAATTAAAAATATTGGGAAGAGCATTTGTGTTATAATTGAACATGAACTGGCCCAGTTGAAAAAGAAACAAATCTTTAATTTTTAAAATCTTATATTCAATGAACAATGAATCTGAATGAGAACGTGGCGAAACCCCACAAATAATACGAAGTACTTTCTTTTGTAACAATAATAATTTATCTAATAAAGTTTGATGGCCGCTACCCCATGCTAAAATTCCGTAATTAAGATAAGGTAATATTAAAGAAAAATACAACGTTAACAAAGACGACGATGGAATGTGAAACTTAAGTCTGTTGATAATACCAATATTTCGTGAAATTATTTTACTTATGTTGATAATATGAGGCCTCCACGAAAGTTTATCATCAACTGTAATACCAAGGAATTTTATGTGGGATACACGTTCTAAGTGAGTACCATCAAAAATAAGATCTGTGCTTAATGTTTCTATGGATTTACTAAAAAGCATATACTTAGTTTTCTGAAGATTAAGTGATAATTTATTAGCTCTTATCCATTGAGTCACTTTTTTCAATTCAGAGTTGACGGTGTCAATTAAAGTAACTGGGTCTTGATGGGAAAAGAAAACATTTGAGTCATCAGCAAAAAGTATAAATGAGAGTGTATCAGATGACCTGCAAAAATCATTGATGTAAACAATAAAAAGTAAAGGACCTAATATACTACCCTGAGGGACGCCACATTTAATAAGTTTGAAACTTGAGTTATTCTCGTTCAGAGATACATATTGTTTTCGGTTTTGCAGGTAACTCCTGAACCACTCCAAGGCCTTCCCCCTTATGCCATAATGTGATAATTTATGAAATAAAATGTCATGATTAATTGTATCGAAGGCCTTGGAGAAGTCCAGGAAGATACCAACAAGATGTGAATGATTATCTATTGTATGCGCGGCATTATCAATAAACTTCAATAGAGCGTGAATAGTGCTGTGTTTCCTACGAAACCCAAACTGAGAGTTTACAAAAACATTATGAGAGTTAAGAAAATTAATTGTTCTTTTAAATATTAATTTTTCTAAAATTTTAGATAAGGATGAAAGTAAAGAAATGGGTCTATAATTGCTAACATCAAGATCATCTCCTTTTTTAAATAAAGGGACAACCTTAGCAATTTTCATTTGATCAGGAAAAACGCCATATAACATAGATTTATTGAAAATATGTACAAGTGGGTCCACAATTGAAGATATAATACCCTTTAAAATGAAATTACTTATGTCATCATAACCCGCACTGCGTTTGTTATTCATTCCAGTAACAATATCCATTATTTCATGTTTCGTAGTTGGAACGAAAAAAATAGAACTAGAATTAGATTCACCTAAAAAATGTGAAAAATGTGTATTAGACGGTGGTACTTCTTTCGCCAAATTCTCTCCAATCATTGAAAAATAAGAATTAAAAATATTTGCCATATCACCAGAATCTTCAAAAATTCTATCATCGAATCGAATTTTTGTAATACTTGATTTCTTTTTTGATACATTCATGGCCTGTTTCAATACCTTCCATGTATTCTTCATATCATGTTTATATTTTTCTAACTGAATCGCATAATATTTCCTCTTTTCAAATCGTATAACTTTAGTTAAAACATTTTTATACGATGTATATTTCCTTTTTGACTCTTCAGTTTTTTTCATTTTAAATCTATAATATAACCTATTTTTCCTATTCACAGAACGCAAAAGGGATTTAGAAATCCATGGAAGCTTAGGGGATGTTTTATAATTAACTAACTTATCTTTTATTTTAGGAATATATTCATCTAAATTTCTATTAATTATCTCTAAAAAATTATCACATGATACATTAACATCATCATTATCACAAACACCAGACCAATCAACTCTTTCTAAGCTAGCACCAAGGCTAGCTAAATTTTCTGGTGTGGCTCTTCGTCTAGATGGAGGAACATGAAACTTATTGACCGCATGCTTAAGATTAAACCAAGCCATAACTGGGAAATGATCAGTCATATCGGATAAAATTATAGAAGAATCTAAAAATTGTAATAAATTACCAAAAATATTATCAAGGAGGGTGGCGGAATGATTTGTAACACGTGTGGGTTTCGAGATTAAAGGCAAAAATGAGGCTGATAAAAGTATTTCAAGAAACTCTTGTGACATGATATCATTTTTTATCAAATCAATATTAAAATCACCCATTACAAAAATATTTTTATTAATAAAAAGGGGACTCTTTAACACATTTGTAATACAATTCAAAAAATCATTAGGATTAGAACTAGGGGGTCTGTAAACAATACCAATTATAATATTCTTACTTTGTGGAACAGATATTTCCACAAATAAAGATTCTATAATATCATTCATTGAATTTAACTCATCGCAAACGTTGTAATCAAATTCATGAGACAAATAAAACGCTACCCCACCACCCGTCCTATTCAATCTATTATTAACAATTAAATTATAACCATTTATTGCATACGGTAAATTAATATCAGATGATAACCATGTCTCAGTTAAACCTATAACTGAAATTTGTTGTTTATTTTGATTATCTAATAATATCTGTAATTCATCAAAATGCTTATTGATACTCCTGATGTTTAAATGTAACATAGAAAAAATATTTCCAGAAAAATTTTTCACGATACCTTTAAACTGATCAACTGTAACATACTTAGAAGAAATTTGGGCCGGATCATATTCAAAATCAAAATCATTATACAAATCTTGTGAAGACGAATTAACATTATTGGCAAAACAATTATCAATAAAAGCAGATGAATGTGAATTATTCCGACTTGATTCTGTAGGGGAGTGTCTAAACAAATCAAAGAGTTCATCATCATCAAGGGAATCAAATGCTAGGTTGGGTCTATTAGCCATAATGAAAAGCAGGATCTACATAACGGCATATCAATTGGTGAGGTTGCAAGAGAAAGACATATTCTGGCATAAGTGAAGCACAAACAATTCCGAGTTCATGGAGAGTACAGCGAGTAGGCAAACACAAATAAACAAAGAATTCTGACGACATAAACAAAGAACATAGAACACATAAACAGACTTGAATAAGTGTATGAAAAAACATTAATTTTCAGCACAAAGCATAATATGTCTGCGTTGCAGGTCTCATAAATTAATCTTCTCGTTTTTCTACATGGGACATTGGCTATCCTCTTGACAAAATATGGATGTGATCAAGGTGTCGATAAAAATTGTTAATGGCAAACAGATATTGCAGAATGTTGGGGGGTTTTTTTTAAATAAAAAATCAAGATACACATGAAAATGAGCTATAGCTTATCATGCTAAGTGGATGAGTAATAAACAGATTAAAGCTTTCACGCAATAAATCCATTTTGGGAGAAAAATATACAAAGAAAGTGTATATTATTTGTGTTGAATAAAAGGAGCGACAATGTGGAGGCCACAAAGAAAAAAAAATATATATAATCGCACATTATCAACTCAATATCAGAATAAGTTTACACATATTACACAGCACTGTTATTTCCAATAACAATTCAACAGTAAATCTATTCTGATCACTTAAACAAAAAAAAAACTTGAAATGCATGTGAATAATAATCAATATATGTATATGTCAAAAAAAAAAAAAAAAAAACATGCAATACCCTCAGAGTACATCGTTAACCGACAAAACCCGTACACCTGTTTTGCAGTCAATCACCTCACAAATGATTGTGCATACAGCCACCATGCAAGTCATGGTGCATGACCGGACGGCCGCGCACAGTGTACAGTCGAAAAGGTAAGTGTGCCAGCACGGACGGACAGCAGTACAGGTAAGTGGTGAGGTAAATAAGAATTCCTTTCATAAGCTGTAAATACCTTTCATACGTGTTACGTTTGTAATAACTATTATCCTATGCATCAACTTACTATAACCTATCAATCATTAAAAAAAAAAAAAAAAAAAATACGTTTTAGATATAAATTCATCAATATTCAAACCTATCATATCAAGTGGATGACTGCTTAGAAAATACGAGGGAAAAAATGTACCAGTACAGACATCGAATAAAGAAAGCACCGATATAGGAGTCATGAACTCGATCCATGTCGAACTATCACACAGCTGACTCGATCATCATCGGGATATAGGCCAATATTCATGTACCGATGGGTCTGTGCATTAAACAGTACCAGCCACCATTTGTAATAATACCTATTCTTATCAATAAATTCCTAGTCAAAGTAACACCACTCTGAGCCTATTCCCTATTACTCAGACGAGCGTAAAAAAGTACTCATACTGCATGCACAGTACATCACCTTTCGCCCGCACGTAATCATTCTGAAAAATACATGTTGTGTAACAGCAGGGATGGACGGTAACACCACCCTTTAACATGCGCACACACCCACATAAAGTTACGTGTTTAATGATTACGACTAAAATCTATAGGAGTGCCAAATGAAACAACTGATTTCTTAAAATTCTTCTTGTTTATCGGATTCATACATCAGTGTGTACATAAGATCCAGATGTAGGGCTATTACTACAGTATAAGCCTCGGGCCTTCCTCCCCATATGTTATTGCACTAATACTATGTGCAGTACGTGAATCGCCGTCTTCATCTATGCATGTGGGAAAGAATTTTAAAAATCTAGACAATTTGCGTTGGAGAAAAAAAAAGCAAATGGTTTTATGACTTGTGGTCTCAGTACAGATTGTTGTGGTAAGACTGTAAACCATGATGAGAAAGACGAAGTCTATAAACTGCTCTGGATGTCAATTTCAGTCTGCCAAAAAAAATTTTTTAAATATATATATATATATATATATATATTCGGCTGTTTTCCTAACAAAAATGTTTATACATACCACACCCCGCGCACAATCGTCTTGCCTTTTACATGCGGATATCTAGACTTATTACTCAAACACAAAAACAAAGACTGAAACGTTCAGAAGAAAAAAAAAAAGCACAAGGAGAATTATCTAACTGATCCACTCACTCCTATATACCTCAGTTTGATAACTTTCCCCAAAATTGAGCTGCAGTTACCGGAGAGGGGATTTAGATCATAAAAGTACACGTATTCTTTTTGGGCGACTTAATTCATGCTGACAATCTATTCATCTAGTGCTTTATACTTACTGAAAAAAAAAATTACCTTAAAACTGAAAATTCGAATATCAAAGGCAAGTCATGGTGCTTGGCTGTATGGCCGCGCACAGACAGTCTGAAAAGGTGAGTATGCCAGCACGGACGGACAATAGCACAGGTAAGTATATATGAAATGAATAAAAATTTATCTTATAATCTGTAAATATCTCTCATACGTGTTACTTTTGTAATAACTGTAATCCTATATACCAGCTTATTATAACACATCATTAATTAAAAAATATAATTTACGTTTCAATCACGGATTCATCAATACTCAAAATAAATTGTCCTGTCATATCAGATGGATGACTGGTAGCGACTACAGTGAATGTCATTCCCGTCGTGTATATAAACATATTATTGTATATGCATATAGTAAATACAAAAGAATGTACCAATTCAGACATCGAACAGAGAAAACAGCGATGTAGGAGTCATGAATTCAATTCATGTCGAGCAATCACACAGCTGACTTGCTCATCATCGGGACATAGGCCTTATACATGTACCGATGGGTCTGTGTATTAAACAGTACTAGCCATCATTTATAATAATATCTATTCTTCTCAATATATTCCGAGACTACCTGATACTAACGTAGTCAAAGTAACACCACTCTGAGCCAATACACTAATACACAGTCGAGCGTAAAACAGTACTTGTGTGTACTCGTACTGCATGCACAGTATACACCACCTTTCGCCCGCGCGTAATAATTCTGAAAAATACATGTTGTGTAACAGCACGGACGGACGGTAGCACCACCCTTTAACATGCGCGCACACCCACAAGGTTACATGAAATGATTACTACTGATGTTTGAGATCTATAAGAGTGCCCAATGAAACAACTGGTTGCTTAAAATTCATATTTATCGGATTCATACATAAAAATCCAGATCAAATATCAATAAAGATCCGTAAGCCCATTACTATAGGCCTCGGGCCTTCCTCCCATACTATGCAAATGTACTATGTGCAGTACATGAATCACATTCTACATCTGCATGTGTGCAAAAGAATTTTGAATATCCAGACAACAGCAAAGAGATGAGAGCAAATGAATGATAACTTGTGGTCTCAGTACAGATTGTTGCGATAAGAATGTACACAAGACCATGGTGAGAAAGTCAGACTTTTAGAAACTGCTCTGAAAATTATTTGCAATTTGCCAGCTAAAAAAAAAGAAAGAATACTCGGCTGTTTTCCTAATAAAGTGTTTTTTATGTATCACACCTTGCACACAAGCGTCTTGCCTTTTCACTAAAACACAGATTAGAGGATGGAGCGTGAAACAGTACTGATATTGAACAGTACGCCACCTTCCGCCCGCGTGTAATCATTCTGAAAGAATACATGTTGTGTAACAGCACGGACGGACGGCAGCAACACTCTTTAACATGAGCGCACGCCCACATTAAAGTTACATAAAATGATTACGACTGAGATCTATTATAGGAGGCTGAGGGCCAAATGAAACAACTGATTTCTTGAAATTTGTCTTACTTGTCGGATTAATACATAAAATTCAAATCAAATGTAATCATACCTCAAAGTGAGCTTCTCAAATAGCTGTATTTCTCATTAATATCAAATGGAGAAGCATTTGTATAGCTTTCTTGATTGGGGACACAGTGTAAGTTTGATACAAGAACTAAAAAAAAATATATAAATAAATAAACTGCCATATATGCCAAATGAACGTTGCACGTAATTTGTTACAAAAACAAAACAAAACAAAACAACCCAAATGGTTATTAATCAATATCCATATATTCTTATCAGATTCATACGAATCATAGATATACAGCAATTATTTAGCACTTATCTTCATACATGTAGGTCGTCCTTCACTCAAAGTTGAAGGGGATGCCACCAGCCTGTCGCCATTTGCCGGAGTAAAACTTCAGTTTTGTTCCTTTGTTGTATAGATCCTGAACTTGTTTTGTCCACTTCTTTTTTTCCTCCAGGTCCGTTGGGGTGAGATCATCTGTGATGAAATACCTTTCATCCTTCAGGGTCTCGCGGGCACGGCGCATGATGTCGACCTTTTCTCTATACGAGAGAAGCTTCACTAGAATATGCCTGGGACGACCTTCGACTTTTTTCCCGTCACGATGGGCTCTCTCCACTTTCGTCTTCACCTTAAACTTGGAATGGAGGATCTCCTCCACTATGGTGACAGGATCTTCGCGTTCGCCTTGAGGAGATTCCGGAATACCCACCAGCCTGATGTTGTTTCTTCTGGAGAACCTCTCGCTTTTGTTGTTGGCCGCTTTGTTTCTCTGAACTTCCAGTTGGAGCTCTGCTATCTCTTTTTCCATGGCTTCTAATTTGCTTTTCATTCCCTTTTGATTTTCCACCAGGTCGTCTACACGCTTCCGCTCAAATTCCAGCGAAGCTCCAAGATTCAGCTCGAGCTGGTGCAGCTTATCCAGAAAGTTATCCACCGCACTGCTGATCATCCTCTCGAACCTCTCAGTTGCCTTCTGAAAATATTCTTCCATGTTCGATAGAATACCTTCTCTCTCCACCACAGGTTCCGCAACGGCCTGGCAAGAGGGCTGGGAGGGTGACCGACTTTCGTAAGACGTGGTTACAGGCGCCATATTGATGACGTCATCACCCTCAGCTTCTACAACTGGTAGCGTGTCGTTGTTGTCTGGCGGCGTAGTGGCTGAGTTCACCGGGCTAGCAAGGCTTGCCCGGCTCGCGGACCGAGCATTCAAATTTGGCGGGCTGTTCCGTGCCGTAGCTGGTTGGGCCTTTCGAGCAGGTTGAAATGGTACATAAGTTTTCGGCCTCGTAGCAGCTAGTCGTTGAGGTCTTTTGCTCTGTTGTTGATCCATACTCGATCTACGATGAGTAATGAGTAAGATACTGCAGAGATTGTTTGAAGAAAAATGGCCTTGGAGTCCCAAATCTGGAAAATTGTAGCCACTTTTGAGACGAGCAACAAAACGCGTGTTCGCTATTCCATAGCGCCCTCTATCCTTCTTAAGGGTTAAAGGGGAAGTCCAGTCCAAATATAAGTTAGTCTGATAAGAAAGACTAAAATGTGACCCTGCACCTCAAAACAAAATCAATATTTTCTCACATTTTGCAACCATGTGCGCTGCAAGCTGCATTTTCATTTTTTATTTTTCATTTCCTTATTCCTATTTTGCCGCAAATGATAGCGAGGTGCAAGGAAGTGCGCATGCTATAGAGGAAGTTTGCTTTTATATATATGAATGAGTGGTTTTGTCACTTTGTGCGTTGAGTTCAGATTGGTACGGAAAACCCCCTATAATAGCCTTGCATACGCTGTCCAAAGGTCCTGGCACAGAAAGGGTTAAAGGGGAAGTCCAGTCCAAATATAAGTTAGTCTGATAAGAAAGACTAAAATGTGACCCTGCACCTCAAAACAAACAAAAAGTCGCCAGACATGAATTTTTAGTTAAGACCATATTCTGATGGAGCAGACTTTAAGCTTAAAAATGATGTATAATTCAAATCAAATGGACTCTCCTAACCTATCTAAATATTGGAAAAAAAGCACAAACTCAGGAAAAGTGTGAATTGAGAAAAGAGGTTCTGAAATACAGTGTCTATTCAAGCGCTTAATCTTTACCAAACCGTGCTGGCTGTGCGATGAATGGGACAAAAAACAGGAAGTAAACCACTAGAGTAACAACAATGAAAGGATTATCAGATTAAATTGAAATCAAGCATGCCTCATAAACACATTCTGTCCATAACTAATGCCAACTTTCAAAGCAGTAGCACTATCCTTTCAAAAGTTATTAGAGTTGAAAGTGAAGAATGTGGACAAGGTTTTTCAGAAATGAAAAAGGGATTCTAAAGACACGCCTAATCACACTATTCTACCAAAAATGTTCGAGATAAACTGCTAAAAAAAAAATAAAAACACACGTTCCTGCCCGTTTTATGATGCAAAATTTTTAGCATAATGTAAAAGAAGACCCGCTCTTTCAGAAAATATGAAAAAGTCAAGTTCGGTTAGGTTGACCCATTTCACTTATTTTCAGTCCTCACGCAAAATCAGTGTGCGACTTTATGTTCGTTTTGAGGTGCACGGTCACAAATATTACGAGTTCAACAGCATAATTTTGCTTGAAATCGGATAAAAGGTAAGGAAGTTATATGACATTTTGAAGTTTCGCTAGTTTTTTTTTTTTTCGGGAAACGGTCAATATGAATATGCAAATAGTGAAGTATGCCCGAGGCTCAAATCCTCGTATATCGAACTAATCGCTATTTTGAAGTTATTCAACCAAGAATAACATCATGTTTCAGGCTTCAATGGCAGAAACATTGAATCTTAATCGTTGTTTGTACATAATCAATGGAAAATTGTGAGGTTATGACATGGTTAGCTCACTCATTTGCATATTCATGTCCACTATACAAGAATTGTTTTTCAGAAATTAGCAAAACTTCAAAATGTCATAACTTTCTTATTTTTCCTCCAATTTCAGTCAAAAATATTTACTCCTTTTTTTATCAGACTAATTATATGTGGACTGGATTTCCCCTCTAAAGGAACAGAGATCAAAAAGGTCGTAAGTAATGCTGAACAGATGAGATAACGAACGTCTCGCCGTTTGCATGATGTAAGATGGCGCCACATATAATGTTCTTTATTCCGAAGGTTTGTTAATCCGAAAATGAAGAGAAAAAAAAAACGTTCGATATTCCGAAACCCACAGATTCAATAGACCTAAAGACCCGGGTCTGAGAGAATCAAAGCCCACACTCACGTGAAAGATATCACTTCATTCATTCATGGCACAGAATATGGTGTATAACATGATGGAGTGGTTCACCCAAAGTACATTTACAAATGGTCCTTATGGAAAACCAACAGCACTAATGTGCTGTTGAATATGGGTTTTCCAGCCATCTTGTCTCGTACAGATGGAAAATAAGTGCTCTTATGCTTTTTATTTCATAATTACCTCTAATTATCATGGTAAAGTCAACTCTTATGTACTCAAGATCATGTGATTTTGTTTGCTATTATGTTCTGTGGCGGAAGAAAATGAAATAGATTTAATTAGATTGAATCAAATTAAATGTTTCCTTCAGATGAACCAATCTCCACATCCGTATCAATCCGAAATGACTATTATTCATTATTTGTGACACTGCATCACAAAACCACCAAATAGAGCACCAGTGGGCATGCAGACAATGATTTTTTTTTCATTTAAGGCAAGATTCTACAAGACCAGACAATACAACTTTAAAATGTATAACAGTATAACTCATTGCAAATTGACTCTCTTTGAGTGTAGACCATTTGGAAAAGCGTTTACTGAGAAATGAGGTTACATAGAAATTTGGGTTTACATTTTTTATTCCAAGTGTTTAATCTCACCAAGCAGGTAGTGCTCTGTGGAAAAAGCAGGAAAATGAAACTCCATAGCAATTACGATGAATTGATTGTCACATTCATACTGACGAATATAGTACACTTATATGCTCATTAAGTACATTCTACTTATGATGCTTTCAATGCGATAGCACCATCTTCTCAAAATGGTTAAAGCGAAGAGTGTGTAAAACGTTTTTGATATAATAGGGACCTCCGAGACATACCTATTCACGCGGAACGAACGAACGAAAAAGAAGAAGAAGAAGAAGAGATATGTTTAAGTATAAAAGCTGAAGAAAGGATAGATTTTCCATTCATTGCGTATGATACCAAACTTGAGAATATTGTCAGCTGATTGTATAAGAATTTACAGTGTATTACGGTAAGTAACGCAACTGCCACACGCCTGAATATTTGTGGAATTCTAGCGTGTTAAAAAACAGAACAAAAAAAATCAGTCACCAAGAAGGCCGTTCAGAGAAGCCAAAAACCGATGAGGTTCAAAAGTACAGCAACGACGACATCAACAACAACAGGGGAAAAAAAATGCGTTTTGACGCCGGATCTGACATCCAATTAGGGTAAACCTCAGCAACGAAACGGATATGTTTGTGTGCCACTTGGCTGAGAAAATGGGACGATCGTTGCCATGGGCGACGTGCAAACATTGGTCAAGGGCAAATCAGAGATGGCTGCGAAAACATGGGGATTTATACTGGCAGAAGTCACTCGTTAAAGAGGTTATTTTTGGATGCAGAAAACACCATCTTTTTGACCCTTTTCGCGTGTTTCGCACTGTTTAGGGTTACGTGCATCACCATGCAGGACGAGATCCATGCAGATCACCACTCAAAGAAGAAACATATATTGAAGAGAATACAGTCTCAGGAAAGTTACCGTGTTAGGATTTTTTAACGTATAAAGCGTCGATCAAGCTAAGATGTGACATATGGTATGACAGATAGACTATGAAAGAATTGCACAGGGCTGAAGGGGGGGGGGGGCTCGGGGTTCCCCATCTTTTTTTTAATATAGATTGAAATACATAGGGTCTAACCACCTGCCCCCCTCCCCCCCCCCCCAACTAAGCTTTGGTCTTTTTTGCTTGTTAGCTGACGAAACCCGGAAGTGGCACCAGAAATATAAACTGCCCCACCCCTCCTCCTATGAATGAAGAAAATACGTTATTATAAGACCCCTGAATGTCATGTTAAAACAACATTTAAATAGTGATTTATTTATGATTTGTATTGATTCTTTTTTTTTGGAATGTGTAGTTAAACTCGAATCATGGAAGAACTGTAAATCCTTCGTCAAGTTGAAATCTATTTTCAGTTTTGTGCGTAGGCATATCCAAGAAAATAGAATTGATAAAAACATCTATAAAACTGTAACAAAATGAACTCACAGGAAATAGCTTTGCCTACGTGTGGTTTTGCTGAAACTGAAATAAACCGTGCCTATAATGTACTTTTAAACGACATAAGTTCTTCCTTTTTCTTTTGCACGCAATGATACGTTGACACGTTTGAATTTACTCCGTATAACTATTCGCCGTATAGAAATTGTGAGGAAATCCTCTTTCTCTGTTCCGCGGTATCAAAGTATGGGATGTCTACGATTGATTTCTCGATTCGGACTCTCTTGACTGTTGTCCGTCTGTTGTTTACGTCCAATGATAGACTTTACCTGCGTCCGTCCATGACCGATCAAATCAGGCATATCTAGAACACCGTAATCATCCAATCGAACAAGTTCTCTTCTTTTCGCTTTATTGCCACCATAAATCGTCGTATACGCCAGGCGATTCTGCTTCCTTCATTATCTCATTGTGTGGCGGATTATTGGGTATTTTCCCGCCTGCGTTCCCCATGTTATTACCGTATCCTTGATAGTTCATTTCCACTAGAACCCGAACTGGCATAGGAAAGTGAGGTCGTGGACACGGTCAAAACGACTCCATTCTTGTGATTGTTTTTGATCCTTCAAGAAAAGGGAAAAAACCCCGGGCAGAACAAGGACCAAATAATATATAAACAACCACAGAGCAGAACAAAGCCAAATAAACAAGCATTGTCTCCTATCCGTTAGCTTATTTTATACCAGGGATACCAGGGAACTTTAAATGTACATATGGTGTATGTGGAAGTAAGCGGGAACTTGTATAAATTCCTTCATCTGTCACATATCATAAGTTTGATGTCAGGCATTTTTACCAACACAAGTAGCTAAAATGCTTTTGTTGCTGTCGTTTTATCCTTGGTTCAAGAGGATGGATGATACATCTTGTTATATAATATTTGCTGGCTGGGGAGTCCATAATCTTTTAACATTCCACTTTAGCACAACAATTCTCTACAAAGCAGGGGTGGTATTCTGAGACCGTTTTATCTCTGTTGTAAGTCTGTTGTAACAATACGCGGCATACGCAGACCCTTAAAAAAAAAAATTACTCGCATGCGTGTAGGTAAGAGGCCTTTTTTTTTGTATGTTAGCTGATGAAACCCGGAAGTGGAAACAAAAAATATAAACGACCCCCCCCCCTCTTGAAAAAGGCTGATGACGCCCCTGATACTCCTAGCAGAAATTTCCAAATCTGTGTTTGTTTTTGTTTTCGCTCTTGTTTCTGTTTGCAGAATCGATCATATGACATGATGCTGTCCCCAAGTTGTCGTTCTCATTTTTTAATCATGTGTGCCATGTCCTTGATAAATTATCATTTTTGAAATCTGGACAGAATAAGCGTGAAAGAAAAGACGAAAATAAGAGAGTCTGTTATGCACAAATTACGCCAGAATCACTTAGGGTCTAACTAAGACGGCTGAACAGATATGTTTATAAAAATAGATGATTATCCTTATGGACACTCAAATGGGTGCTGTTCGTTATGCCGACGGTTTGTTATTCCGAAGGTTCTTTTATCCGAAACACACAATTCCCTACACCTAGAGGTTCGTTAATCCGAAAATGAAAAAGGGTTCGTTAATCCGAACATTTGTGGCGTTATTCCGAAGGTTCGTTTATCCGAAAATGAAATGGGGTTCATTATTCCGAAGGTTCGTTTATCCGAAAATGAAATAGGGATCGTTATTCCGAAGGTTTGTTGATCCGAAAATGAAATGGGATCCGTAACGAACCTTCGGAATAATGAACTTTGTTTCATTTCGGATTAACGAACCTTCGGATTAACGAACCTTATTTCATTTTCGGATTAATGAACCATCGGAATAACAAACCTTATTTCATTTTCGAATTAACGAGCCTTCGGAATGACGAATCTTCGGAATTACGGGCCTTCGGAATAACGAACCTTTGGACTAAAGAACCTTCGGAACATCGAACCTTCGGACTAAAAATGAACTGTAACCCACTCAAGTAGCCATTATTTTTATTGTCTTAACTGGTTGATCTTGCTCGTATATTAACCAATAGCATGTGTTTCCAAAAATGCCACAGATTTCCTCTTGTTTACTTTTGTTGATCCTTTCTGCGGCAATGAGTCAAATATGTACAGATTTCACATACATACCCATGAATAGGACATTTATGTGGCATGCAGAGGGTTAAAGGATTGCTGCTATAGTACAGTGTCAGTGTCCACTTTGTGGTTGCGCAATTTAAAGGCAGGCCCATTATCTATAAGTATGTGGCCTTTGGTATCGATGTAATCTAAGTTTCTTCCCTTCTTCCCTCTATGGAGCTACGTAGCTCCATGTTCCCTCCTACACTTTCGAAAGGGAAAACACACAATGCACAGAGCGCGAAGAGGTCTTTAACACTTTACGTACCAGGGAATGTCAATTGTGTTTACAACACTATTGGTTTTCTTTCTTTCTTTCTTTCTTTCTTTTTTTTTTTGGTGCCAATCGAAACTCAAAGCGCACAAAGGGCTTGATAAAGCAGGGCATGGCTTTGTGACCGTTATAGTAAGACACTTCTTTCATATTGTTCATTCATTTTAGAAAAGAAAAACAACAACAGCACGTACGAATATCCAGGGTAAAGACTTTCATCTGACCGGAAGTATTGCTTTACTCACCGCGTTCACATTGTCCCCCGCGCCGCGGGGACAGCCTCAAGAGATCTTATCTTTTTTACAACTGACCGTTCACATTGGTATCTCATCTGTCCCCGAGCTGTGGGGGCGATTGGGGCTTGGGGCGAGCTCTGCCAGGCATAGCGCATGCGCACATTTGATGACCACAGCTGGACGCTATCAATTTCGCCCCAAGGTCACTCTCCCCTCCAAATCTTGTCCCCGTACCCGACTTGATTCGCGGGGACGAGGGGACAAGTCCCAGCGAGCGTTCACATTATAGTTTTGGAGGAGAAAGTCCCACAGCTCGGGACTTTCCCCGCGGCGCGGGGGACAATGTGAACGCAGGGACTGTCATCTACCCTTATCATCTGAAAAGAGTTCGTGCGGGGGATTCGGAAGTATTCATTCGAATCAAATCCAACAGGGCAGTCACTTGAACTCAAAGCGATTTCACCTGACTTTTTTCTTATAATGGGTCTAGGGCAATTACCCCCTGGGCAATTACCCCGGACCGTTCCCCTGTCCCTAATCCTAATCCTAATCCTGAAACTAATCCTAACCATAACCCAAACTCCTAACACTAAACCTAACCCTAACCCTAATCTTAACTCTAACCTTACCACTAACCAATATCTAGCCGGGGGTAATTGCCCTCTGGGGGTAATTGCCCGGATACGCTTATAATCACTACACAATCTGATGGAGTTTGTCACTGTGTCTAAAACGTAATATGATAATTAGAGGAGATACTATCAAACACTTTAAAAGACCTTGTTTAATGTTGTGGGGTCACCATGGCATAAAGCTTTCTATCTGTGCTAAGTTATTGATGGTCAAATGCTTGTAAAACATCAGCATACAAAAATCTTTAACGCTCTGCTGTCACTATAGGAAGATCTGTGAACGAATTAATATTCCCGTGCTTGGTAGCTGTTTACTGGATGGTTTTATATCCTAACAAGACAATCTGCGGAAAAATGCTAACTGATGAACAAATTGAATCTTAGGACAGAGGTTCAGGGTGTGAAAGGTGACCCCCTCTCTTCCATAATGTCAAGTGCATATGTGATAAATCCGTTTACTTGCGGATTTTATACTGTTCGTAGGATTCTTATGAGTTCAAGGGAAAATACAGAACCTGCTAGAAAATAAAATATTCTGCTAAGAAGGAGTATAATTTTATATGCGCAACAGTGAAAAATTGATCAAAGTCGGATGAAAATTGAGGAAGTCATGAAATCGTGAAGGTTCCCAAACTTTCACAACCACTTCTCGACCAGACAATAATTATGAATATGCAAATGAATGCGTTGATGATAATTATTATCATCGCCTCGCAACTTGTCATTAGTTTGTACACAAAAACTTGGAATTTTCAGATTTATGTTCAAAGACATTTATGACCGAGTCTCAAATTCTGATGATATGTGCTTGATTATTTAATATTTTGAAGTTTTTCAGCCAGGAGTAATATCATCATATTTCACACTTTTATAGTGGAAGAATGTTCTATTAATTTCTGTCGTCTGTCTTTTTTTTTTACACCATCAATGGAAAATTGTTAAATGATGACATCATTAACACTAATCAACTCACTCACTAAAAGCATATTCATATAAACTATTCGAAAAGTGCAAAAATTGCAAAAAAAAATATTGAAACTTCATAATTTCATAATCTAGAATGCTATAGTTTTGGATGGTATGAAGCTTTAACGTTCTAATATTTTTGATTATCATTTTTTCTTTTTAGATAATGAGACACATCTTTTGAAATATAAAAGAGCATATTATGCAAGTGGAATTCAAAGTTTATTTAAAAAAAATGGTTTTGAAATTGCTCAGGTATCCAAAACGAAGTGATCCTAATAAAAGTTTGGGCCCACATTTCATTAGGATCGATTTGTTTTATTTTGTTTTTGGATATAATTATATCAGTCATTTCAAAACCGATTTTCATCAAATAGAATTTGAATTCCTCATAGAATAGTATGCTCCTTAACATTACATAAAATGGCTTCTATCAAGTATCTCGCAAAAGATAAAAACTGAATATCCTCATCTCAAACAATGCTATGCAATCCATTTATTCGTGATAATTTCATTGCCTTAGATTTACATGATATCGGAGACTCTGGTAGCAGTTATATGGTTGGTTTGGTTTATTTCTGCATTTTCTTTCTCCGAATACAATTGCAAATGAAAACAGAATGATACATATAACATACAAATCAATACAAAAAAATAAAAATCATTTGCGTAACAACATCAGTCTGAAGTGACATATGAATCAAAATAACATATTAAGGCATACTGTATCTGTATCTACTGCATGGTATAGTAGACAATAAAAGTGTAGGTGTGTGCGAGTGACAGTGCGTCGTGTGTGCAGGTGACAGTGCAAGAGAGAATAAAGGCTGTAGCATGCCTATTTTTGGGGGTAAGGTATGCGCTTTACTGAATGTATGCAATATCATTATCAAAGAAAGGAAGGGGAGGGAATGGGGAAAAAATCAAAAACAAAAACACACTTTGCATAGATCAGGGCTGACTGAGACTTAAGAAAAAAAGAAAGAAATATGTCCAGGCATCAGCTCTGATGTCTTAAAGGGATCGTATAGTTTTGGTTGAGACCTAATTTCAGGTTTCTAACATTTTTTGGTGAGATAATGATAAACCTCCTATGAAATATGAAAGAGCATGTAATTCTATGAGGAATTCAACGTTTATTTGACGAAAATTGGTTTTGAAATGGCTGAGATATCCCAAAAAAGAGCGATTCTAATAAAGTGTGGGACCCACACTTTATTACGATCGCTTTGTTTTACTTTGTTTTGGGATGTTTCAGTCATTTCAAACCCGATTTCCATCAAATAAACCTTGGATTTCTCTTAAAATGGTATGCTCTGTACTGTAGTATTAGTGTTTTCTTGGTATCTTGCAAAAAGTTAAAAGCCCAATTCTCATCTCCACCAATACTGTGCCATCCCTTTAACCTAAAACATTTTTTTTTTTCTTTTACAGTATACCTGCAAATTTATCTAGGAGTTCAAGGACCCCACCTCCTTCGCAGAAATAAAAACATTACACAAAATATTAACAACAAATCGAATTTGACTTTTGTAATCATGCAGACTAATCAATGCTTATGTTTAGATTCCCCTCGACCAGAAAATACACACAAGTTTCAATGGGATCCACTATAACAATTTATTACGTAATGGTCTGCAAATCCTGGAATCATTTCATTAACGAGACTAGTTTACCTGGTCAACACACCTCGATATATCCTAATCTAGTGAATGGATCACTATTTACCGCTCTCTATCACTGAATTATTATGTATCTTTTCTCTTAATTCGGGCTTTGAATTCATTGGCGATTCATCTCCTTTCTCTTTCCGAGGATTGAAACTGGATCTGCTTCATAACTCCCGAAATTGTGACAGTCAATATCGTTCTTACTTCGTGCCCAATATAGGATGGAAATCTTGACATAGAAACGAAGAATTACAGTCTTTCGGTATTGAGAAGTTAGGGCTCCATGATTGGCAACGCGTGACTGAACGTCTGACGGGCTTAGTCACGGCTTTGAGTCCTTGGAATGAAATTGGAGATCTCACGCAAGACCTAAGATAAACACACTGCGTCTTTTAGGACGTGAATTGTACAGGTTGGCATTTTTATGTTTTTGGTTGAGACCTGGCTTCATGTTTATGTTATGTGAGATAATTATATACCTCTAATGAAATACAGTGTATAACAGAGCATGTAGGTCTAAGAGGAATTCAACGTCTATTTGATGGAATTGGTTATGAAATAGCAGAGATATCCAGAAACAAAGAGGTTCTAATAAGAAGTGGGACCCACCTTTTAGTATGACCACTTTGTTTTCCTTTTTTTTTTGATATCGCAGTCATTCAAATTCGATTTTCATCCAATAAAACATTGATTTCCTTTTAGAATTGTATGCTCTTTCATATTCCCATAAGTGGTTTCTAATCATCTCGCAAAGGTTAAAATTGAATCCTCACTTGAACCAAATCTTCGCTATCCCTTTAAACGAGGGTAAAATAATGTACTTGTTTCTTATAAATTGACTCCACCAATGAAGCAAGAAGTCGAACACATTACAGAGATATAATCACTGACTTACCATGGACCCTATGTGACCCTGCACCACAAAAACAACAAAAAGTCGCCAGACATGGATTTTTAGTTAAGGGCAGACATTGAAAGAGCAGATTCTAAGCTTTAAAATGATGTATAACTCAATTTAAATGGACTCTCCTAACCTATCTAAATATTGGAAAGAAAGCATACACTCTGGAAAGGTGTGAACTGAGAAAAGAGGCTCTGAAGTACAAGGTCTATTCAAGCGTTTAATCTTTACTAAGCCGCGCTAGAGGGCGTTGTGAAAGAGACAAAACACATGATGTAAACCACTGGAGCATCAACAGTGAAGGGATTATCAGATTGAGCTAAAATTAAGCATGCTTAATTAACACATTCTGTCCATAATAAATGCCAACTTTCAAGGCAGTAGCACTATCTATTCAAAAGTTATTAGGGTTGAAAGTGAAGGGTGTGCAAAGGATTTTAAAGAAATGAAACGGGACCTCTAAAGACGTACATAATCGCACTGCTCTACAAAAAAGGGGTTGTATAAAAACTGCTGAAAACACACTTTCCAATTCGTTTGATAACCCCGAAGGTAAGAATAATGTAGACGAAGTATAACTCTTTCAGAAAGTATGAAAAACTCAAGATTGACTTGGTTGACCTGTTTCACCTTTTTGAGGTCCTCACGCAAAATCAAGGGCTGCGACTTTTTGTTCGTTTTGTGATGCACGGTCACCTATGGACTTACCATTAAGGGTGTCAAGGCTAAAGTCATAGAACGTAATGGTGATTGTATGATATCTTTATATCAACCAAGAACAGTTCTTCATGTCAGTGGCCTATATAGAGGCAGCTCCATTCTTGCTAGCATTGGTGGTCACCCATTTGCACTCCTTCTAGAAGGGCTATAATTACCAATGATAGCCAACGTGTCTGGAGGGGAAATCCCTCCTTGGTATAGACCTTTGAAGATTCGCACCAAATTTTATTTGAAAACTTGCATGCTGCAATCAAATACGATAGTATAATACACTTTTTAAGGAAAGTCACAATCATTACAGCCTATCCGCGTAGTACACAGTATGCCATTTAGCATGCTTTCAGCTTCCTTTAGCGTTTGTTTGTTTGTTTGTTTTTTGTTGCTTTTTAATTGTATACATTGGGGATCTCCAAGACACCTTACTTGAATACCATGAAAGTACAAGTTGGAAAAGAGCGATTATGGGGAAACATTTAGTACATGAACTGAATACTCTAATGAGCCCAAAATTGAGCCACGACAGTCTATTTCTTTTCGGAAGAGCCTAAGTATGCAATATTTTGCAGATAATCACAAGCTGTTTCGTATGCCAAGCGGGAGGGAATAATCAATATTATTGTGAATGCATTCCGCGAGATTCAATACTAATATTTCAGCGTCAAGGGAAAGTGGAATGCAATAGTAGGCGAAGGAGTACCAATCACAACTTGAGCTGGAAACTGAAAAAAGAACATAAAGGACCTAGTTTCTCGAATGCAACCCATCTGACAACTAATATGGAACATTTTCCGTGAGCCCACCGATGTGGCATTAGTACTTTGTGCCAACTGAATGATGGTGAAGATTAGAGCTCCTCTCTGAGAAATTTCCAAACGATGGCATTTTACCGGTTTAGTTTAAATGTGAAGTTCCCCTGTTATAGAGCTATGGGGTACCCCATTTGTATTGCTGAATAGGGTTAATTCGCCGTGATTATCAGATACGTTTGTAACTATTTTTGTTCGTTTGTCTTTGAATTTTACATAATAAATTTTCTTTTCAAACATTGAAATAACACAATAACTCCTTTTCATGCCATTCCATACAGCACTATACCTTACCATACCATAAGATATGGGCGCTTACAGAATCATACTATCATATTGTCGACGACATCGGTAACGAATTGCGGTTTCGTTTCTAATTGAGGCTCTATGCAGTTTACGTAATCTTCTTCACACGCTAGGCGGAAGTTGCTGTTTCCGGAATTGTCACTGATTACGCGTGTCAGTGCTTTGTGAAATCTCCACAGAAGGGAGTCATAAGTAATTCGGAAAGTTTAACAGTAAGTGATATTTTATCCTCCTGCTAATGTTGTTATTTCGTTTCTTCATTGGAACCTATGAAAACTTGATAGTTCCACGTTCCATTCTATTTGTTATCGGATATATAGGGTCCTACTTTATAATGAAAGGTCAAACAAACGAGGATATGATAAGATTCATGTCATGTCACAATTTAGCTCTTTCCTGTTTTTAGAGAATCATTCATGATGGTTTAATATTGATAGAGTTCTGCTGAACAGTTTAGCGCCAACCTTCCATCTACACCTTGATGTTTTTTTAATTTTTTAGTTAAGGATTGATTTTTTATTTCGCCTCGTCTGAAGATTTACGCAAGATTCCATTCAAAATGCACAATCAAAATAGCATGATCATACTGATATCACATTGAGAGTAAAGCAAACAAAATCGTGCTTTAGAGGTTCAATAACCCTTATCGTAGTGTGTGTTCATTTTTTTCCAACGTTTTTCTATGTTTCATATGAGATTGTACTTCTATTCTCGTTCTTATTTCTCTCATCAATACATATTTTTAAGAGCGGCTTCTTTTATCATTACTAGATATGTTTTGATCAAAAGCAAGCTTATGTCAATACTCCGGAGTACTATTGTAAAAAAAAAAAATAAAAAATACTATACTGTCTTCTCCACTCTATTTTCAACAAGTAATGTAACGTTTTGATATCAATTTTGTTGATAGTGCCTGGTATTATATCTTGTAACTAACTCCTTTATACCTAGGCATGTGTAAGAAACTTTTGTGTAGAGTTTGCATTCAATGAAGGCATGAACAATGTCCTCTATAGAGTTGCAATTCTGGCAAATCATCAATACTTAATCCCAACATTACGAATTATTACGTACTGACAATGAATTTATACAATGATTTAAAATCAAATTCCCTGCGCAAGCAAATATACATCAGTCTGTTACAACTTATAGTTTGGTGGCAGGGAAGCATAAAAATACGGCTGCTATTGTTCCGCCTGTGCTGTCTTTATTACGCGGAGCCAAACCACAGCTCGCTGTCGTTTGATTACTGTCATGTGGGTTAAGAACCGACGGAAGGTCGAAACTTTGCGAGTGAATTAGGGCTGCGGAAACTGGGGACTAGCTGGCCCGGATATTTCGTGTGGAACCGAACTGAACGTTTTCTCCCCGGATAACATTACATTCCAGGAGCGTAAAGCGGCTAGAGATCTCTTCAGGTAAACCGCTGCCGATTGTTGTCTGTTTGTCTTGGGCACCGCTTCACATAAAGCTTCTCCTACTTTCTCTCTGCACCCCCCCCCCCTTCCCAGCTCTTCCCCCCTCCCCCACACGTTTAAGAAATTTGGCAGTACGCCCGGGAATTACATATGATGAACAACACTCGACGCAATACACTGCGAAAAATGTTTCCAACCTTAGAGTTCAAAGGAGGTCGACATGAACAATCCACCTGAAACAATTTCCTGACATTCCTGTAGATGTTACGCTGCCATTCACGCTACGGAGTTTTTGTCATGGCAAGCGCACCTCGCAACGACTCCAACTCACTTGCCATCTAGGTAATGTTCAACGAGGACCACTTCCGTGATCAGCAATGACAGTGGGTATGTACTTTTCTGCTGTACATAGTTCCAACACACTCACGCTTTCTTTCGACGCCTGCGTTGCAATTACTGAAGGTAGGTGATTTCACTCCTTTCTCTGCCCCTCTCTCTCTTTCTTCTTCTTCTTCTTCTTCTTCTTCTTCTTCTTCACTCTCACTCACTCTATCTCTGCTGCATTAGATTAGTTTGCTCTATGGTGCGATATTCTGTGGCAAAATAAAATAATGTTATTTTTTTTGTTTGTTTTCAAAACACCATATTGACAGTAATGTGTCATTGTCATGTCTGTCTCTTCCACAAAAGCCAGCCCTGCCACAGCGTAAATCAGGTGGGAATCAAAGTGTGTACTACACTGTGAACCACCCCACCAAAGGGCTGTACTGTGGGTAGTAGCTCTTTGGAACCACGCTGTGAATCAAACTGTGGATCGCACTGTTTAAAGGGATGATACAGCAATGGTGGAGATGAGAATTGGGCTTTTAACTGTTTGTGAGATAACAAGAAAACACTTATACGGTGTAGTACAGAGCATACCATTTAAAGAGGAATTCAAAGTTTATTTGATGAAAAACGGGTTTGGAATGACTGAAACATTCAAAAACAAAGTAAAACAAAGCGACCGTAATAAAGTGTGGGTCCCACACTTTATCAGAATAACCCTTTTTTAATATTTCAGCCATTTCAAAACCAGTTTTCATCAAATAAAGGTTGAATTCCTCATAGAATTACATGCTTTCATATTTCATAAGAGATTTCTCATTATCTCACCAAAAAATGTTAAAAATCTGAAATTAGGTCTCAACCAAAACTATACGATCCCTTAAAAATTCGAGAGTGGAAACAGCGTGAATACACTATTTCACATTGTGTTTACACTGTGAAGTACATTGCGTTCACACTGTAAAACACGATGCGTCACACTGTGTTCACCGTTAGGCTATACCGTTCACACGGTTAAAACGCTCGAATATTGACAATGGACTGTCATCCTCATGTCTGTTTCTTCATGTTCAGATAATTTGATGTTTACAGCACAATACGTAGTGTGCCTTTTAGCTTCCATCTCGTGGGCAGGGGGATAGGGAAACAATTTAATTTAGCGAGTGTATAGCATTAAAGGTACTGTATACCATTGGGAGCAGTGATTTAAGACATGTTCGAGTTATCACATTTGATGCATATATGTATTGGTCAGTTGTGTCACATAACATCGTACCATATAAAGATTTTGCAATAAAGCCGAAAATAAGGAGATATCACTGTTTTTCTCACTAAACTAACTGTGGACGGTCTAGTCTAAACAATTTGTTCACTTTTTTTTTTTTTTTTTATTAAAGGGTACAGCTAGTAACTGATCAGTGGGAATCAGTGGGAATGCTGGGGAATGATTGTTCCAATCCTTGTGGGATTCATTTAAGAGTACATTATATATCTATTCTTATGTGAAAATTATTTGCTTCAGAATGGTCTCATATTAAAGTAACGTGCAGTTTAATGTTTCCAGGGGCGATGTTTTCCGGGGCGATCGTTAACGGGCCGTTAACGATCGCCCCGTCACTGTACAGGCATGCTAACCTGGAAACATGAAACTGCACATTACTTGAATATGAGACCATTCTGAAGCAAATAATTTTCACATAGGAATAATTATGTAGTCTTAAATGAACCCCACAAGGATTGGAACAATCATCCCCTAGCATTCCCACTAGTTTCCACTGATCAGTTACTATAAAGCCATCCCAATTAACAATACTTAATTGATTATACTGATTAACTTTTTTTAATAATTTTTTTACACTGGTTGTTTCCCTTCCTCGCTCACATTTTACAACTATTTTGAAGCACTTAAGCTGGATTTTTTGTTTCGTCTGCAAAATAATGGTAAATAATGCCTTTAATATGTATTCAGAGTACACGTGTTGTTTTACGCATCATGTTGTCTTGAATTATTGTATGTGTATGTAGATACCTAGCTTTTTGCATTTGCAAACTGATGAAGTTTCAAGTTCAAGTTTCAAGTTTCAAGTTTATTTCATATTTCCACTTTCTCAGTGATGGGATTACAAAATGATTGACAATAAAACAAAAGTACAAAACATACACAACCATATCTTGTGTTTGAGGAAAAAAAAAGACAAACAAACATTACACACAAATATAAATGGTCGTTTTCATCTGAGGCTATTACAAATAAATGTCAGAAATATGATGGGGCCTACATAAGAGCAATGATGCTTGTAAAAGCTGTAGGTTCCCGAATTTATAGGCGTGAAATTATACGGAGAACGGACATGTTTATCTCGACCAACTTAAATTGTACCAGTGCAAAATCAGTATAAAAAACGAACTATCGAACCACATGAATACTTTAGTATCGCACATGATTACTTTAGTATCGAAGTAAGTGTATAACTTTTTTTATTACATTGTGATTTGCTAGTAAGTCATCACATTCCGATGTTATTCTTTCCCTTCTTATCATAATTCGAAAGTTCACTCAGGTCATACGCAACTATAACACATACATTCTCTTCCGAACAAACAGATGGGGCCCACATTCTACAAGCTCTGTCTTTTTAGTGGGTCTCTCCATTTTTCACACTTTAAGCAAAGTTATACATGTACTTCATTTCGATCACTTCTGTTTCTTTTTTATAACAATGTATAATTACTATAAGGTCCTCAATTGTTGTACATTCTTTTCAATACATAATGTTCTGTTTACCTTATTCTCTGTTGTCAAAAGAAGTGTAACTTATGTTTTGTCGGAAAATGAAATAAACTTTGAATTGAATTGAATTGAATTGATGATACCTCAAAGAGATGAAATGTCCGGATCCTGTCAGAGGATGTGATCGGGAATTAAACTTCTGTTTTAAGAAAAAAAAAACATAATGCAACTACCACACCACAGTCTATAATTCAAAGTACATGATACTCTATCTCCGGCAACTGCATGACGTTTGAGCGCGAGAAATGTGTCACAAATGTACACACAAGTAGTTATGTACATGTACAATCAAGGCTGTATGCATGGTTGTTTTAATGTGTAAGTACACAGGTGGACCAGAATAATGGAGAACATTCTGTATGATATAGATATAGTACATACAGGCTGACCAGATCAGTGGAGAATCTTCTACGTGGTATACAATGTAGACAGTACATGTATGCATGTGACAGGAAATACATTATAGCTCACTCAATCTAGAATGATTTAACCCATTCCAGAAAATTCTAGGAAGTGCTGGCTGATTGAGGCACTGTCCCTGTAGCCCAATGTGATTGGTAGTTAATTTTGGCAATGATGTTATGCACATAGTTAGGCAATGAGTCATCCAGGATTCCTGGAATTTGGACTTGCTAGTATGTTCAGGTATGTGGCCCCAGGTTGGAGAAAATTACAGAATGTTCAAGAAAGAGGTGAATGGATAGTATATAAGCTGGAGAAATTCTGAGGTAGGCAGAGTACCCAACACCTCTGCTCTGAGAGTTACGTCACTTCTGGCTCTGAAGCGACTTGTTATAGTCAGTCCTGTGTTACCTGCTGACCTGCTATACAAACTATGTTTGTGGAGATAAGGCCTGGGAGACATTTTGCCTGCAGAGAATTAATTTGCCTACATTGGAGATAGACTCCATATTCTACTGTCAACGGACATTATTACGGCAAAGCTGTGACGGGCTGGATTCCTTGCTGGACATTATAAAGTGAATCATCATTCAACGCATCAACTGGACGTGGTCGTCATAACTTTTGGATTTTGCACGTTTCGCCGTGGACATACATTGTGGATTTTACCCCGGATCTATACCGTGGACTATCGTAACCTGTGCCTTTGGAGTTACGTCGGAGGAATCATTCATCGGTGCGTCAAGGATCATTCATCGGTGCATCGAACATCGTATCTGAACATTTTCAAAGGATTACTTGATAACAAAATATGTAAGTGATTCCATTACCGATTTGTAATTGTTTGTATTGATCATTATTGTACTGATGTGAAAACCGATTACGAGTCTGTACCCACAATATCACTGTTAAAGGCATAATTTACCAATTGCAGATGAAAGCATTAGTGCTTTAAAATAGTTCTAAAATGTGAGTTAGGGATAGAAACAACCACTGTCGAAATTTGAATCCGTATAATCGATGTTAAGTGTTGTTAAATAAACAAAATGTGAACAATAGTTATAATAAAAATGTTTCCAGACTAAACCGTATACAGTTATGGTTTATTGAGAAAAACCCTGATATCTCCTGATAATTAGGTTTTATTGCAAATATTTCATATGGTAGGATGTTTTATGATACAACAGACCTACACATATGCATCAAATGTGATATCTGGAGCATTTTTGAAATCACTGCTCCCAAAGGTAAACTGGACCTTTAATAAACCGCCTGAACATTAGTTGATGGTTTCTTTTGTGCGATCATTCTCACAGTGATTTTGGTCGTAACAAATGTATGTGTCATCATGTTAGAACAATACTTGTAAGCACAACAGTCCTAGTTTGATCAAGGAGGGAAATGGGAAATGGAGTTCCAACTGGCTGTAAACATTCAAACAGCTGTCAGTTTTCTTTTGACGTACAAAAGAGTTCCACAGCTGCATTTGTGACTTTGATGATCGGGGTTTGATGCTGCCGTCTTTCCGAGCAAAGAGATGATTCATTTGGAACAATAACATAATGTCGGCTATATTTTGTTTGCTTTTGTATTAAAGGAAATCAAATTTTCAGCTAATAAAAATAAGGCATATGAAAAAGAAAGTAACTCCTGTCCAGGATTATGTCAAAAAGTGTAAATCTGAGCCGTACGTGGTGAAAATATTTAAACCGCTCCCTTACTGGAAAGTCGATTTTATCATCTTTCCGATCACTTCCGACAAATGAAACTGATATGGTGTAATCTTCAAGTGTAGTTCTTTATTCATTTGTATGTTAGATTGGTGTAAAAACATGTAAAGTCTGGTAATTTTATTTTTTATTTCATCGATTTTTGTTGAATTTTTATTCGCACATCCCTGTTTCTGTACATTTATGTACCGCTCATGATTCCAAAGAAGGGACAGCGATCTTCCATTCAGAGTGACGAGTCATGATGCAATGCCATATTGTCTTCCTATCTGTGAGGCAGCTCCAGTTTAGCACATACTTCAAATATTTCTTAGTGGCGGCATCAAACATGGGATCAAAGGGAATAACACTGTTTTTACTCCATCTCTTGAACCTCCTTGGCTTGATTCGCACATTTTGCGATTACACCTGTGATTTCCAATGCTTTGACGTAGGCAGAATGTGATGGCCAGATATCAGTCACACACAAAGTCAACCTCACCTAAGTCGATCTCGCACAAGTTTAGTAATTGGCAAAGATGAAGAAGAAGAAGAAGAAGAAGAAGAAGAAGAAGAAGAAGAAGAAGAAGAAGAAGAAGAAGAAAATCTGCCGGAAACTGTTATTGACTGTATTGTGTAAGTCGAAATTCGCGTAAGTTGAAAGGGTTTTTTTTTTTTCCGTCTTCGGTGCCGATAGGTTCGACTGAAGTGAGGTTGACCGTATTGTGACGGACAGGTTGCGCAATGAACGCCCTTTTGCCTTTACCACTGATCTATAAGGGAGTTCATGGTTGCGATTTGCGCATGTGCAAAATAAAGGTCAAATGAGAATGTTTGTGTATTTGCCATTGACTTTAATTCAAACGAATAGAATCCTCAGGTAAATGAGGATTTGGAATGTTAAGCTGTGAGTTTCACCTTGTTAGAACGCACAGGTGAAAGTGATTCATCAATAATGTTTAACAAAAGCTGCACACGCATTTCATTGACATTGATTACAAAGGTAGCATGCTTCAACAAAAAATGCTCTGTGACAGGTCCTTTCCATATTATTTGAAAGTCTGTGGTGTAGGGGTCAAAATAATGAGACATGCGCTAACCATGAACTCCCTTATTAGTTGACCACGCCCACACCATCATCACCATCAACATAATATATACAGCCCTTTATCTTTGTAAATGCATGTACGTTGGGCTTGTACCTCCCACTTAGTGAACGTCAATCATGAAAATAAATCAGCACGGTATGATGTCGGTTGAGGCATGTTCGTTCCGCCCATGTGAAGAGCAATCGCGGCGCATATCAAAGTCTGATATAAGTTAACATGCGGTGATTGCGCTTGTCATATTATGCACGGAAATCGTAGGAGTCGCCTTGAATCCGGGGAAATCGGATTGTTTCATTGAAGCACATAAAAAAACAAAACAAACGAGCGTTTTACAAGAATTTGTTTGATGTCATCATGCAACCAGAACCAACTCGCCTTAGCGATGATAAATTATGTGCTTCTCGAAATGATATGAAAGTTTGGACATTTTCAGGCGCAGTGTTTGGCATGAACGTGTTTTTGTTTGTTTTGTTTTGTTTACAGTGTCAACTTACGATTTTTTTTCAATATTTGTTTTTACGTCTTTGTTTTCTTTTCCCGTACTTTGCTTTGCTTTGTCATTGATGCCTCGTTCCAGCACACTGGGTGTATGCTACAACATTAAATATTGATTCGTTTGGAGTCTGGGAGCGCTACTGAATCTCCAACCCATGACGTTTATTCTCTGTCATTGTCAGGGACTTTACAGTGATTCACATGCAAACATTCCTTGCAGATAGAATTTGATATATAATCCCAATAATAGACATGCCTAACTTCTTACTTGCTTTTTCGGTGTGACTCGTTGGATGGGCTAAGTGTCGTTTAGGTTTTGAATTCACATCTATAGTTAACGTGCTCACTTATCATATAGGTGCGATTTAATGCGTATAAGCCATGGGCAGTGAACTTCAATTCCACTCCACAGTACCAGGAAATGATTACAAAGTGTCTTGCTTACGGACGCTCCCACTGTGCTGTCTGTGGACTCGATGCAGGGAACCACCTTATCTATTCCCCCGTGCCAAAAATCCTTCATTATATAAATTCAATTCAATTTTCAATTCAATTTATTTTCATACTTCTCAATGAAGGAATGTACATCAAATATAATAAAAACATAGTGAATCATAATATCCGGCTTGGATGCACAGTAAATTAATGTAAGCATGTAAAACATTATAGCGGTCAATCATCGTACGTTTGGTTCTATGTATCGCTAAAGAAATATGATGGAACCTACTTAAAAGCGATCGAGCTTGTTAAGCGTAGGTCCCAAATTCTGAACAGAGTGTAAAGATGAGGAGCACGGATGCAACGTAGGACCAAAATAAAGAAAAACAAAAATGAAAGGCAAAAATACCTGGGGCACTAACAGAATCTTCTCAATACAAATAGTAATAAACAGACAATCACATTCTGCAGATGTAAGAACAGTTGATTTAACAATGTTGACAATAGTGTAATAATATGATTTGAATAATAGTGAAAAGAGAACAACTCGACATGCGAGTCCTCGGAAGAGATACGTGAAACCAAGGAGGTTGAAGAGATGGAGTAACAACAGAGTTATTCCCTTTGATCTATGTTCGAAGCCGCCGCTCAAAAATATTTGAAGCATGTGCCAAACAGGATCTGCCGCGCCGATACGAAGACAATTGACTCGTGTCTCATTGCATAATCACCAGCCACTTTCAAAGGAAGATATGTCTTTGTGATGGTAATTACTTTTCGCTATCCCTTCTTATAAAAGGTAGGTAGTACAGACACGAGGATGCGCGAACAAAAATTGAGGAAAAATGCTGAAATGAAGATGAAAATTACTCGACTGGGCATACGCGGGCACTGATCTGATATTTCTATCACTAAAGAATTATACTTGAAGATTATTACATATTAGTTTCATTTGGGCAAATTAAGTCGCAAAGTTATAAAACCAGCTTTCCAAGATGGTGCAGTTTTAAACATTTTCACGTAATACAGCTCTGATTTACACTTTTGCGCAATTTTCTGAACGGAATTGACATTTGTTCTACATTCTTTATCATTAAGTGAAATTTAATAAATAAATAAGCAAAATATGGCCAACATTATGATAACGTTCAAAATGAATCTTCAGATTGCTCAGCAAGACGGCGGCTTGGAACATCGATCTTCAAAGGCACAAGTGCACCTGTGGAATTCTTTTGTACAGCAATAGAAATCTGACAACTGTTTGAAATAATTACAGCCAGTTGGAACTCCATGTGTAAAACCTCATTGGTGAAACCTAAAGAGTGAACATACAAGTACTAACATTCAAAGAAGAATTAGAATTAGAATTATAATTACCAGCCAGTATAGCACTGAGGGGAATACAACAAGCCAGCTGTTCACGCGTTCCGAAGTCTTAGGGTACGAAAAGGGGTACTGGTGTGAAGGCACTTAAGAGCGCAAACAGAGAGGCTTAACTGATTTGAATGACAACAACCAACACAGCAGGAAAAGGCACATAAACAAGAAAGAAGGAAATTTCAATGGACTTACGCAATGTAATCATTCAATATATTCTGTCTTAATTTGTATTTGAAGGTCGACAAAGACAAACAACCTGCGAGTTCTATGGGGAGATCGTTCCAGTATTTCGGCCCTGTATACATAATTGTTTTTTTTTTTTCGCAAAAATGGTTCGGGTACGTGGTAGGTGATAATCGTCACGTTGGCGAGTGGGATAATTATGAATACAATAATTTCTTTTAAACATATACAAACAAATATCAGGAAGATCATTTTTGATAATTTATACATGAATATCCCTAAATTGTACGGGATGGAAAAGGTAAATCACTTGAAATGCCACAATCAAAGTAAACGCCCTCTAATCTGCCTTATTTTTATTTATTTATTTATTTTTTTTTTTATACATGTACATGTATATCATTCTGATTGCATCAATGGAAGACAACGCACGAATGAGACAGCGGAGCATAATGTGAGAGGGGTACTGCGACGATACGAGAATTAAGAATTAAAGCAATCTGAAAAGCAGGTATAATAGTACATAAAGTGTTGTGAGTTTGATATTTGACTAACAAGCACCAACACGCGTTCATTTTGAATATTTTTTTTTTTCAAGGTATTGTAGTGTAACATTGTCGCATTAAAGGGGATGGCTAGTAACTGATCAATGGGAATCAGTAGGAATGCTGGGAGACAATAGTTATACAATCCTTGTGGGATTTATTTAAGAGTACATTATATACATTGTTGTGTAAAAATTATTTGTTTCAGAATGGTCTTATATTCAAGTAATGTGCAGTTTAATGTTTCCAGGTTAGCATGCCTGTACAATGACGGGGCATTAAACGGAACATTACTTGAATATGAGAACGTTCTGAAGCAAATAATTTTAACACAACAATAGATATATAATGTACTCTTAAATGAATCCCACAAGAATTGGAACAATCATCCCCCAGCATCCCCACTGATTCCCACTGATCATTTACTAGCCATCCCCTTTAAACTCAGTGATGAATATGCAACAAATTATCAGCCGATACAGACTCGACCTGCAGAACTTGGCTAAATGGCGCGATACTGAACACATCGGACGTACTACCATGACTACAGAATTACGAGGATGCAATAATATTGTATTAAAGGGGATGGCTAGTAACCGATCAGTGGGAATCAGTGGGAATGCTGAGGGATGATTGTTCCAATCCTTGTGGGATTCATTTAAGAGTACATTATGTATCTACTGTTGTGTGAAAATTATTTGCTTCAGAACGGTCTCATATTCAAGTAATGTGCAGATTAATGCCCCGTCACTGACCAGGGACGCTTACCTGGAAACACTAAACTGCACATTACTTGAATATGAGACCCTTCTGAAGCAAATAATGTTCACACAACAATAGATATATAATGTACTCGTAAATGAATCCCACAAGGATTGGAACAATCATCCCTCAGCATTCCCACTGATTCCCACTGATCAGTTACTAGCCATCCCCTTTAAGGCTACTACTAGTAGTATGGTGGCCATATTATTAAGTGAGAGTCTACAGCCCAGGGGAGAAAATGTATTTTCAGAGGTTATATGGAGGAGGAAATAAGATCTTCTTGACAACAGGAGAAATAAGGACTTCTGATCCATTTTTAAAGTTTAATACAAAACTGCATGTGTAACCATCAAAACGATTCTTTTCACATCAATTCCTTTTACATGTCTTTTTTTTTACTGCATTATCGGCTACAAATAATTACATTTGGAGATGGCGCCTTTATTCTCATCTGTTGTGAATGCGCGGTTGTGACTAAAATCAGGGTTTCTAGAAACTGACAAACAAACAAACATTGAAAACAAAAACATATCGTCATTACTTTCCTACTTCGGTCAGATTTGAGTGAAATGTGTCCGATTGTTATTCTCTGTTCTATCATATGTCTATACTCTGCTTATGCGGGTAAACTAGCAAAGGACACTTTCTTTTCACTACTGGACGTAAAACTATTTTTTTCCAATCAGGCCTATAACTCATCTTAATGTTGTCTTAGCCCTGTTTTCAAAGGACGAACAGACCAGCTTTTGATATGGGTTTGTTTTGTTTGATATTAGAATTGATAAATTTATTGACGGTAATACGTTTTAGGTCATTAATGTGTGATTTTCAGCAATGTCAATCAAAAATCAGTGTGTGATTTCGGAAAATACGAGGAGACATAGAGAGAGAGAGAGAGAGAGAGAGAGAGAGAGGATGTCCTTAAAGAGGGTGCTCTGAATTAGGTGAAAATCATTTTTTTTGTTTGTATATTGTTTAGCATTACTGTCCTGCATTTCCAAAATCATCATTGCATTGTGATCTCTTTTGTGTTTTCACACAAACAGGAACCGATCCAACACAGACTGAGAGGATAATTATTTGCTGGTTATTGTCTCGCTCGTAGACTGCTAGGGTATTGGTCTACTGCCGATGACGTGAACGACACACTCAAAGATATCCTGAGCAGACGACACAAACTTTGAACCATGGATCCAAATATGATGGCGCGAGTGAGAAACTCTCTTCTCGTCCTCTCCGTCGCCGCTGCGTCGCTCTTCTGCTTTGTCGAGGCGAGGATTGTCCTCGACCCGATCTCAGTGCTTTACGTCCCATACGATTACGATGTCAACGGGACAGGCCTGTATAAAATCGCCGGGGGTGCGTCAGAACAGAGCACCTACGATTACCAAAATCATCTGCTTTACATATCAGGTAGGCCTGGTTATAGATGTTTCTCTGACTTTCTTCACATTTTGATAATTTTAACTAGTTCCATGCCGTGATTTCCCGATTTCTCCCACGGCCACGGAATGTTTGTGGTGACAATCTTTGAGAGGTGCCGATTCAAAGCTGGCAAGATGGCAGCTTCTGATCAGTAGCTAGCTTTCCCGAGGGCTTGAGGAGTGTACGAGCTTTTAAAGTGTATAAAAGCGTACAGATTATTACGGAACTCATAAACTAGATGATCGATTGATTGAATGATTATTGGATTGACTGATTGGTTGACTGATTGGCCGATTGTTCGAATGATTACTTTCTATTACGCATGCGTTGACTGAATTGGTCACTTCGATCGTCGTCTATTTTGTAGAGATCCTACTCAATAACGTGTTAAAGGGTACCAACACCCTCAAATTTACTTCTGTAACCCTCTACATATGCCCCTAAGGAACAGTTCAACAAAGTTTGAGATAACTAAATGTTTCCTGCGCCACCAGGCAAGCATTTTTTATGTCACCTGTCAATCACGCATAAAAAAAACGATAGTGGTAAAGGATATATCAATCGATGGCAAGAGCGATATATCGTGATCCAACTCATACTCGATTGAAATTGCGAGCCTTTTCCGTGCGAGCGCAAAACATGCGTAACGTGTAAGCGGCTGGCTTCCAAATGCATGTGGCCGGATGATCCATGTTGTTGTTGTTGATCAGCGCTCGCGCTAGCCTTTTGTCAAGGCTCTCTCGCTGTAATGGGCGAGCAAAGCAAGCCCAGCAGCGAGCCACACTCAGCTTGGCTCTCTTCACCTTACAGCGAGAGGGCTTTGACAAAAGGCTACGAGTACGCTCGCGCTATTCTAGCACGCGCGCGACGTGTAAAAGCGCTGTGTACTTTACGTGCGTCGTATGTACTGGAAATGCTGTCAAAGATTTTATCGTCTTGATCTATTCTAACTTATTATATAAGGCTTAGCGACATCTAAAAAGCAATGGATTCAAATGACAATGGACACGGAATTCAAGGCTACAACTTTGAACCGGAATATACTGACGAGGAAATTCAAGAACTGGAGGCAAAGCGAGCTCGGGAAGCCCGAGAAGCAAGCGGACTCTCTGCGCCACCGTCACCGGTTGTTGGGCAGTGCACATGCGGCCAGTGTCCCCGTATGCCATCCGCTCGGGAACAGGTGTGCTGCAGAGATATTCCGCAGATACAAGAACTTATGGACCGAGACGCAGACGATGATCATGAGTGTATCACGCAACTTCCAGACTTTGAGGCCATTTGTCTTCGAAGAGCAGCCCTGCAGACAGCGTACGTCTTTATGAGCATGTACAAGAAAAGTAGACATGGAGAAAGGAAACTGAAATCAAACAGGTGAGTGATCGACCAGATACTGAACCCTGATTGCCTGAAGTGAAATGTAGACTCGTGAGTCGTAGCAGAAAGCCAAGCAAGGCGAAATGCAAGGCCAGGGCAATGCTACAGTGTAACTAGCAGTACGTTGCTGCATTAATTTTAGTTGAATATGGCATGTTCTGCTGACTTTGGATGAGAACAAAATCACATTCCCTTAGGCACTCGGAGTTAAGCTGCCCAACATTCCACCGCTTTGACTGCCCAGTGCAGTGCCAGTGCGCAGTGGGCAGTGCAGTAGACATGATCTTCGCTCTTCGATCTTCCTAGGACCTCGACCTACATGTAGCTCTTGAATAAAATCATACATGTACATTGTATTTTTTACTAAAAATTTTGGGCGCTAATACACTTTTGTATCCAAGCTCATATTTCAACTTTTAAGTTCTATTAAACCAAAATATACCAAACTTTGACAGAATGATCTGCAATATGTAACCAACCTGTCAACTAAATTTGAGCCACATCGGACAAAGGGAACCCTCGATTTTGACTTTGTTCGTTTTCCGATGTCTTGCAGTAGATCTACTTGCAAGTTTAAGATGTTTGTGAGGTTTCAAAGTTGGGCATTTGTTCAAACTGAAGTTAGAGTTCATGTATGAGAAAAATCCCTGTATGGTATCTTCCATGCACATAGGCGGGGCCGCTAAACTAGCTTCAGTTTGAACAGACGCTAACTATACACAGCCCAGTCGCTGTTTACGCATAGCGTAGTACTGTAACAGCGTCTGGTCGGGCTAAACAGACGCATGACCGAAACCAAACACAACGTCCGACACCATGTACTGCAAGACGACATCGGAAAACAAAGTCGAAACCGAGGGTTCCCTTTTCCCGATGTGGCCCAAATTTAGTTGACAAATTCTTTACATATTGCAGATCATTCTGTGAAAATTTGGTAAATTTCAGTTCATTAGAACTTAAAATATGAGCTTGGATACAAAAGTGCATTAGCGCCAAAATCTGAATGGCTCAATATCAGTCATACTGGATTCTGATTTTACAAGAATTCCAGTTTTTAATTATTCATGAGCTAGGATGATTAGATACCACTGAGCGGTTGGATTTTAGGAAGTAGTCGAACACACTGTACTCTAAATTATGTACAATTAGATGATGTACGCACATGTAGGTTTCATTACTTATTACCAGATCACTAACGCAGAGTACGTCTGATATGCATATCTGTGCATGACTTGAATCACCTTTAAAATTTACACTTGTACAGCATGAGCAAAGCCAAACATCACACAACTTATATTCATGAAAGTCTAGTGTCGATGGATATAAACATGCATGAATTCATCCCAAAAAGAGTTTGGATGCTAAAATGGTTGCCAAAAAAGTCTACCTGAGTAACTTGTGTGTTTCTTTGTTTGGCTTATGTACAACAAATATAGTATTTCTTTTCCTCAATCTACATAGTGAAATATGGACATCACCCTCAATTTAACCCCTTCTTGTTTTTGTTCTTTTCAGGCAGTATCGGCTGTGCGCCTACCGTCAGTTTACATGCTTCATTCAGCAAGGAGAACGTCTAGGAAAGCACAACAGGATTGTCCTCCCAGCATGTGCAGTGGGAACCATACGCGAAGAGTACCCCCTTGATGATGGAGATTTGTTTACGGGTTTCAAAGATGCAGTAATTCAGGACCTGTTCTGAAATGGTTATGTTGACAGTACCAGAACTACATGTATATTTGTTTCTTATTGTAACTGAATAAATATTGTGCGACAAAAAACACTTATACCGTCTTAAACATTCTTTTTTTTTTTTTTTTTTTTAGGTACTGCAAAGTGACAGAAATGATTTTGATACAGGTAGTTTTCTTGTGCCTGTTTATGTGTTTGTGTAGAAATGCATGTGTGCCTGCATGTATGTATTTTCATAGCGTGTGTGAATGCACTGTGCATATGTGCAGATGAAAGTTTATATTGGAGATAACATTTGCATGACCAATAAACAAATTTGTAAAGTTAACCTCACCTAATTTGAATCCACTCTTTCCAAAGGGTCAGCAAACTCCTTCGACTTGCATGAATTATAACTTGCACAGCGGGATTAACAGGTTTATAATTTCACATACATTACAGACTAGAATTCTTTTGACTTGGGTAATTTGTGACTTTTGCAACATTGACTTGGGCTAGGTTGACTCTATTTATCACGATTTACTATTGCAAGCAGTCAGAAAACTTGATACATGCATGTAGTATAAAATCATATCAGTTTCCTTTTTTTTTTCTTCTCATGAATGCAGGCAAATGCTGACATAACCAGCTTGGATAAACAGAACTGGTACAATAAGCCAGATTTTCAGACTCGTAAAGAACTTTAGAAATGACTCTTTACAACAAGATTTTGGTTTATTCATCATATATTTGGTTGGACCAGTGACTGTGCTTTGAGTTTATGACATTATTTTCTCAGGCCCACTGAAAGTGAAACTGTAGTTTTGTGTGCTTTTTAGGAAAAACCCAAGACTTATCCATTATTTTAGACAGATAATGTCCCATCTGGAATTTGTGAAAGCGGGATACCAGGGGGCCACCGGAGCCTGGGGAATTAAAAATAAATTAAAAGAAGCACCACATGACTTTTTTTTTTTTTTTTTTTTTTTTTTTTTTGGGGGGGGGGGGCTTGTCAAATTTTTGTCCCTGACAACCTCCCCCCCCCCCCCTTATGATGTATCAAAGGTATCATTTCACAATGCTTGGTAGTATCTTTCGGTGTAGTTTCCTCCTGTATGCCTTTGTATGTACACTGTATGTGTGTGTGTTTGTGTAATTGACAGGAATGGCTGTGCAGTGGACACTCATTAGGAGCTGCTATGGGACCACTATTAAACTTCCCTGTTTTTCACAACTCGTGTTTTTCATTTAAATTACATGAAGAAACTGTCTCATATGCATCAGAGGCTCAAGATTGACAAGATAATATACACTGTATGTCCTAGGCTTCGATGAAAGTGGGAGGCAGAGGAACAGAGTCGGGAGGGGTTAAAAAAAAGTTTGCAAAATACTGCATGGTTACAAATTTTAATATTTTTTTACTTAATTTTTTCTCTTCTTTTTCTTCTTCTTCCTCTCCTCTTTCTCTTCATTATTAATACTTGTATCAATATTCGATTCTTTTATGGATTTGCGGCTTTAGGGGATTTAAGATCTTTGTTTAAATTTTAGATGGGAGATATTATTTTGAAGGTAGACTACAGGAAAATTCTAATTTTTTGCGCCCCCCCCCCCCCCCACGGAAAATAAAAAATTATTCTGCTGAAAACCAGAGTAATCGAGCCTGTATACATGATTATGTTGAACTAGCATACTTTGGGCACTGGTGGTGGAGTTGTGCTATTACCCAGACAAACAGGTGTCTATGTATTCTCTTTTTATTGTTTTACAATGTGCACAAACACTCAACATACAAGCTTCAAACATGTCCACAGAGCACAAGTCACACTTGAATATAGTTCTGCATCTACACACACAACACAGCATCCATTCCCCACCATGGTTCACACAGGTATTGCACTCGCACAAATTTATTTACCCAAGTATTGGCAGTATGTCACGAAGTATGTTCTTTACTAGGAACATAAAGTGTCATGTTTGTCATCGTATAATACATACAGGCCATGTTTCGTGAACAGTCATTGTGGCTGTAGTGAGGCCGAATTACAATTGTAGGACACAACAAAGGTTTCTATGGGAATCGGTAGCTTTTATCAATAGAGACATCGTTTAGAGCTCCATCTCTGCATACTTGACTCCAGATTCTGTGAAAACTGAGAACAAATTACAGAAAATAAACTATCATAAATGTAAAACCAATGGCATCTGCACATGAAAACATGTTTCTCTTGTAACATCTGAACAATTCAGCACTTATTTTCAGTTGTACAAATAGATATCTAACCCCATTGTTACTAGACATACACATGCATACACGTACATTCTGTTCTTTGCAAGGTAATGTGTGTACACAAGGCTATAATGTATAAATAATCCCTATATACTTCAGTGGCATACAAAGTCTATAGCATGTGAATTATACAACCAGGTATTATCAAACTGCAACTTAAAAAATGGAATGAGAACTTGCTCAAAGTCGTGGCTTTCACTATAAAATGTATATAGTTATGCAGCTTCAAACTATGCAGATACCTTACACAATTTGAATGTAAAATATCATTCTTCCATGTTATACATGTATGATACTCATGCTTGAATTAACCTTCAAATACAAAGGCTTCACTATCATTCATCCTGTTTATGTCACAGATATCTATAATATCGAATTGGATGTCTTATACAAGTACATACAATAATGTCTTATACATAAGGACATACGTGTATAATAATGCATGCACAATAACAATGTCCATTCAAGAAAATAACAGAAAATAAAATTTGTCATCTACATTCAACTTTATATCACATACAAATATGAAAAATATAAGAATTAAAACATACCTCTTTGCCTGCCTTTAATCTGATGACAATTTAAAACCCTCCAGGATTCCCAAGAAAAAGCAGGATTCCTAGCAGCGATCCCCATGTACAACCAACACTACATTGTGGCTTCAAAACGTGTGTGTCTACAGTGACACAACATACACATGCACAAAGCCTATTAGGGATCAATGCTAATGTTCACAGCCTATACCAACGAGTGCTCTCAATACACATGAATGGTATGGTACAGGTAGCGTGCAAATACCTGGGTGAAAACAAATTCAAGTGCGCTTTCATCACACTCATCATACATGGACATTTGGAGTATATAAATACATGTACACTATACTCCTACATGTATTTCAAATCTACAATTGTCCATGAAGAAAGAATTGAAAGAAATGCATGTATCACAGACTATTAAACCATGACAGTTGCCGAACAACTGAGAGAAAAAAATAACCAGGCAAAACATTGCACTTTCTGCCTATCATACAAAGGATTATTTCCATGGCATTTAAAAATGTACACGAATAATGAATCTGATTTTGGCATACTATATCAAAATTCATACACAAGGATTTACCTACAAAACAAAGTAAAATATAGGTAAGTAAAGTATTATTAAGCCAGCTCCAAGTTTGTTAAGAAGGGAAAATGATTAAAGCCAGCTGCAAGTCCGTTAAGAAGGGCAGAGGAATAACTCCTTCTTTACAGTTTACACCTTTTTCTTGTAAATAAGAAAGCTAAAACTCCAACCTCATTTCAAATAAAATAGCTACATTCTACTCAAAAGTGAATGGGTGAGAGGCACCCCTCCCCCCTCAAATAAACATGGAAATGAATCACTAAATATAATTGAAACTTAAGATTTTTTTTTCAGTATGAGCTCAAAATGATACACTAATTTCAGGTGGGGAAAAAAGAATATGAACAAATCCCACTTTAAAGGTCACAGCCCAAAACTTGAAAGTTCAATGATCTAGTACAGTGCACTCCCGTTATAACGAAATGCTCGGGACAGGCAGTTTTCTTTCGTTATAACGAAATTTCGTTCTAACTGAACAAATACAATATATAACGAAAACAAGGAAACCATGTATATATATATATTCTGTTTGCTGAATACTCGTCATACACTGGAAAGCTATGTGAAATGTGATGGGATAACTGTATCACAGTAATAAATGCAAGTTCCCCTCAGAAACTGTGCGTGACACAAAGAGCGAACACAGATTGGTGTGAAGCGTCCACCCATGCAGAGACGCTGTAAATGCTTGTTCCGCTACGTTTCTTCGAAAGCAATTCGCATTTCGTTATAATGGAGCACATTTCTTTTGTCTTTCTTTGTGGCACTCGGAAAAGACTTCATTATAACAGAAATTTCGTTGTAACCGCGTTCGCTATAACGGGAGTGCACTGTAGTAAATTAAAGGCATGAGTTATTGAAAGCTTTCCTACAATTATAACTTGGATCTAGCTTATCAAGGAAAATTTTTAAAAGTTCGATTCCACTGGAAATTTTCAAGACAGAAATCTCTGTCATTAGGTGCTCCTATAAAAAGATAGTCTGTGCTACAAGACACTTTATTACATGAATATCTTTACTTTTAGTTAGTGCTGCCAGAATAATTCATTGATAAACAGTCCAATCATCAAAGGAAACGGCTGCGATGATTGTGTATTAGTTCTTGTCTTGGGGGAGGTTCCGTCTTCGCCATCCTCTTTGCAGAAGGACGCTTCAGTGGCCTTCGGTCTCCATCCAGCTTCATCTGGAAGACGTCCTCGAGCAAACGCCACACAAAGGCATACTCCTTGTCTTCATACACACGGCGTGAACCCCATTTTTCTGTTGTCTTCGGGCATTGGATCTTGAAGCATGGGTCTCCTTTGCTGCCCTGGCCTTTTGGCTGCTGGAGCACCCTCTGACCTCTTCCGACATTGTTGTTATGATCCATGATGGCGAGTTGCATGCGGGCGTTCATGCATGGCTCCTCGAATGACAGCCGCTTTGGACAGTACTTCAACATGAGGGAGTGGTAGACTTCCAGATTGCCAGTATGACAGAACTCGGTTAGATGGCACACGTCCTTCAGAAACCGCTTGTCCTCGACAATAGCCTTTAGCGCTTTGAAGGCTGGCTCATCAATCCTCATCCACTTCTTCCTTCTCTGTTTTTCGGCACTAAGGGGACCATGAGCACAGGCTGTGTGGATGTTTGTGATGTGCTCCAAAAGTCCTTTCCATGTGTTCACTAGCTTGTCTGCATCCCTATTGCAGTATCTGGCACAATACCAAAGTTGATTTGTGATTGATGGGATCCATGGTGCTAGATTCTCATTCCCTCTTTTTTTGGACGCCTTCACCAGCTTCTTCTTTAGGCTTCTGGCCATATGCCACACATCAAACTGGTGGTTAATGGCAGCATGGTTGTCTTTGAGTTCTTTTCTGACTTGGACGTGACGATCTGTTACAACGACCCTTGGTGTGATGTTGTGGGAATGGAGTTCTTCCATACAATCCTTGAACCCCTTAAGTTCCATTCTAACTGAGGATCCGGTTTCTGTGACAGGTACAACCTTAAAAGAGACAATTTTGTTTGTGTCCAAGTCCATCATGCTGTACGTACAGAACTTGGCGCTGTGGCCAGGTGAATCGCACCTTCCATCACCAGCTAGTCGTGGTGTTGTCACAGATGAAAGGATGTCTGCCTGATGGGAGAGGTATGCGGAGTCGACACTTGGCAGCAAATACCCGCTTTGAATTTTGAAATAAGTTGATTCACAAATAAATGCTACATTGGCAAAACTGAAGATGTTTGATGTTGTACTGTAAATTGCACCAGCAAAGAAGGATGCAGCTGCCAGCTGTAGATTGCCGGCCCCCATCTTTCCTATGAGGGGTTGTGAATGCCATTTAATTATTTCATGACCAGCAATGCAGTGCACTGTGACATGAAGCAGGGAGCCATCTTCTCGCCACGTGGAATCATCAGGAACTGGGGGAGAACCACACTGACTACAACGGAGGCTATACACTAATCTTTCTAATGAAGATTCATACACCACATATTTCCGATCCTCAATAGGACTGCATCTCTCGTCACTTGTGGAAGAGTTCAACGAAGAACTTGTGGTGCAGTCTGTCAAGTTGAATGTGTCGTCCACTTCACCCTGGGTAGCACATGAAATTGGAGACAAAAATGAAAAATCTGCCCCATCCATTAATGGTGTCGAATGAAGAACCGGTTGCATATGGTAATCTGGTGATTGGCATGTTGTAGGCTGGAAGATATCATCGGAAGTTTGGGTGGCTGTTGATATTCCCCATAATGGGTGGAAATCACTTGTCTGGATAAGAAATAAAAAAGAATAGGAAACACTGTAGAAACTTTTTATCATTTTATCCACAATGTTATCCACAATGAGTCATTTGAAAAAGATAAGTGCATGACTTGTTTCGAATGAAAAAAGAGTGGTCAATGATACTGTAAATACAGAAACACAGGCGACATGAACTTCTGCACAGGTGACATGAAACTTCTGAGTATTGGAGCTAACTGTCCCTTTTCGCTGCATGAAACTTTTGCGAAATGTTGACCGTGAAGAAATTACATGTATATGTATGTTGGAGGTTCTTTCGCAGGCATTTTACTTTCGCAAATCTTGCCTCCTCGCCAAATTCACGTAAGTAAAATGCATGTGAGAATTTCTTGTTTTATAGTTTATTATATATATATATTTATTTATATGTATATATATATATATATATATATATATATATACACACACAAATATATATACAGGTAAATTCCGATATAACCAGGTCCCTTATAACGAATGACCGCTTACAACGAAGCAATGCTGAAGTCTTGATTCTCTGCATGTTATATGCACACAATAGACCGGTTTACTAATGATATGCATAATGACGTCGACCCCACGCGACCCTAGTGATTGTAACTAAGTCGGGCAAGCGAAATAAGCGCGGACGCGCACGCCACACTGTTTTTGCATTCACGCGTGTATTGTCTACGATCATTACTTGCTGCGGATAATCAACAACTTTTGTTTGCTATAATCTTGCTTTGAGATGGCGTCAGCTTCAAGTTCTAGCCAAAGTTCGAGCAAGCCATGGAAGAATTGGACAGTTAAGGAATTAACTGAGTATTTTAGGGATATAGGTGTAAGCACAAGCGGCTACAACAAGGAGAAACTCATCAAACTAGTGCAAGTGCCGTAGCCGATTTGGATTTGCCCATCGATCCCGACCTCTCCCGGGCGGGCACCGGCCGGTCACTACAGGAGAAGCTCGCTCTGGTAGGCTGCTCGTTCTCCGATCCTAACAAGCTCGCTGGGTTTACATCCAACTTCGAGAGTATTCCAGATTTTGGACTCTTTGACGTGTTCAACTACCTGATCATCAATCGGACTGACTATGACTGGAAGAGCTAAAGGGATACAAGTCATTTGAGGACTACCGTCTTTTCGCAGATGGGAGTGTTTCAAGCCTGCAATTCAATGAGGTTTCGGACACGAGCCCTTTTAGTGTTTTCCTTAGTGAGGTTAGGCCGACCGGACATACCTCAACAAACCAACGTACCAGACCTGGGTCGTGATGAATAAGTCAACGGGGGAAATAAATGTTGCCTACTGCGAATGTCAGGGAGGTTAGGTCTATCATTGTTTTTGTTTTTAATTTTAGGTCTACGTCTAGATCTACTCTAGATCTAGTCTATATAGGGCTAGGCCCCCTAACTGTTATTGTTGATAGAAAAATAGGTCAAAATTGTCATTTTATTTCATGAAGTCTAATCAGTCTGAGTCTAACTTTAAAAAAAAATCCTTGGAAACATATCGATATGAGAGATTTGTTGTCTAGTTTAGATTTCACAATCAATCATAATGCTTAAAATCATTGAAGTTTGAAGTGATGCGGTCATACTGTTGTATGTTCCGTAGCAGCAGTGTTTTCCACCCATTTTCAGAACTACTGAAGACAAAATCGAAGCCAAAATTCAATAAAACCGAAACTATAGTCCAAATTGCGTTTGATCACAGCAGAATTTTCCCTCATCTAAGGTTGGGAATTGATTTAGAGCCACACGAAATGCCAGGAGGTAAAGTCGAAGATGATGCATTGCACACATGTACACAACATACACGTAAGTCTACATGTGGGGACGTGTCGGGGACGGCTGCAGCAGCCGACGTTGCAGGCTTGCATCCTTTGTTTGCCCGAGGTTGCGGCCGTGTGCAAAATTAAAGATCTGTGCATACATTAGTAAACCGGCCTATTACATGTATTTTGCTTATTATGAAAGGAGCTTATAATGAATCTATTTTCGGGATCCAAAGCGATTCGTTATAATGGGATTTACCTGTATATATGTATACAGTAGTGGCCAGAAATATTAGAAGACCTAGCATATCCAGGAGCCTAAAGAGCCTGTTTGGCAGCACGCATTGTAGAGAAATACGTGTATTACTCTCTACCGCACTTGATCAAAATGGCCATTTTTAGTCTAATTTTTTTTAGTGAGGTATGACAAAAAAGGATTATAAAATGACAACGTACATCAACTGATGCATCAGCATAATTGATGGTTGCTTCTTTCTGGCAAGGTGATGCTGGACTACCTCCTTCCAGGTCCTGTGTAAAATAAGAATACAACAGGGAATGAGGAACACAATCTATATATCAATGACATCCTTGCTTAGTTATCACTAAAATGACATATCACTTCTTTGTAAGAAGTTTCACACCATTTCACTTACACTGTATGAACTGATAAAAAAGGAATGAATGAATCTTTGCTGATCATGATTAAATAAACTTCCCAAGATTAACAAAAGCAATAGAGGAAAATTACAGCACTGATAAGTTTTATTGTACTATATTCTGCTAGCAGATTAATGGTATTCATTTAGTCATGACAGGGATATATTACATGTTATCCAGTACCTCACAGCATACTCCATATGATAAGGCTTATTGTTATAACACATCCTGGTAAACAAATGAAGGAACACAGTTGTAAGGCCACACTACCTTTGTAATCGCCATGAAAAATGTAACAACATTTTCATCTTCACCCAAGAACACCAAGAATAGATGGAACAAATACTAGTAGTCAAAATCAGCCCCAAAGGAAACATATGACCTTAGAATACATTGTAACCTAGGAATATGAAATACGTTTGAAGGGAGAGGAATTGTGCAAAGTGTAAAATGCATATGGAACACAGACAACAAGCCTCAACAAGGACTCCTCAAAGACAAAAAAAAGAAGAGTTCTAAGAAAACAAAGATAAAGACAAAAAGAAGGAATGATTATAAAATATTAACCAATTGGCCTATTAGGGAAAAATAATTTGTTTGAATAATGCCTCTATAGTTTATTGACCAACTCCTCACCAGTTCCAAATTTTCGTCAATAAAAGACACATAATCCAGACAATTTACTAAATGTCTTAAAATACATGAAGTCTTGTAATCTATTTTTGGCAGGAGAAAATCATGTACATGAGAAAAAAAAAATTAGAAGAACAGACCCTGTAATGCATACCATACCAATACCATACAATACACATGTACTTCCAACATTTCCATACAGAAAATGATGCAAAAAATGAATCGTAGCAAATTGTACCATCTATAACCGTACTTATACTTACATTGACTGAATCCTCAGCATCCATGACGGTACATGTCGGATCCGAGTGCTCAGATGACGTGGGATTCTTTCCTTCACTTTCCTGTGTGAGACAAATGAAGGAAGGGAGAAAACTGACAGTGATTGAAATTGAGGGTCATTGTCAGAACAAAGTAATTAATTGCAACGTATCTTGCAAGTACGTATAGATTAATTCCAGTACATAACATTTACACTATAAAAAGCTTTTGTGTTTGTGAAAGAATCACAAGTATATCATGCCATAAAACACCTGTCATGTGTGTGATTTGTAGTTAACAAATTTACAGCTATTTTCAGAAGCACTTCAAGGTCAAGGGTATAACATTCATGATCAAATTTACATTAAATCTGAAAGAAAAGCACAAATAGTTTAGAACCTTAATATAGTAGGCTGTCAGCTTTCATAATTCTTGAAATATAGCTCAAGTCTGTGAAAAGTCTTTCAAAACACATATCATGCAGTGCAATGAGGAAAATAGAGCGACTTATTGTTTTTATCAAATTTTGGATTCAGGTCATTATCATGTAATAAAAGTGTTTTGTGGTATATTATCAAAATATGTATAACAGACTACCCCTACTGCAAATATCACAGGGCTAGGGCTTTTCATCTTGAAAGCATGGACATTTGAAATGTCCTCTAAACCCAATATGTGATAAACGTGGCCATTTACGACCATTTTCAGTGGGGTCAATTTTACCATTTAACATTTCAGTAGCAAAATTTCTTTGGTAACCCAAGATAATATAGGTACATGTCTATCAATACAAAAACAAAAAAAAATTGATGCCATTCCCAGGTGGGACGAAGGGTGATTCGTGACCTTGAGGAATTTGGCACATTTTTCATTTTTGTCAACTTTGAGGGCGATCTCCATAAAAACGGCGGGCAAGAATCCGCTATTTTTTTTCAAAATTACTGCACAAGTCAAAGCCTTCAACAGTCGAATATTTTAGAACCTTAGGTGATGAAATGTGGAAGATATTAGCCTCTAAATATGCATTAAAATTTTCGAAATAACATTTAACACCATTTTCGGTGACCTCGTGCACGTTAACGAAAAGTCAATTTTGAGTCACAGTCAGTTTTTCTTGCAAAGACTATAAAGTTCTCTCAATTTCCAGATAATGAACACTTTTACATAAATATCCATGCTACCACAATCAATCAAAAATGCATAATTTTCTTTTAACTAATATTTTGGAATGCACATCGGTCGCTATGTGAGGCTGTATCTTAGCAACCAATTGACCTTGGAGCAAAATATTTAGGGATTTTTCCGTCAGACGCTTTGGGGAACATTTGGTGCGATTTAAAAAAAAAAAAAATGGAGGGGGTCGGGTGACAAGCACTGGATGATTTGACATGGATTGACCCAGTAGATTACACTTACGCTGAGTGAAGCATCGGAATCTTCAACACTGGACTGACTAGAATCAGACTGGCTGGATGCACCAACACTTCTGCCTTGGTCATCACTGGGCTCCAAACAGGAAAGTGACACAGGCCTACTTCCTCGATTACCCTGTAAAAAAAAACAAAACAAACAAAACAGGGAGGGAAAAAAAGGTTATAATTTATTTATTATAATTGCTGCTGTTGTTACTGTCAAAATTTATTGCAATTATATTGTTATTATTATCATAATTATTGTTGTTGTTGTTATCATAATTATCATTATTATTATTATTCCATGATGCCATCATTGCAAAAGTGTCTTTTCCCCATATCCCATTCCTTATAGAATTTAAGATTAATTTGAAGAAGATTGAGTAGTAGACCTTGAGTGAAGCATCGGAATCTTCAACACTGGACTGACTAGAATCAGACTGGCTGGATGCAGCAAGACTTCTGCCTTGGTCATCACTGGGCTCCAAACAGGAAAATGACACAGGCCTACTTCCTCGATTTCCCTGTAAAAAAAAAAAAGAAAAGAAAAAAAAAGAAAAGAAGAAGGTTATAATTTCAGTTGTTACAAAAGAACACTCCGCTACTCAAATTTTCAAGGAAAATGTAAAATCAATTTAACTAGTATTCTGTTAAATAACTTCAGTAAATGCGTGAATGTTTGGGGTTTACCCTGGAATTGGAAACCGTCGCCATGTTTAGGTTTGTACACAGAGTCCCCATGAGTCCTCAAGAGTTCTACGAAAAAAAAAAAGAAACACCGCACACGCTTTTGACGTTACGTTCGTACGTGTGCAGTCCATAACCCAATGTCCTTAAATCAATGACAATGCACACGTACAACATTGTACGTACGTTGTAACGTCGAAAGCGTGTGCGTTTTTTTTTTTTTTTGTGTGTGTGTTTTTTTTTGTAGAACACTCCGCACACGCTTTCATGTTACGATACGAGTTAGAGAGGTCCGAAGCCTGAATTAGGTGCGTTTTTTTTTTTCCATCTTTTTTTTAATCGTGGTGAGGATAATTAAAAAGAGAATTTGGCATAATCGTGATATACTGTAGTCCCTACCGCTGCGTGTCTGTACTAAATACAACCCTACCTAACCCTATACCCTAACCCTAGTCCGCGGGTGCGCGCACACTGCGGTGGGGCCTATGCCTATGGTGGGGACTATAGGCCCTATCACGATTATACCGAGAATTTAAACTAGACTTCTCTAGATCTAACGACTTTGTGAGAATTGTCTAGACCTAGAGTCTATATGGGATTATTTTCGTAATTAGACTTGAAGAATTCGTACTTTAAACTATTATTTATTTAGTTTCTAGCGTTAGTAAATGCGTGAATGTTTGGGGTTGACTCAGTGGAAGGCCCTGGCCGTCGTGGCAATTGTGCACTTTACGGCCCTATATTATCGGTGCAAGATTTTACCCTATTCGAGCAGTGCGTGTGAAAATCATGGACACAGATCCGGATAGAAAGTCTAAATTTATAGGAAAGGAGCGACCGAGACACAGGCTGTGGCCCACGGACTAGACCTAGATCTAGTCTAGCCTACAGCTGTATTTACTGTCAGACTCAGACTTCTAACACAATAAGGAACATGCAAAAAGCCTAACAACAGTTGTTAAACTTTAGGTTTCGGGCTAAAGTAGGCCTAAATGTAAACTATTGACGATTGTATAAAAGAACCTACCTGCTTAGTCGTCTGATCAGTCTTTCTGGTGATGGGTTTGACTGTGAATTTAGACGGAATAGCGTTGGGATTGAGGCGTCTTCTGCCACATGACTTTCGCTTTAGGCTGCCAATAGCAAAGGCATGTGACACGTACTTGTAGTCGAGGGGTTGGAAATGGAGCTCGCAAATCCGTGAGCGGGATGAGAGATGCACCGAGTCAGTGGGAATTCCAGCTGCAGTGTATGCATTGGTCACAGACTTTACCCACGTTTCAAATTTATCAGGATGTAACTCGGGGTTGGGAAAGGTAAAGAGGGACACAGTGGGGTGACTAAGCCCACAAAGTGGGGCTACACATCGAGCAGGCATTCCACAATCTTCGCAGCTTTCCCTCCGTGAAATCGCAATCCGCACAAAGTACAGCTAGCTACAGTATACAACTGTAAGTGTAGTATGTATTATCAATTGCACTCTCGTGCGGCGGCGCGGCCGCCAGCGGCGGTACAAGCTGATCGCTGAACGTAAACGCCAATATGCAATGTTTTTCTTTTTCTAAATTGACGAGTGCCAATTTGTACATTCGATCGACCCAAAAAAATCACAAAAATAAATACACTTATATCCTAGTTTGATAAAATTTTTGCCACAATTAATTTTAAAAAGGTTTTTGTAATGTTTAAAACATGAAAACATCAACTATTATTTATTTAATAACTAAAAAAAGGTTTAATATTTATTACAACTTTAATTGGCACTGCCGAAAGACAGACTTGTTTTGCTGTAGATTTTCAATAACTCGTGCGCCTATATCCCTCATCTCCGTATAGAACTGCACGCCATTTGAAAGATAATAGTGCGCACGTGCGCTCGCTGGTAAACAATATCGGTAGCGATACGCGATCATTTCTTCGATACTGTCTCCAGACGTGCTCCAGGCGGACACGCATAGTTCCGACGCACACACAGAGAAGAGGCGCTTACGGAACTTAAAAAGGGGTTTAGTTCCGTAAGCGCTAGTTATGACATTGATATTATTTCAATAATATTTTGAAGTATAGAGAGTTCATACTATCAATGGGTTTTATTTTTAGAGGTCTTTCACCTGTCAAATTTAATTTTTCGGGTGTTGGTACCCTTTAATACTGGTTATTTTCCATGATTTATAGTAAACATCGGTGCATATGTTTAAATAATTATCTTTTCTGAGGCAATATGACTTCTCTTCTTTGGGATGGTCCCAGACAGTACTGTAAAAGTAGATAGTGTGGGGATATCGTACCCTCAGATAGGGTAGTGTATTTTAAAGGGTAACTCCAGGGCCAATTAAAAGTTAGTCTGGAAAGAAATAGTACAATTTTGCAATAACAACGATGAAATTTTGATCCCAATCGGATTAAAATTAGACAAAAATAAGAATTTTCGTGGGTTTTTTTTTTCGTGAAAATTGATCTTGAACTATCTGTATGAATATTCAAATAGTGAGTTGATAATGTGATTGCCTCACAACTGGCCATATAGTTTTAACATAGCATCCTAAATTTTAAGTTTTTGGCTCAAACACGTGCAGGCCATAATATCATATCCTACTGTAATTGACTTATGACTTATGACTTATGACATCACAAGGTGACTCATTTGCATATTCGCATGAACTGTGTGGTAGAGTTTTGCAAAGATTATCAAATTTTTAACATTTCATAACTTTCTCACTCTAAATCTGACGTTGATCAACTTTCTACTATTGTGCTTGTAAAATTTTACTCGTTCTTCTCAGACCAACGTGTAATTGGCATGGAATAACAATACATTGTATCTTCTAATGCATCGTATTACGTCTCCCAACAATGTATCAATTCCATGTGTGCAATAAGTTCAGTTTCCTCGTTTCTCTCAGTGAAACAAACAAACAAACAAACAAACAAACAAACAATTAATGCCTGAAATGTAACAAAAGAAGATGATACATAATATCCAGCTTGGATGCACTATAAGATATGGTGGTCAATATAATATTATAATCAAGTTTAAATCTAGGTAGGCCGTAAATATGGTAAAGAAATACGATGGAACCTATTTAAAAGCAAGTTTGTTTGGGGGTATAGGTCTCAATGGAAATTTTTAGTGTAAAGAGCAAAAATCAGGAACATAGGTACAGCTTACGACCGAACTAAGGACAAAAGGAGAAAATACTCGGGGTATAGACAATTCTTCTAAAAGACAGATAAAGGAGAACAATAATTATACCACATGCCGCAGTAAAGTTAGTTGTTGTTATGATAGCAATATTGGCAGTGGAGTAATAGTGCGATTGACACACTTTACGAAACGATACGTTTTGACGGATAGACGCCGATCAACTCCTGCGGAAAGAAAAATGGTGTGACTTCTCACAGCGGTACATGACTCTACTAGCGCTTTGACACTGACATCGAATGAGATATGCCATATGAAATGCTATCTAGACGATAACTGCGCATCTTTTTTTTTTTTTTTTTTAAAGAAAAGGTATTTCGTTGGTGTCAATTAAAACAGATCAGTTTACATTTGTTTCCCGTTTTTTTTCAAAGAAAAGACACTTCAGCTACATGCACACATTCTTCGTGTTTCTGTTTTGTTTTCACGCTTGACTGATTCGATTTGAGATTGCCGAGATATCATTCCATCAATTCATCAGCGCAAGACCTGTTTTCGTATGTTACACTCATGGCAACACGGTGCCCACGATGTATTTATTTTACGCTCAAAGATGTGGTTTTTTTTTTTTTTACCTTTCGCTAGAAATTCGTTCAACCATGGCAAATAGAAGGTAATATCATTTTTATTTTCGAAATATTAATCTGTAGGCAAAGCTGTATGGCACACAGTATGTACTAATACAGGACTTCAGGGTTTCTGCCATTACACTTATCATGCTTATTATGCTTCTGCTAGTTTGTTTATGCACTGTGAAATACGAGATATCCCATTATTAGGGGCTGCGGGACCCGCGCGTCCACTCCCAGTAGGCCTTAAAAAACATGCAAACAAACGATCACACACGCACACAGAAACAGGCACACAATCTAAGAATAAAAAGAAACATTCCTGCCTATGTGTGTCCGATTACTATCATGTAAATGAACGCTAACACACACGTAGTTGTGACAATGAGGATGTGTCATGAAATTCAAACTGGGTGAACGCATACACTGGCCGTTCTTCTTTCGGACGGCTGCAGTATCATATGAATTGACTGTAGTGGGACTTTATCGAATGAAGTCAGAATTACAGCAGGGAAAATCCCCGGGATGCTTCGATACAGAATGATGAATTGGATGAAAGTGGAAAGGGCAAAGTTTGAGGTGATGATACCATCTATTGATCGTTTCCACGTCTGAACGATGACGAGGTATAGCAAGTCGTAAGTCTATCGTGACAACTGACTGTCACGTATATCAGTGCAATGGAATTTGTCATTGCATGAAGGTTCTCCATGATCCGTGTAACTTAATGCCTGCATTATCGCAAGCCTTGAAGCATTTTCATTGTAGAATTTATCAGTGGTGCCTATAGGAATCATAATTTCGTCGAAACGATAAGAAAACAATAGGCAGTACTCTCTATTAGAAACTAAATTATGAAAAAAAGAAAGAAAGAGGAAAATAAATATTATTCCGGAACCATCCCCCCCTATTAAAAATAATTAAAAAAACCCCCTCAAAATATTCCCGCTGTGATAACAATAAAATTCAACATTAAAGCAGTCAAGAGCACTCCTCCCCCACAAGAAAACAAAAGGCACCGCTCACCATTAGAAACCGCAGTGTTAAAAAAAACCAAAACAACAACAACGAAGAAGGAGAATAACAAAGAAGAAACCGCTGTGTGGAAACAAACAAAAACATGATTACGGGAACCTCCCCTTACAAAAACAAACAAGAATTCAAAATTCTCCCAATGTGTAAACAAGTAGAGCTGGGCCGACAGCAGTCAAGAATAACTTCTCACACACACAACAGACACACACACACACACACACACACACACATATATACACACTCAAAAGATAAATATTTTATGTCACACAAAAAAAATCTCTCGAAAGAGTGTAAATAATAATAAAAAAGATACATCATACATTACGAGTACAGTATCAGACTCTGTGATATCAAAGTTGCAAAATGAGTTCTAAAGCGATCAGATTGGACATGGTGGATACGTAGCAAGATGATATCACAACAGAATAAAGACATGAGGCAGAACATAAAAAGACACAATGCTCATTGTAACTCCTACGGGTTTAACCCTTCTTCGAAAATACTTCCATTGTATCTTGAAAACATCTCTTTCTTATTGATTGTAAGCAACAACAACAAACAAATCAACTCATGGAATTATTTTGATGCATAAAGCCCCATCACTTCAAATCTTTGTTGAAGACTTACCTTTTTCCAGAAGCCTTTGATTAATTTGTTACTTATTTTGTGAATGTCTATTCAGTAACAATGTTAGGAGCTCTGTTCCATCATAGCGCAGTAGAGTATAGTAGCTGCACTATACAAATTTGTCTTATTATTATTATTATCATTATTGTAAACATAAGTTTCGACAGATTACACAATTATGAAGTTATCAAAATCACTTCAAACTTCTTAAATAGCACTCTTATTCAGTGTGTGTGTGTGTGTGTGTGTCTGCCTGTGTGTGTTGTAATAATTTCACTCGGGTATGAGTATTTTTTTTTCTTGACAGTTGTAAAGGTATTAGTTATAAAGGGAAGGCAGGTTTTGGAGGAGTCGCTTGGGGACAGGATGTTAATTTCAGATATGATATGCTTCAAACTTTTTTTTTCAGTTGTTGAATAGAGCTGAGCTATTTCCAATCGATTTGCTGCAATGAAAAATGAAATATGTGTTTCAATCATCCCCATTGTTAATTGTATTTCCAAGCCGGAAATATGGCACTAAAAGAAATATTTTTGCTACGTTGCACAGTAATACCAACATTGAATTGCTGGTTTCTGGTATCATCTAAATGGAAGTAAATAATCAGGTAAAAGTATCAACATCCCCTTTTCGACAGTTTCCCCCTTGTACCTTGTACCTTGTAGAAATAGACCTCCGGAACACTTCCTCTAGTGAATATAACTGGAGGTTGACGAGAGCTGGACGGTGGTTATTAATTTGATCTATTTATTGAGTTAAAACAGTCGGCGGTTTTAATGTGATTTTTGAAGTTTTGGTTTGATGTGGAGTCAACGGCAGTCTGGGGTAGCCTGTTCCAGGCGGAGATTACTTCCGGGAAGAACGACTGTTGGTGTGGCTTGGATGTGTAATGGTTTATCTGGAACTGCTTTGTTTGCGAGCGTCTTGATCTGCCAACTTTAGGTCTTGTGTAGTTTTCCGGATTGATGTCTATTTCCCCCGTGAACATCTTGTGGAATGTGATGAGTCGGTGGTCATGGCGTCTTTGTTCCAAAGTTTCCCACGTAAGATCTTTTAACATGTCGCTGACACTAGCATGCTTTCTATAATCACCTTGAACAAATCTAGCAGCCCGATTTGTCTTTTCACGTTATCTACTCAAAATCGCAATTTCAGACTTCAACTTCAGCATTTTTCTTTTCTTTTTTTTTGCCAGACATATACTCTTTGTGTCTTCTGGCCAAGAAAGAGTTAGGTTGTTGAGGAATGAATAATAAACATTAAAGCGTATTCGACAAGATGAATCGCCAATTAAAGGCACATGGTCCCGGTGGTTTAGTCAAATGCGTACGCGGGCGCACGGCGCAAGTTTCCTATAGAGACCTACGCTATCGACTCCTCTTCAGCGTTTACGTTTTGGCCCACTTCCCCGAGTCCGAAGAAGTCCGATTTACTGTAGTCAGTGGTCGGATCACAGTTCGGCTCATGATTCGGCTGAGGGGGATGACAGCTTTAGCAAACTTCTTTTGTAATGTCATAATAACAAGCGCATATGCACGCACCCTGGCATTACTACAGACTGCGCGATGCGCAGAGAAGACAGAGAAGGCAACGTTACTTAGCAACATCTACAAACTTTACTCTTGATGACAGTTCAACTTCGGTAATCTTCGTATCAGTGCTAACGGTGATCGGCAGTATCATCAGCAGCGCCCTCTACGCTACCGGGACTATGCGCCTTTAAAGCTCCACTGTTGATCACCATTATCATAGCTGTATATCCGAGACAACATCTTCAATTTACATACCCGTGCTTCTCGTTCTCAAGGTGATTATTTCATTCAGATCGTGGATGTCTCGAACCCGAGTGAGCCGAACATCATCTACCGCCACGCCCTCGACAGCCCATCGAACGACATCGAGGTCTGCGGCGACATCGTAGGCTTCGTCCAGAACGGTGCCACGTACCGGGTCGACACCGGCACACTCAGTCTCTACAACCTTTACGACGTCGAAAATGGCAACTGGAGTCGGCTCTATGAAATTCCAGGTGAGAATTTATCTACTACTAAAAATCACGATTTCCAAAGGATATGGCCTACCCGATTCCCACATTCAAAGAGTTTGACATCAATCTACCACATAGATAAACCATTAGACGTGACTCTGCGTCCCAAGAAAGAAAGAAAAGAAAAACAATAGTTACGGCTTTTGTGTTGTCAGATCAATCCGAATTTTTACTTATTTAGATATTTTTCATTTTCAGATTAAAGATCCTTCGGAATAACGAATGTAATTTCAATGTGGGATTAACACTTCGGAATAATGAACATCACCCAATTTAATGATGACTGCACTCTAAGAAAAAAAAAAAAAAAGGTTCAATTTTGCACCTCTGTACCGGTGTAACACTGGGCGCTTCTCTACGGGTGTTACTTTGCACCTTTCATGCCGGTAAGCACCTTTTATGGTGTTAGCAGTGTGACATTGGTAAAGGTGCAAAGTTGAACCTACTTTTCTTAGAGTGTAGATAAACATTTCTTCAGCAATTTCCTGGAACTCAATGGGTTAACGGTTCCCAAACTCTGCCGCTCTCCTTCCTCCGTCTCTCCCCCTTGTTCATCCAGTGGGCAGTATCCCCGACATGCTGTACTTTACGAAGGACTGCCAAACGATAGTCGTGGTCAACGAAGGAGAATACGGGGTCACGGCGGACCCTGACGTGTACGTGGATCCCGAGGGTTTGGTATCCATCATCCAGCTCGACCAAGACCTCGCCAACGGCTACCGCATCACCAACCTCAACTTTACGAGGTTCAATGAAGAGTAAGTAAAACAACGCTCTAGATCTGACAAGACAAAATAGGTCTCACATCTTTAAGTCACTGGACCAAGCCGATCGAGCGCCATTACTTTTTCCTGCCATTTTACTGACACTGAAATAAATCTTGAAAAAAATATAGAGGGATGAAAATATATATACAGGCATGTTAAAAACTCATTATGCTTTGCTGATGAAGGCATATTCCACTGGTATAGGAAATACACCTTATTCGGAGGCTGCACTTGCTTTCTTTTGGATTAAGAGAGGCTACATTTTTCATTTCTGCTTAGACTCAGAAATCACGTGAGACTTCGGACTGGGCATAACCGTAGACTTTTCCTATCTCCCCCTTCCAAATTTCAGCACCAGACAAAAATGAGTTGGCCTGCTTAGATATGAAACACGAAAGATATCGAATATCAAGTGCATTTTATATCTATCTATCTAATTATATATGAAGGGTTTGTTTTCAAAAAACGATAAGTCCATTTTTGAAGATTTTGAAGTACGATCTCTGTCATAAAGTACAAAATAATACCTTTAAAGATGATATATTGGTCACTACATATAGAGGTATATTTATGAAGTTATGGTCAAAAGAAGCAAACATTTTCTTATTATTCTCTTTATTTTTCTTGACCTTTAATCGCAAATATCTCCATTTGGCAAATATGGACTTATCGGTTTTTGCAAACAAACTCTTCATATGTATTTATGTATATATATATATGTATATATATATATGTATATGTATATATATATATATATATATATATATATATATATATTGAAGTACGATCTCTGTCATAAAGTACAAAATAATACCTTTTAAAGTTTGGTCACTCCATATAAAGGTACGTTTTTGAAGTTATGGTCAAAACAAGCAAAGATTTTCCTATTATACTCTTTATTTTTCTTGACCTTTAAATGCAAATATCTCCATTTGGCAAATATGGACTTATCGGTTTTTGCAAACAAACTCTTCATATATATAAATTATGGAAGTTATTTTACAGATATGAGACCTTAAGAAGTAATACAGTTGAAGGTGTCTTTTACATAATATGGATGCTGACAATTCCTATACATGCCAGCTACTATTGACCAGTTGCATCTCTAGCTGCTTATGCGATTGTCACACCCATGTTCCGCGTGAAACAATGGGATATGAAACAAACAAACAAACAAACAAACAAAAAAACAAACAAACAAACAAACAAACACACAGACAAACAAACGACTTCATAACTTTCTTCTTGAAATGAAACTTCCGCTATTCTCCTTCGTTGGATTTTACGCAATGTGAGATTCAAAAAAAAAAAAGGGGGGGGGAGAGAAAAAAGGAGTGGAGTGCATTAATGATCACTGACAATAATTTGATATAATAGAATTAAGAAAGCAAAGATGTTCACAGTGGTAAAAGTGATCGTAAATACAAGTCGAGATAAACAAAAGATACCAGTCAAATTGATAACCATTCTGGTGCAAGAACTACCAGTGATCATTTTTGTGCTTTTCCCACACAGTGCAGCCTCCTATGAAGAGAGGGGTGTGAGATACCTCTACAAAAACACCACGTTTTCTCAAAACCTCGAACCGGAGTACATTGCGATCAGTAGCGACGACAGGACAGCTTACATATCACTACAGGTGAGCATTCTTCCATCCTAACCAGGGAGGTGAGAGGCCTCCCTGTCCTAACCAAGCCCCTTTCCCCACTCTTCGCCCCCTCCCCTTTCCCTATCCTCACTCATTTCATCTCCCACTCTGCTCTTTCTTGCGGACGTTGTGAGTGCCGCATAGAAGAGGAGGTAATTCCTCGCCTTCGAGCCCTTTTCAGGGTCTGACCAAAGAGACGCTCGCCTAGTAGGCCTACCTCCTTGGTCTGACAAAAGGGATATCCGAGATCTCGATCATATGGTCCGAGATTGCGAGATGTCGAGATGGCGAATTGGCGGGATGGCTAGATGGCGAGTTGTGAGATTTCGCCTCTGAGAGTTTGAGAAAACAAATAAATTGAGTTGTTGGATCAGATCTTCTTTGCTTCTCGAACCCGAAAAAGTCCGAGACACCGAGAAATTATCACGTCTTCGAGGTAGCACGCCTGCGAACCCACCCTAATGCATGAGTATATCTTGCGCCTTACCTCTCCCGGAATATGTCCACGTTGGCAAGATGCTACCGGGTCTTGTAACATTTTTTTTTGTGTGAATAATATGAATGAATACATGCACAAAAAAAAATTAGGCCTTTATATCTATGTGTATGTGTGTGTGTGTGTGTGTGTGTGTGTGTGCGTCTGTAATACAAATACATCCATACATCCATACATTACATCTTCCCCGCTTCTCTTCTCCTCCCCCTCCCCCAGCCCTCCATCCAATTTCCATACCTCAATTCCCCTTCCCTTTCGTCAATGAAAGACAGGAGTCCCAATATGCACTTACCGCGACCCTACAATTCACCAATTCACAGCGCTCCTTGCAAAAATGTGAATTCATTGCTCCTGACACTCGAGAACGGAATCTAAATGGCGCTCCGTGGAAGATCGCACGAGTCGGGCGATCAGCGGGGAGGTGGTCTCCTTCCATGTTAATGCCATCTCAATAATCCGCCAATTTAGGCTTGATTCAAGCACGCCGCCAAATCTGACAAGCCTGTCTTCACAAATAACAGTCAGGGGCCTTGTGTGAACTGCGAGCGAGACAGACCCCAATTGTGTGCCGTGTCACGACACGGGGAGAAAAATCCATCAACATGTTTAATAATAGGAAGCTAATAATGACTTTTTACTGTATGCTGAGACGCATCAACCTTGACCGACGCAGCCGGAAGAGAAGGAGAGAGAGAGAAGGTGTGTGTGTGTATGTGACTGTGAGTGGGGGTGGGAATAAAAATAGGAACATGAAAACACAACTCCTCAAAGGATAACGTTATGTGAACCAAGGAGGTTGAACCTCCTTGATGTGAACCACACCAATCTGCATTAACAAAGAATCCATTCGAACCTGTCCATAAAAATATCAACACAAGACTATGACCAGTGATATTATGTAGTCGCGGCTGTATGCGAGTACGTATGTCACGATAGATAATGAAATAATGGTGCATCGGAATTTCGATTTAATTAGTTAAAGTTGACCCTATTCTCCTTTGCAGCTGTGACAAGTTGCTACATCTGAATTTAAAGTTGTAAACGTCAAGGGTTAAAGGTATGGTTGAAAGGACTACATTTTAAAGTGAGTATTTGTAATTTAAATGTCATAAATATGTATTGGTGTTTATATTGTGTATCCTCGAATACAACATGGCTATTTTACAATGCCTTAGATCGTAAAACATATCCGTGTTTGCTATATAATTTATATTAATCTCTTCACTTTATACTTCTTGTGTTGTTGATTTTTAACAAAGTGTTCCAGTATTATGATTATACCCCTCTCGTCATTTTTTTCTTTCTTTACCTTCCTTTTCAGGAAAATAATGCGATTGCTGTCATCGATCTCAACAGCGAGGATATCGTTGACATATACCCTCTAGGAGAAAAATCGTGGAAAGATTTGAGGATTGATGCCAGTGACATGGATGGAGGTAAATCTTTGCTGGTAGCTCTGAGTCTGATGGCGACGCAACAGATGATAATAATAGGGAGCTTTAGATTTTCGCGACGGGGACGTTTAGGAAAAAAAAAAAAAAAAACATGTTCTTAGCATGCGCAGAATCGCGCATCAGGTCGATCTATTTACAGCTTGCGTCGTCGAAGTTTTTTACTACGCGTTCTGGGCTATTTTTACGTCCGCTCAATTTACGACGCAGAGAGCTACTTGATGCAAGGATCATATGGCTGTATGGGGCGCCATTTTCTTTTGCATACGTTGAATCCCAGCGTAATCTGAAGCTACTTTTCAGCACGACGCTGGGGGAGAGGAGGACGTCCAGCGCAAGCGTCGTCTCAAACTTCCGCGCTGCAAATCTAAAGCTCCCTAATGATGATGGCGTTGGTGGTGACGGTGACATGCCATTAGGATGATGACGATGATGCTGCTAACAATGATGGAGGTGGTGATGATGGCGACGATGATTACCATTGTACGGGCGCACGCCACGAGCTCGACAAAAACGAGTCATACAGCCCACGAGCCTTACAGCTCACGAGTCACACCGCCCACGAGTCATATAGCCTACCAGTTGTACAGTTCACAAGCGAGACACTTTAAATAGATAAGGCCCACGAGCTTGTCACTAACTCGTGGGCTGCATGTCTCGTGGGTGTATGACTCATGGACTTTTTTTTTCTCAATGTCGAGCTCGTGGGCAGTTAACTCGTGGCTGTCGAACTTATGGGATGACGCCGATAGTACTGGCAATTATGGTGTTGACTGTAGGACAATGGGGGAGATGTGCTAAGGGTAAAGAAGCTCATTACAGGCGGCGATGATGTCGACATGATAATAAGATGATAGTAATGGTAGAGGTGTGAGGATGACACGATGAAGAAATAAGGACGATGAAGTGGAGGATGACGATGTAATCAATATAATGATGGCAATGATGAAGGCAATGGATGACGGTGCTGATTGTTTATTTGATTGGTTGGTTGTCTAATTGTTTGTATGTTCTGTTTCTGCATTTTCCGACACTACTGATAGAAATAGAAATCAATGGTCACAGAGCTTGCAAATTTGTTATCAACAGTTGATTAACGGAGACAATGTCAAATAATAAAAAAAAAATATTCACAAGGGGAAAATGCAGGAGACCGCACATCGTAAGCCTATACCTGAAATGATTGTGACATGGGAACGGGTATTGAAGAAAGGGGAACCGAAACAACTAAGTGGAAAATATTGTGCGGGTAATCGTGCAAAGTGTATCATTCTATGCGTGTCGTAATAATAGGGAGCTTTAGATTTTGACGCGCGGACGTTTGAGCCGACGCTTGCGCTGGACGTTCTCCTCTCCCTGCGTCGTGTGGAAAAGTAGCTTTAGATTACGCTGGGACGCAACGTATAAAAAATAAAATCGCGCCCCCATATGATCAGTGCATGAAGAAGCTCTCTACGTCGCAAACTGTGCGGACGTGAAAATAGCCGAGTACGCGTAGTGAAAAACTCAGGCGACGCAAGCTAAAAATAGATTGACTTTACGCGCGCTACTGCGCACGCTCAGAACATGTTTTTTTCCTTTGAACGTCCGCGCGTCTAAAATCTAAAGCTCCCTATTGTCTTAATCTCTACGTATCATTAAAGATTATCGTGACTATCCTTTTTCTTTTTCGTCCCTCCAGAGAGCATGCAACGTATATGATACGAAGATACACACACATTTTTCTTTTTTTAATATTCAGGATCGTGGCATGAGGAGAAGATGTAAAATACGAGTTGCAAGAAGATATTATTGCACACTGAACAAATCCGAGCATTTTGTTTGAGGCGAATGAATCCTAGATGCTGAACTTGCTGGACACCGTCATTCTGTTGTGGTAGGACTGTAAGTTAGAATCCTGACAGTCCAGAATCGTGCTGAGTTTATACCTTAAAAATCACTCTTTTGAAGAATTTTCCTCATAACGTTATTTTCACCTGGTTTTGAAGAAGCATTAAGGCTCTTAATGTAAAAGACAGTACTTGAAATTTATGCTTATTGTTATTAATTTTTTTTTGGCAATCTCCTAGTCTGCCTGAGCAGAAAAATAAATAAACAAACAAACAAACAAACAAACAAACAAACAAAACAACAACATCAAAAACAAAAACAAAATAACAGCAACAAAACAAAACAACAACAACATCAACAACAACAATAACAACAGCAACAACAACAAAACTGCATTGCTGTGACTCGTTAAAGGGATAGTACAGTATTGGTGGAGATGAGAATTTTGCTTTTAACTTTTTGTGAGACACCAAGAAAACACTTCTGAAATAATACAGAGCATACCATTTTAAGAGGAATTCAAAGTTTATTTGATAAAAATCGGGTGTGGAATGACTGAAACATCAAAAAACAAAGTAAAACAAAGCGATCATGATAAAATGTGGGTCCCACACCTTATTGAATCGCTCTGTTTTGGATTCTCAGCCATTTCAAAACCAATTTTCATCAAATAAACGTTGAATTCCTCATGGAATTACATGCTCTTTCATATTTCATAAGAGGTTTATCATTATCTCACAAAAAAAAAATGTTAGAAACCTGAAATTGGGTCTCAACCAAAACTATACGATCCCTTTAAGGTCGCACCATCCTGGTATAACTGCCGCTCTTTGTATGTTTGACCATTTCACCGGAACTTTTATCTTATACTCCTTACGTGAAGTGAAGTGGCTTCTTTTATACGCAGATAAGGTATGACTCTCCTACACACGCCGGGTCCAATATCAGTCTCCTTCGAAAGATTTACAGTGAGGATAAAGGCTGTATATTGGGCTGGGATTCGAACCAGAGACCTTATGCGTGGAAGGCGAACGTGGTCTTGAATCACCTGACCGAAGTGACGTTATGTTGACATACTATATATATATATATATATAATTTGTCACCACCACAGGCATAGAGCTTCGGCAGTATGATATCTACAGCTTCTACCAACCAGATGCTATCAAATATTTCGAAGTCGACGGCACCGGCTATATTGTAACTGCCAATGAGGGCGCTGGTGTAGAATACTCAGACTGGGCAGAGGAAAAACGTGGGAAGGCTCTTGTCGAAGGTATGCCACTAAAGCTCTTTATAACAAAGCACAGCGGCGCAATTATCTTATGAGAATATTGTCTAATTACTATAGAGATTGGTCAAGCTTAATAGATAGATAGATAGATAGATAATATAGATAGATAGATAGATAGATAGATAGATAGATAGATCTGGTCTTTTTAGATGGCACGGCAGAAAGGTTGTGTAATGGAATTGATGTTCTTGATAAGAACCATAACTGTGATATGAGATGGGATCATAATTTTGTCTTGAACATAGTCATGTTGTATAGGAAGTGTCGATATTTTGAAAAAACAGGGAAGTTGATCATGGAGAAAAATGTGTTTGCGGAAGCCCATAATGACAGCTTATGTGGAATGACAAATTGATATTTAATAATGTTCATAATGTAACGCCGAACTGAAAGTAAAAAAAAACAAAAAAACAAACAAACCAACAAAAACAACACACACACAACAGCGCATAAATGATTCAAATCCATAAAGAATGCTACAATTTGTCGCAGATGGGCAATCTGCAGATTAAGGTAAATACATAGTACATTATATCCTTTTCAAAATATTTTTCTTCATGTTTGCAGATGGTCTAGTTTGGGCCGAATCGGATCTACTCTCAGCACTGAATGACACGGCTCAACTTGGTATGAACATGTAACTACCTCTATTTTTGTCTCTTCATATTGATTATTTCTGTCAGAATCAGAATGTATTAAAGGTTGTGTACAGTTCTGGTCGAGGTGAGGATTTAGCTTTTAACGTTTTGCAAGATATTCAGAGACCACTATATGAGATGTCAAAGAGCATGCAATTCTAATGGGTATCAAAAGTTTATTTGATGAAAATCGGTTTTGAAGTGGCTGAGATATCCAAAAACAAGGTGAAACAAAGAGCTCCTAATAAAGTTGTGGCCTGTAGTCTTTTATTATTATCACTTTTTTGGATATCTCGGCCATTTGAAAACCAATTTTCATCAAATAAACATTGAATTCTTCTTAAAATTACAAGCTCTGTCATATTTTATAAGAGGTTTCTCATTATCTCACTTAGAAATGTAAAAAACATGAATCCCCACCTCAACCAATACTGTACAGCCCCTTTAAATTTTCTAACGGTATGCAAGTTGTATTAGCAAGCACAGAATTTACAGTATCGTGACAAACACAAGTAGAGAGCTTTCGCTGCTACTAGTGTACCAGGACCCCTTCTATAGAGATGTTTGCAATAATGTTAAGTTGCAGCATTAGTTTGCATCTCCTGCGGCAACAGCTCAAAATATCAACAACTGTATTGGACCTATTCATAGTGCTTATTGATAATAATGATAATGTGATCCTAGTAGTTCCATGGTCTTATTTAGCCAGGGTAGTATCTACAGTGTGAGAATTATTCTCCAAGAAGGCCCTGCCGTTATTACTACCCTAGCATTGCCAGGTACATGTATACCTATATTTACACTTTGGTCAAAAGGGACATTGCGTTCAAAATATCTTGTCCAAGGTTGATCACACGGGTGCACGTCACGCGAGCGACACCCACGACCCATTCACCCCACGAGTCATACAGCCCATGAGTTCGATACAAAGCAAACAAGGCCCACGAGACGTAATGTCGAATTCGTGGGCTGTTTTTACCTATTGTCAAACTCATTGGCCGTATGACTCGTGGGCTGTATGACTCATGGTCCTTTTTCAATGCCGAACTCTTGGGCTGTATGACTCGTGGATGTCGGTCTCGCAGGATGACCCTGAACCCACTGACCACTATCAATAACGTCCCCTTATTATTGATAACGATGACAATTCATCGCCTTATTCATCCGGGATAGCCTAAGCGCCCTGCCATTAACTATCATAATCATTACAACCGCGTAGGCAGGTACCCACTCATAACCTTGCGTGAGAGGAATCGAACTCGGGAACCTTCATTTTAAAAGTCAAGAATATCTTTTAGTGTACGACAGAGTAGCTCCCATGAACGGTTCTATCATTCCTTGAATGAGGTTTATTTTGCTTTTAACGAGAGTGTTTGCAGTAGCTCTCAGTAGATGTAGCATGTAAGGGCATTTCGATTTTTTGCACTCACATCCTCAGGGCGGTTGAAGTTTAGCCAGTACGAGGGCGTCAACTCCTCCAGATTCAACAAGCTCGATCGTTTCTACTTCTTCGGCGGACGGAGCATATCCATCCGGCGGGCAAGCGACATGGCGCTGGTGCACGACACGGGCGACGAGATCGAGAGGCAGTCGTCGGTGCTCCTCCGTGAGGTGTTCAACGCCGACACCAAACCGATCAACGTGTCACCCAGCGAGGCGTCGGATCTAAGATCAGATGATTCTGTGGGTAGCTAACCCTTCTCTAGACTATAATAGCAAACCAAATGTCATTCACAATGTATGTCACCAAAATTGCTAGTGACACCGAAAGTTCACCACTTGTCTCCGAGTCCAAGTTGAAATTGGCCAAAACAAAAGGGGAAATTGAGGTTATCAAACTGAAGAAAAAGAGGGAGAGTTGCATTACGATACAAACAAGACAGATCGAAACTGTTACATTATCATGTTTTCAAGATGCAGCTACTTCTGCCACTGTCGACTTTGACATGGCATTTGTTTTGTTTTATTTTTTATTAGCATTATTATTAGTGCTCAAGAACCAGCTAACAAAAGAAAAAAAAATCGTACAGGTTTATACAAATCAAATCATATCAGTCGCCAAGAACTGTTTCATTACATTTAAGTTCAATATTAATAGTAAGCATATGTATTTGCTGCTTGTATTCATCTGTCTTTCATTTTGTTTTTGAACTTCATTTTTTTTTGTTTTTTGTGTGTGTATATACAAGAAACACTTGTAGAAATGTACTGCGGCTCTAATGTAAAAGCTAATGCGCCTTTTGTAGTACCAATGTATTACACTTCAGTTCAGTTCAATCGACATATATTTGCATTCTTCCACAAAAGCCTTGATAATATACAAAGTATTTATTACATGATTATTATTTTGTCTTTTTTTTTGTAGAAAATACGTAATAATGTCATTGCACGAGTACAGTATATGATACACTATAAATCCAATTTTGTATCCTAATCTGATTGGTGTGCCCGTTTTTATGTCTCATTTTCCACTATCTGCAGGGTGCGGAATGTGAGTCGCTTGCATTCGGCGAGCTAGACGGAAGGCGAATACTCTTCGTTGGTATCGAGCGGTTATCCGCCATTGCCATCTACACCTTCGCTCCCGGGTCAGCGGTTCCGGTTTTCGATGGATTCCACCGAGCGGGCGGTATTGACAGAACTTACGAGCAGCTACTGGCCGACAGAAACTTGGGTGATTTAGATCCGGAAGATATAAAGTAGGTTTTTGGAGCGCGGTAGTTGCGTAGTTGCGTAGTTGCATATGCTACATGGGTGTGTCCATGTGTGTGTGTGTGTGTGTGTGTGTGTGTGTTTGTGCGTGTATTTGTCCATGTACAGTGTACAATGAATATCTAGAATTATCTATTGATTGAACCAATTACACCGATTGCCTGTTTGGAGAATAATTTCATACAAAGTTGCAATGATTGTCTTCAACTTAGTGTGTAGTGTATACATTTATTGCCAGCTGATTATTTGTTTTAACTGTCCCAACCAAACAGGCCAGGTTACAGACTGCGCATTGGTGAAAAACACTTCAACTTTACACATGACTATTTCAAGAGTTATTTCAAAAAAGAGAAGAGGCTAGCTTAGGTTTTTATTTTTCCAAAATGTGGAATAGTTTGCCAGCACATTTACGACTTTGTACATCAAAATGATATTTTCTTTAAGAGAAACTTAAAGGCATACTTATTTTTATTGTAATGTACATGTATTGGATAACTGTATGTAAAGCGTAGAAATCAGATTATGCGATAAAGTGCCAGGTTCTTCTTCTTCTTCTTCTTCCACTTAGCACAGTCTGCCAGGGGTGTGCCAGCATGTGTCAATCCTATCGATAACAAATAATGCTAATAATAGTTATAATGATAATAATAATAATAATAATGATGATGATAATAATAATAATACTAATACTACTACTACTAATAATAAGAAGAAGACGAAGAAGAAGACGAAGAAGAAGAAGGAGAAGGAGAAAAAAAGAAGAAGATTGATTCCTCGTTTCGGTTAACGTTCTCATTTGCGTTTCTTTGGCAGGTTCCTATCAAGCGAGAAAAGTCCAACCAATTCCCCGATGCTGGTTGTAACCAATAACATAGCTGGATCTATCGCATTTTATGACGTCACAGACGTCCCAGGTAAGTTTTTTTCAGACTTTTACATTTGAACAACAATATAATTTAGTTATACTGAGTACAGAGTTTCAGGATTTATAGCGATTCGTCTGGAATGCCCCTTTAAAACCATTCTAAAGATTTCTCACTTCCCGACACCGGATCACGAGATACTGAGATGCATGGAACAATGATTTTATCATGTTTTATTTTTATTTGGCTAAACACCTATCATCCTTAAAGGGGAAATCCAATCCAAATGTAAGTTGGTCTGATAGGAAAGAGTAAAATATCACGAGTTCAACGGTATAAATGTGATCGAAATCGGATGAAAAATAAGAAAGCTAAGACATTATGAAGTTTGGCTATTTTTGGGGGAAAACAGTTCTTGAAGAGTCAATGTGAATATGCAATTGACAAAGTGAGCATGTCATTCCCTCACAACTTACTTCCCATATAGTTTGTCCATAAAATTTTGAGATTTCCAGTTTTTCATTCAAATGCAAATATGCCCGAGGTTCAAATCCTCGTATATCTAACTGGTCACTATTCTGAAGTTATTCAACCAGGAATAACGTCATGTTTTAGACTTCAATGACGGAAACATTAAATTTTCATCATTTTTTTTTTGTTTTTGTACACGATCAATGGAAAATTATTTCGTCTTCCGTGCATACTCCATAATATGTAATCAGTTTTACACATTCATAGTTGTGTACCATGAAAATTTGGTTTAATAACGCTGGTGATAATGATCAAGAATACAATGACAGATTTGTGTTGGAAATGGAGAAATTACTTCAAACACACCCTATCATATTACTATAATTACATATCATATATATATATATGTATATATATATATATATATATATTTATATATATATATATATATATATATATATATGTGTGTATATATATATATATATATATATATGTATATATGTTTGTGTGTGTGTGTGTGTGTGTGTGTATGTGTGTGTGTGTATTATGATATAAGGCTTAGATACTATTAAGTAGGCCTAATGCGAGCTGGGTAACACTGAGTAAGTATCGTAAAAAGTAAAATAAGTAAGCCTATCTGTCATTTCTTCCACAATTTTCATATTCGAAGAGTTTTTAAACTTTTCGGATTTCCCGAATGCCTCACTTTTCAACGATTTGGAACATGGTTATTTCAAAGACCTGTTTCTCGAAACTGTATGTAACTTCGAATCCGTCTTTCATACCGGTTCTGTGCTAATTGTGTCCATAAAGTACTTGTTACACGTCACCTTGCATATGAAAATGAGGATTCTATGAGGCTGCCTCAGTGAAAAAATATTGTCATATTCCTTTCGTTCACACAGCTGAATTGCTCGCACACTATCTCAACATATTTATGTTATTCTGCAATATACTTACGCTTTGAATACGTTTCCATACAATGATTATGAAATGGGTGAGGGATTTTTTTTTTCAAGCTTGCAGGTTAATTACCAAGAAATATTTCCCCACTGACAGCATGCATATTTTCCCTTGAAAGTCAGGTTATTTTCCATAATCATTACGTCCTAGTTACAGGACGTATGATTTTTCCTTCTTATAAAACTGATGATTCACATTTTATTTTTCCGTGAGTCGGTAGGAATTGTGTACGCGCAGTACCTCAAGTTATCCGAACCTACTTGGTTTCCTTTCGTCGAACCGACGCGTCGGTTCAAGCAAATCAAAAGTACTCTGTGTTCACGATTCCTATCAACCCACTCAAACCTGTGAGTCATTAAATTGTATATTGGCTCAATATTCACCACGCTTTACTGTGATTGGATTCCAGACAACACGATGACCACGCCCACCTCCGGTTCGAGCGCAAACCACGCCCACTCATTCCTCACCTTGGCATGGATTGTCGCATCAATAGTTCAGTTCACCCTACGGCGTCAGTTCATGTAGCTGGTTTTGTTCTTCCATTCTGTTCTGATTGTTTCATTTGTTTGTTCGCTTAACTCTTTGACGGCTACGCTTTGTTTCAGATTTTGATAAGGTGGTAATGCGGTTGAATTAGGTAATTATGATAGAGGTACAGCTTACCCTTTATCTCAAGAGCCAAACATGTTTCTTGTTGGCTTAAAATATATATCATAAAATTATACATTTTTTTTTTTTTTTTGGGGGGGGGGGGGGCTGTAATAACTCAACTTTGCTTGTGGCTGCTGTATCATCAAAGTCATTCCAAAATGGGGGAACTGTGGTAGAGTGGATAAAACTCTTGACTCTGCAACAGAGGTCCCGAGTTCGAATCCTGCCAAGTGCTTGAGCTCGCGGGGGAGATGTGATTTCACACGAAGTGTCTCGCAAGACAGGTGTACAAATCAGTACTTGGTAATGTTGGGTGGCAATAATAGCAACGCCTACACTGAAGAGGCTACCCCCAGGATGCGATGTATGATACAAATGATATTATCTTTATCATTATTGATATTTATAATGTACGGAACAAAAAGAAACTACACTGGCCACTTTTGATTGTAACTGCCTTACGTCTTCAAAGCAGATTTCTCTCGGGATATTACTGTTCGCATATTAGCGGAAAAAAAAAATACACTATACGTGATAAAAGAAAGGGGGCGGGATCTAATATTTCTTATATAGTTATGCTTTAGAAAGTTCATTCAGAGGGCCGCGGTGAACATTTCCTATGAGAGAATCTGTGATCACACACACACACACACACACACACACACACACACAAAAATGTTTTGTCACTCAGATTGTACTTTCGGTTATTGACTGGCGTATAAAATCCCTTGCTTTTTTTTTTCTCTGTCGAGTATGACATGTATTCTAGACATTCTAGGCAGGAAAACAATGCAATGATATGATGGTGCTCAGGATCACACAGATACCACCTGATGACGTCAGATGACTTTATCAATACGTCTAGAATGAATAGCTTCTCTCGTCAAGTGTAGAATACTGAAAGCATCGTCGTTTCAGTAAATGAAGCAGAAGAAATCACAAGGAGAAATTGCGAAAAATTTCAACACTAGAAGACCGTGAAGGAAGTAAAAAAAAAATTGCAAATGTATTTGATGGTTTACAGTTTCATCATTCATTTTTAGAAATATCAGATTATTTCTTTTTTAAAAGGCCAGATATTCTCGTTTCAAAGTGCTGAAAAATCCCCAAGTCACCTTATTTTTATTCCTGCTTGTGATCATTGTCTGACCCCCCCCCCCCCCCCAAAAAAAGGGGGGGGGGACGAGATGTATTATCAATTTCGTTCCTTGCCTTGAAAATCGCTTAATATCCTAAGTTCACCGATTTTTTTTTTCTTTTCAAGTGAAATCATGTGACTGACTATGTGTGTGAAATCCCTAACGAATGATTAATACGTCGCTGCATAAAAGTATCTGAAACCATCTTACAGCTATGCTGCTATATCTAGTCTAATGTCACATGATTGTTTCCTCTCTCTCTCTTCTTTTGAACTTATTATCAAATCTATGCAAGACTTGATATCTATACTTGCACTTCGCTTTTTCTTGAGTCTTCTATGATATGGTTGGTATCTTATCTTTTAATATTATTTTGCCGTACGTTTAAGTCGTCTGCACACGCAATCACGTTTGTTGTAATTTTCGATGTGTATTCATGATCATTTCACTTCAGGTACAACTTTGGTGGATGTTCGTAATGGTGTTGATATAATGCAAAGTTCGGTAACCAGCTTATGGAATTGTCAAGTGTTTCATTTTCTATATCTTTATACATACGTATCAACACTTGTCTTTACGGTTTTTGCCTTAAGTTGATAATCTTTTGTGATTATTGTTTGATGGACTTTACTCGGAATAAACAGATAAAAGAAAGATTACACGTATTATATCTTACGTGAAATGCATAATCTACAATATTTTGTACTTTCTAAGGCTTCATGATGATAGTGTATTAAGAAATAATCATGTTTTTATAGCCATTATGTACTACATTATAAATATAAAATCAAGATGTATGAAAAAAAAAATCTTAGTAGAGGGTTGAAAGTAGTCTGTGGGTGTCTGCAAGAGCCGAATATGGTTCACCTCACATATATACGGTCTTTCAATGAAGCCTGTAGGATTAGACATTTCATGTATCTTGTGATCATTCTCTTTTGTATCGACTAGTATTTTGAAGCAATATATCAAATAAAAGCATATCATAATCTATGGATATTGCGTCTCCCTCAGCATTCTTGGTAATCTATTCATTCACCTATGTCCTGTCTACTTATCATATTTTAGTTGCAACAAAATTTGTTGCAACTAATCAACATTATGCTAACTAGATTAGATTGCAGACGTTGAAATACAAAAAAAAAAAAGTATCAAGAGGCTGACATTCTAAGAAATCAAAGTTTAGAATGTTGTCACTCTATATCCTTTTGTAAAATGTCAAACCCAACACTAAAAGCGTAACTTCTAGCGCTAAAACTGCTAAGCTACCATTTCAGAAATGTTAAATCAAGCATTTTGAGTGTCAAATTTAACATATACAAAAAGGTTGGAGGAGTAACCGTTCTGACATGTTATTCTACCATTTATTTTTTTTTTCAATTTTCTGATAAAAAAAAAAGAAAACGAGTGAATCCCTACGAGGATCGAAAGTTTGTTAATTTCGCTATCGCCTGTTCCTTAAGATCTGATATCTATTGGAATTATTTGAAATTTGAACTATTCTGTGTTGCGCTAATAGCCAAGCACCCACATCATTCATCTTACCTGCTGTGTGTTTAAGTGCCTGAACATTTTTATAAAGTGTTTTTTTTTTCTATAATTTTATCATGAATATTAACAAATGCACCGAGTATCCGAATATCTTGAGGTCTTGTGATGGGTGCTGTTCGTTATTCCGAAGGTTCGCTATTCCGAAGGTTCGTTAATCCGAAACATACAAATTCCCTATATCTAATCTAGAGATTCGTTAATCCGAAAATGAAAAAGGGTTCGTTAATCCGAACATTTGTGGCGTTATTCCGCAGGTTCGTTATTCCGAAGATTTGTTAATCCGAAAATGAAATTCGGAATAACGAACCTTCGGAATAACGAATCTTCGGACTGAAGAGCCTTCGGAATAACAAACCTTCGGAATAACGAGCTGTAACCCTTGTGATAAATGATTAGTACAATATCATAAACTTATTGATAGACGCCACCACGAAAGAGAGACAGCTACCCGGTGCACTGGCAAAGCAATTATTTTGTCAATAGGGAGCTATAGATTTTCTCGACGCGGACATTCAGAGGGATAAGAATGTTCTGCGAATCCCCACATTTGCTTATGAATATCAAGCTCTCGTCGTGTGAGTTTGCACGGTGGGTTCTATAGGTCATATTACGTCCGCCCAAATTCACACTGCAGAGAGCTACTACTTGATGCAATGATCCTTCTCCTTTGTATACTGCGTCCCCGCGTAATTTAAAGCTACCTTGCAACGCAGGGAGAGAGGAGAACGTCCAACGCAATCGTCGTCTTCAACGTCCGCGTTGAAAATGTAAATCGCCCTATTATCTCAAGGATACTGGAATACGGCGTCACGGAAATGTAAATGAGACATTCAGTGATGTTTGCATGCTAACCCCATGAATAGACTATTATACTCTTGTCTCGTATCACGCGAATTTTCGTGTATTGTGTGCCTCAGGTGATGTAGATTAATGCTTTTCTTTATAGGTTTCATAATATCATCTAGTATTTCAGCGACGCAAGTATACGCATATTCAAACAGCTAACTGCACATGACGATATGGGATCCAGGAAATACTTAGAAATCGAAATATTATAGTCATCGACGACCAAAAGCTTTAATACTAATGAACTCATGATCTGCGACATCAACGTTGTCTTAAAAAACACGTCACACACTAAGATACAACTTTAAATCAAATCACCATGAAAACCAGAAAATATTACTTGGAAGTTACTTGTGATTTTGATAAAGATGTACCGGTACATATACCCAAATTGCCTGATCATGTCTGCAAATGTTTATCAAGACTACCAGAAATACAATGATGATAATGTTGACGATGATAATAATAGTTACATAATAATGATAAAGATAATAATAATAATAATAATAATAATAATAATAATAATAATAATAATAATAATAATGTTATGGATGATGATGACGATGATTATGATGACATATTGTTGCTCCTAAACGTTGCTGTGATCCGATTGGTATGATCTCGGTTAAATATCGACACTTCTATAGAAAGCAAAACCACAAAATGGCAGAATATTTATTTTTTTATTACTAGTATTTTTCTTTACTGTGCGTATTCCCATCACTATAGTTTGTGAAAGTATATTAAAACGTCTGGGTTTGTGTTTTGTTGTCTTTGTTGTATTCTTCAGCCCGCGACATGTAGTGACCTTGGGATCAATTTCGGAAGAACTTAATAACAGTTCTTCGGCGGAAAATGATAGACCATCAATGAAATAAAATGAAAGATTATATTGCTGATATAAGTGTACCAGTGTCTCCGTCAAGAGACGGATTATGACTCGAACTGTTTGTTTACAGCGCTTCACGAGTGTCCGCATCCTGTTAAGCTTCCAACTGAGTGTTTGATTGAGTGGTAGTAGGAGACATAGTAGTACAAAGATTTAATTTGTGAAGTAGTAACGGTGCGAGGCCGCTCGAAGTTGGAAGGAGTATCTTACGCATGCGGCCGTTACCCCTTTTGACCGAGTTGCTTTTTGACCGAGTTTCTTTTAATATCTTTTTTATGCCATGAATATGGACAAATGCACCGTGTATCCCAATATCGTGAGGTTTGTTGTTGTTGTTGTTTTAAAGCAAGAGGGAAAAATTGGCGCCCTATACATCAAATAATTTGCCCCGCATAATATTAATATAAACAAATAAATCTTAGAGATGTTAAACAAGAATATTAAATATACCATGATGTCTCCACAAGGGAGCTCATATCGTCTCCACGAGGGAGCTCATAATGGGCGTCTCCGCAAAGGAGCTCATACAGTCTCCACGAGGGAGGTCATATAGAAAATACAACTACATATATTAAATATTAATTATTATTAAAGTAATATTATCCAAAACCAAAAAATAATCATCAAGTCTCAAAAAAAGAGATCATTATAAAAATTACAATATCTATGTTAATGGATACCTCATATTCTTTACGCAAATTCGACTAACTATACAAGTGCGCGTATATCGCACACTAATTCACCCACGCACACACACTCAAACACACGCACACACGCACACACACTCAAACACACACACACACACACACACACACACACCCAACCACGCACACACACACATACTAATATCAAGGGTCAGCCCAAATGATATTTAGTATTTGAAATAAAGCACGCACACAGTTATATGCATTACAGATTATAGAAAATTACTATAAGTGTATCATTATTTCAAGGGAAATAAAGTATATAAAGATAAATATACAGTGTAAATAATACAGAGCTCTAGGCATCATAACAATGATTCGGGGCAAAACCAGAGGCGTTTATACAGCAAAACAGTTTTGCAGCAAAACAATAGAGAAATATTGTACAAATATTGTGGTGGTTTCAATGATCTATGAGTATACCTGCGGGCTTCAAGCCGAAAGAGAAAGTGGAAATTCAGTGCCACAAAGTGGGAGTCATATAACATTCTTCAAGGTTAATCAAACCATGAATTTATAAGTTAATGTATTAAATGAGTGAAGGTGACTCATACGAAGAGGGGGATTTACAAAGCTAAAACTGTTCTTACTAAAAAAATGATTAGAAATGTATCATGAAAACCTTTGAATAAGTATATCAACGAAGAGATCCCCTGTCCTTGCGAGGGAAACGTAAGCAAGAAACGTAAGACAAAAAACAAATGTTTTACATAAAAAAGACCAATTTAGGTAGATGCCGGGATCTGCAGCAGCGAGGGACTAGCTCCCATAACTAGCTAGCTGCAAATTCCGGCACCTCGGCGAGGTAGAAAGTGGAGGCCTCGACGTGACGGCTGGCCAGGCTTGGCTTGATCTCGCTGGTAACCGGAGAGCGAAGTCCGCTGCGGATGTCATGAAGGTCCATTACGCTGATGGATAAGAGAGAGTGAAAGTCCTTCCCCTGTGTACTGGGAAGTGGAAAACGAGACTAAATAAAACATAAGTGAGATAAGTCTCAATTCAATAAACATTAATGAAAAACACATTATTGATAAGCAAATGTAAGCAAACATGTTAGGCAACTCACAAATATTTGGAAAATCTAGCTTTGCAGATGATAGTACATACATTAAAAATCCACCACTGCATAATTATGATAATGCAAACATTATACAAAACTTCGCCAAATGCACGCCACAGCAAACAAAGTGCGAAAACATTAAGTAATTAATGTATGCCAATATATACTGAAGACTTACAAATACAAGTTATCTTGAAATCTACGTTTGCAAATTATATTGCATAAAATCCCATTATGCACAACTTCGCAAAGTCCATGCTACAGCAATGTTATACTGTGATATTTGTTGGTTTCCTTGACAAAGGTAAGAACTGCGTCCAGAGCTTTTTGGTTTACCAGCAAATCGGAGATGCTTGGTAATAATTGCTTTTGGACAGCACGTATGAGATTCGTACGTTGTTGTGTGTATTGTTTTGCAGTGTAATAAATAATGTTCAACGGTTTCTAATAAATTGCACATTGAGCAAAAACCAGTGGGATGCTTACGGATAATATGAGTTGCTAATTGTTGCTAAAGTTGCTAATCTGGCTCTGCCCATGCGGAGTCGGTGAGTTATTACTTCATCACGTCTACTCAGACTTTCAGAGGTGAAGGTGTTTGAGGCACAGGGTTGTATGCTGAAAAGATGGCGTCCTTTATTAGAAGAGCGCCATAACGCGTTCCAAGCGTCAAGACACCTATGTTTGATTAAATGTCGTATATTAACATTTAGAGGAACACTGATTGTAATATTCTTACGTAAAACATCCATTCATCATAAGATTCGAGCATTTAAGAAGGACTTCATTGGGAAGGTCAAGGATATTTGAGGTGTGGTTATTCAAAAGTGTCAAGGCACTGAGGGAATCGGGAGAAGATAACAACTCGGAGAGGGGGAGAGGATTACAGCCACGACAGGGCGAGAAAAATCGCTACCAGTTCTGTACGACAAATTGAGATGGATGAAACCCTTTCGCTTATTTCATGACGATAGTGAGGTACGTAAATCCCAATGCCAGAACAGTTCGTGAAGGGATCATGGGAACCGTCAGTATAAATTGTCAGGTTATTTATATATGTGGTATTTATGGTGTGAAGAGCAGTTTGATATTGAGCTGAAGGGAGAGGGCGGTCTTGAGACATGAGCTGTGAAGGGAGAGGTCAGTATTTGGATGTTCAATGGACCAAGGGGAACTGGGGTAAACATGCATTGGTTGCAGCTTTAGAAAAGCTGCCATGCTATGCCATATCGTGAGGTCTTGTGATAAATGATTAGTACGGCTCAATATCATAAATTTATTGACAAGACGCCACCACGGAAGAGAGACAGGTACCCGGTGCACTGGCGAAGCAATTTGTCAATAGGGAGCTTTAGACTTTCTCTACATGGGCTTTCAGAGGGAAACAAAAAACATGTTTTGTGAATTTGCTTGTAAAAATCAGCCTCGCGTCGTGTGAGTTTGCACGGTCGGTTCTATGCCATTTTTGCGTCCAGTCAAATTCACACCGCAGAGAGATACTACTTGATGCAATGATCCTTCTACTTTGCATAGGTAAGTGGAATAGGGAGCTTTAGATTTTCGCGACGGGGACGTTCAGAGGAAAAACAGAAGAAACATGTTCTGTGCATGAGCAAAAAAAAAACAACAACAAACAAACAAACAAACAAACGAAAAAAAAGCGCATAAGTCGATCTATTTATAGCTCACGTTATCTGAGTTTGTCACTACACGTTCTGTCCTATTTTTATGTCCGCTCAAGTCACGACGTAGAGAGCTTCTTCACGCACCGATCATAAGGGGGCGCCATTTTATCTTTTATAGGTTGCGTCTCCGCGTAGTATGAAGCTACTTATTCAGCACGACTCAAGAGAGAGGAGAACGTCCAACGTAAACGTCGTCTCAAACGTCCGCGCCATAAATGTAAAGCTCCCTAAAGCTAGTTTACAACACATGGAGGGAGAAGAACTTCCAGTGCAATCGTCGTCTTCAACGTCTGCGTCGCGAAAAAAAAGCGCCCTATTATCTTAAGGAGATTGGACGATGTCTTAGTGGAATACGCCATCACGGAATTATGAATACGACATAATTCTCTAGTTTCGTATCACACTTATTTTCGTGTATTGTGTGCCTCAGTTGATGTAGATTAACCCGTTCCATACTGAATTCTTAATACGCTGCTTATAGGATAAGTCCACCTTCATAGACATGTGGGTTGAGTGATTGCAGCAATAAACTGTAGTAGAACACATCAGTGAGAGTTTAAAGGAAAATCGGACAATCCGTTCAAAAGTTATGAATTTTTGAAGTTTCTGGTCAGTCATGTCTGTATGAGGAGACTACTATAGCTTGTGATGTCACATGTGTGCAACGACATAAAGAAAGAATAAAGAAAATTCAACATATTTTCACTTTTCTCTCATAACAAAAGAACACTCGACTTCTCTCTTTCAGTTGGCAGGGAGAATAATATTACCCTTAACATACGTTAGTAACAAATCGAAGAAATGTGCACTTTATTTAAAAGGTAAAGTTTTGTGAAATTCTCTTTTTATTTTCCCTATATCTTTGTACGCATGTGACATCATGCACTGTAATAGTCTCCTCATCCAGCAGTGACTGCGCAGATAGTTTAAAAATTCATAACTTTGAAACGGATTGTCGGATTTTCCCTAAACTTTTACTGATGTGTTCTACTAATATTGTTGCATTCACTCAATCCACATGTATATTAAGGTGGACTTGTCCTTTAATACGCTACACTGCCAACCAGGTTCCCGTACGGAACGGGTTAATGCTTTTCTATATAAGTTTCATATCATCCAGTGCTACATGTATGATTAATATTCTTTACTTTATAACATTCAATTCAATCAACCAAATCACCCGTGTCTGCGTTTGTGAGTGTGCGTGTGTATGTTTTGTATGGTTTTGTGTTTGTACAGAGATTAGACACAAAGCTTATTCATGTCTAGGAGGATTCGGTATTTTCGCTCATTGTTGACGTCCGGTATGAAAGATGCAGTATATCTTTATTACGCATCACGTGATTAGAAAACTCGATACAAAAATATTCATTGTGACGGAGCATCTCTCTGTGATATAGAACTTTCTCCAGCATCAGAATAGCTCTTGCTGCAGTGCTAATCGCCCGTACACATTGTACAAAATGGGAAATGACAAATTTTGAACCACCTCCGACATGTCAAATGCAGCAGCTCAAAGACGAAGCCTCGTGGTGGGAGGGGAGAGGGGTCTTCTCCCACCTCTTCTTCTCATCAAGAATTACACAACTATCGAACTATGATGTCATCACAGCTATTCCTTGTCATCATGGTCATGGAAACTGGTCTCAAACAATTCCAGGCAGTCGGTCTTCACAAGAAGATTTCAGCGGCGCAAGTATACGCATATTCAAACAACCAACTGCACATGACGCTATGAGATCCAGGAAATATTTAGAAATCAAAACATTATAGTCATCGACGACCAAAAGCTTTAATACTGATGAACTCATGATCTGCGACATCAACTTGTCTTAAAAAACACGTCACACACTGAGATACAACTTTAAATCAATTCACCATGAAAACAAGTGAATATTACTTGGAAGTTACTTGTGATTTCGATAAAGATATACCGGTACATATATCCAAATTGCCCGATCATGTCTGCAATATTGTTAATCAAGATTACCCGAAATACAAATGATGATGATGTTGACGATGATAATTATAATTAGATAATAACAATAATAATATTAATAATGATAACAACAATAATAATAATAATAATAATAATACTAATTCAATTCAATTCAATTCGCATTTATTTCATTCAAACAGATAAACAAATTCAGACAAGGTATATTTCAATTCAAATTGACAATAAAAATGTAACAGAATGTGGAGACAGCAAGAAAAACAAAGTTTAATAAGCAGCTGCCACCATAACAAAAGCATTTATAATAAAAGTCATATTAAATCGTACAAATGAATGTGCATAGATATTAAAACCAAAGAGATTGAAAATACATATTCTACAATAGACACATAGAGACAAAAACAAACAAACACAGAGTAATACCTCTTACTTTTCTTTTTCCAATAAGAATAATTTAAATCTTCGCTTAAAAACATTTAAAGATGGACTCATTTTAATTGGCTGTGGCAAGTTATTCCAAATTAAAGGTCCTCTATACAAAACAGAATATAAACTAACATTTGTTTTATTAAGAGGTAAATGATAATTCAGAGGATTTCTCAAACAATACGAATGAATAGCACTATTTAATTGAAACAAGGAAGAAAGACATAGGGGAATACAAACATAGATACACCAATAATATATTTGTTCAATTCAAAAATATCTAAAACATTACATTTCATAAAAAGAAGTTTAGTGGAGGCAAGATAATTGGCGTGACATATAATTCTCACTGCTTTCTTCTGCAGACGGAAAAGTCTGTCCATAGAATAATTTGATGTATTTGCCCAAGCAATGTTTCCATATTGAAGTTGACTTAATATAATAGCGTTATAAATCATACATAAAATATTGTGAGGAAAATATCATAATTTGTATAAAATACCGATACATTTAGAAATCTTATTGCAGACTGAATCAATATGTTTATGCCAAGATAATTTATTATCAATAATGACGCCAAGAAATAACAATGAACTCGTAATTTTTATAAGATTGTTATTCATATATATTGCTGAATTCTGTATATCAATTTTCTTATTAGTAAAAATCATACATTGAGTTTTCTTCACATTCAAAACTATTTTATTCATAAGAAGCCAATCATAATTTTTTTGAATCTCTTCATTAAAACGTAACAATAAAGTCTTAATATTATCATCAGACATAAACATACTGGTATCATCTGCATATAAAATGAACTGTATTTTTTCTGTGACATTGCAAATATCATTGATGTAAATAAGAAATAAAAGTGGACCAAGTATTGAACCCTGAGGCACTCCACATCCCAGGCTACACAACTCAGATTTACATCTATTAACCAATACAAATTGTTTCCGATTATCCAAATAATTTGAAAATAATTTGAACAAATTACCTCGGATACCATAAATATGTAGCTTATCTAATACAATAGAATGATCTAAAGAATCAAAAGCCTTGCTTAAGTCTAAAAACAAACCAATTATTGATTGATGAGAATTAAGTGCATTAGTTACTTTTGAAATAAGGTTTAACAAAGCATGGGACGTGGAGTGCCCAGAACGAAATCCATATTGACATGGTGTTATTATATTATATTTGTCTAAAAACAACAGTAATCTATCATATATACATTTCTCAAGAATTTTAGAAAAAACAGATAACACAGATATAGGTCTATAGTTACTAACATCATGACTTGGACCACTTTTAAAAACTGGGATAACTTTGGCAATTTTAAGTTTGTTTGGAAAAATACCAGTGGATAAAACACAATTAAAAATGTCACCTAAAGGATAACAAATTACATGTATTACTTTTTTTTTTTTTTACAACAGCTATATCAATGTCATCATAACCAGAACTTGAACCATTGTCACAATCACATACAATTTTTACAACTTCTCCTGGGGTAATAGGGCTAACAAATGCTGTATTCTCATTTTTCTTTTCAAACTGAGTATAATTATCATTAGTACAGACTAGAATTGTGTTCTTCAAATACAAACCTACATTAACAAAATGATCATTAAAAACATGAGCAATTTCTTTACTATTTTCAACTTTCCTATCATCTGCCATAAGATAATCAATACTAGATTGTACATTCCTTTTACCCAAAGCCTTATTAATAAGTTGCCAAGTTTTTTTTTTAAATATCAAATTTAACTTCCCAAAACCTGTTCTTTAAAAAAATCATTCTTAACACGCTTAATCTCATTATTCACTTTATTACGAAATTGCTTATAAACCTTTTCTCTATAAATTGTTAGATTTTTAATGTATTTTTTATATAAAACATACTTCTTATTACACAATTTTCGTAAATCATTGTTAAACCACGGTTTATCTATACGGCGTTTACATCTGCACTTCTTTTTAGGAAAACATTTATCATATAAATACATGAATTGAAAATAAAAATTATCATATGCAATATTAGCATCATTATCCACATGTCAATTAACTTTCAATAATTCACCAAGAAAATATTGCATATTTCTCTCATTTATCAATCGTTTCTCAAAATATTAAAAATTAGCACTTTCACTCATTTTGTATCGACTCAAACAAAAAACTGGAAAAAGGTCAGATACATCTGCCAAAATGATACCAGATACCAAATAATTCATTTCATTAGTGAGTATATTATCGATTAGCGTAGCTGAATGATTTGTGACACGTGTAGGAAAGTGAATAATTGGGTAAATAGCTTTAGTCATAAACATATCAAGGAATTCATTAACTTGTGGGCAAGAATCAATATCATATAAATTAAGGTTAAAATCTCCTGAAATATACAATAACTTATTTTCCTTAATAATATTATCTAATATTGCGTTCAATGAAAATAAAAATTGAGGCAAGAGAGTATTTGGCGGTCCATAAACAGTAGCAAATATAATATTTTTTGGTTTAAAATCAATTTCAATAAATATACATTCAATCCAGTCTGTGCATAAATCTAAATCAACTCTCTGTACAAAATTCAAATCATCGTGGATAAAAACACCAACTCCTCCCCCTCTGCGATTGTAACGAGAATTTCCAACAAAATTATAACCTTCAATATCAAACTTAGGATCATCACTTTTTAACCAAGTCTGGGAAATTCCAATAACAGAAAACTGTAAATCAATACCACTCAATAGTGAACACAGATTATCAAAATTTCTTTTCAAACTCCTTGAGGTTAAATGTAAACAGGTGAAACCTTTCTTACACAAAGACAAATTGCTATTATCCTCTAAAAATTCATTGAGTTCATTTGGAAGAAAACATTTTTTATTAGAGTCAGATGAATCATTACAGACAGAAGACAAATATTCATTAATTTTCAAAATATCATTTTCTTGAAGTTTTTGTTTATACAAATCAATATCAGGCATTACAAGGACAAATGTTACAAATTCAACTAGAAAAAAAATGAGAAAGAATGAACAATTAAGAAAAGAGAAGAATAAGGAAATAATAATAGTAACAATAATAATATTCATAATGATGATAATAATAATAATAATAACAATAATAATAATAATAATAATAATGATAATACTAATAATGCAATTATGATGAATGATGATGATAACATATTGTTGCTCCTGAACTTTGTTGTGATCCGATAGTTTTTACCTCGGTTGAATACTGACACTTCTATTGAAATCAAAACCATAAAATGACAGAACATTTATTTTCATTATTATTATTTTTCTTCACTTTGCATATTCCCTTCACCATAGTTTGAAAAAGAATATCAATAACATATTATGAGTTTGTGTTTTGTTGTTTTTATTGTATGCTTCAGCCTGTGACGTGGATTGACCTTGTGATCAATTTCGGAACTCAATAACAAACCTTCAGCGGAAAATACAGACCATCGATGAATTAAGATTTAAAAAAAAATTATATGGCTGATAGAAGTGTACCAATGTCTCCGTCAAGAGACGGATTCTGACTCGAAATGTTTGTTTACAGCGCTTCACGAGTGTCTGCATCCTGTTAAGCTTCCAACTGAGTGTTTGGTTGAGTGGTAGTAGGAGAAATAATAGTACAAAGATTTAATTTGTGAAGTAGTAACGGTGCGAGGCCGATCGGAGTTCAAAAAGTATACTGGTGCGGTCGTTTACCCCTTTGGGGAGTTGCCATTTGACCGAGATTTTTTTTTTTTTTTTTTTTTTTGCAGCAAACCAATACCCAAAGAAAAATAATTGATTATGGATTAAGTGAAAACAGCAACATTAGTAGAACACATCAGAGACTTTTTGACAAAAATCGGACAAAAGTTGAGAATTTTCCAAGTTTTGGTGTTCAAAAATTCATTTTTCTAGCGAAATAAAAGAGCACTTGACTATAAAACCGCTTTCAGAAAGCAGGGGAATAATTGCTACCGTTAGCATAGTTGTGTCAGTATCAAGTTGATGAGACGTGTAATTTCCATGATTTTTGTTTTTTTTTTGGTGGTGGAATTCCCTTTATATTCTCGTTATATTGTTGTTCACACATGGCGTCATAACCTCTAGTATCCTCCTCATCCAGCGGCTCCGACACCAAAACTATAAAAAAAAAAATCATAACTTTTGCATCGATTTTTTTCAAACTTTCACTCATGTGTTCTACTATGTTTTTGCTCTCAATCAATCCACATTTCTCTTTCGGTTTTGATTTCCTTTAATTCATTTCCTGCTTGCCAAACTAACGATCTGAATATGCTTGCATAATAATCCTAGCTTCGGAAACTCTGAGTTCCAATTTTAAATGACACTTCTCTATCTCGTAAGTTTTTGAAAGGGATGACCTGAAATACAGCTGTAGTATATTTGGTGCTAAAACGGCTGCCAACATGACCAGTGCCTGTACTATCAAAGCAGCTGGAGTAATGATTCTTTATTAGCTAACATTATTATTACTACTACCACTTTACAAGCAAAGCTAGTGCTTCTCACATCCACTTCTACTACTAAAACAGAACATGAAGGAAACTTCTGAGGAAAAAAATGGGGCTAGGTGGATATTATTTGTTTCTTCCCCAAGCTGATATATAACTCGCTACGGATTTCTCAATGACCAGTGTATGGATAGGAACTACATGTACGGTACTATTACACCGCTGCATTTAAGACAGCTTCAACACTCTTCAACAATGACAATGAATTTTTAGGGTAATTTCATCTCCCCTGTAGTCTGAGCCAATTGGTTTTTCCTTAATGCTAGAAAATGGTGGTATGCGGAATAACCCGAGATTAAAATGTTCACTATATTATTCCATTACTAGGACACCATGAATCGCTGTTGACGCTTTAACCAGATATGATTGCGTAATGATTTAATCAAAACCTTTTAAGATGCATACATTTTTTTGAACGGATTGTCTGATTTTCCTCCACCTTTAGTGAAATGCGCTTTTTAGTGTCTCTTGCATTTGCTGAAGATACACATAATTAGATATCCTGGGCCTCAATCTTAACCCGTTCCTTACGGGAACCTGGTATACCAGGTTCCCAAAATGAAGACAACAGTGCCTGCTTTAGTGGCCTAAATTCATGTATCTTTGTGTTAAAATGCCCAGAAAAGTGGGTTTGATAAAAAGATCAGAGTTTATTCTATTAGCATTTGTTCTCATTCTGTTTGAAAAATGCGTATGTCATAGTATTAAGTACCTTTTTCCTGATTTAGTTTTTCGCTTGTTCTGCTATAAACTCGTACGAACATGTACATAGCGATCAAGGCTGAGATCGGTAAGATATCTGGATAGTGACTGAGGGAATTGAGTGTAGTGTGAAAGATGTCGGGTGCAGAAGGAAATAATTGATTCTGGTATGCCACAAATTTTAAGCAGCGGCGACATTTGCTTATACAGTATATGCGAGACACGAAATAGTATTACCTTCTATCACTCTCGTTATTAAAGCAGTAAGATGTTATTCAAAGGGTAACGCAGATGGCGCTGCAACCACTTCAATGAAATAGATTGTAGGAATGTTGAAGGGATGAAAATGTTGTCTTTGTTGTTTGTCTTTCAGTCCAAATTATAATCACGACAGACCATTACATTTCGTCAGGGAAACAAGAACGTGTTATTTTCATTTAGTCTAGATGCCAAACTGTTTTATGGTACAGATTTTGTGTTGCTTACAGCAAAAGACCGACATGCCATATCCAGGATAAGAGATAGAAGGAGTTTGAACACTGTGCAGGAAGAAGGCAAATAATTCAATTCAATTCAATTCATTTATTTTCATGCTTCTTTTCCAACAAACCATAACACAAAACGAATCAGGAATTACATCATAAACACAAACATTCGCCTTTGCAAAAGATGAATGATATCGATAAACATAAGAATGCATACTGACAAAAAAAAAGAAGAAGAATACAATTGAACAACGTTATGCTTTAGTTGAAAAAAAGAAAGACTTGAGAGGTCCACTAAAAAACAAGCTTATATATTATGAACCACTCAAAAGAAAAAAAATGAATTGCTTATTTACAAACACTCATCGCAAAATTAATATGATTTACGACAGGACGAAACAATAATGTTATATAGGGAGGGAAGAAATTATGCGTGCTGTCTTCCGCTCCGAACTACGAAAATGTTTTCAGCAGAAAGCCAATTAATATAGGTTTTTCCTGCCAATTTCGCACTTTTTCAGTCCATTTGATAAAAGGTTCATTCAATTTAACGAAAATCCTCGTCACTGCACATTCTGTCATTCAAAATTTCAACTTGTTCATTCAATTTAAGCGTTTCGATCATTGAAATTCGCACATGTGTCTTTCGAATTCGTAAAACGGGCATACACATTGGCACGTGCTCTTCAGTCATTTAAATTCGCCAGCACTGGCGGAAAATGGTATTTCAGTCATTCAATTTCACGTATGGGCAGTCAAATTCCAAACATGTTCATTCAAATTGGCGTAATGTTATTTCTATTTTGAAAAGATGAGAACCGTGATTTATACATATTCAAATGTGAATTTTTGTTTTATCCACACACTGTTAAGTATAGTAAAGGTAGCTTTGACCATAAATAACTCAAGTTTGTTGTTCTGTAACGCCCCTCTCCTTTCATACATGTCATCAGACCTATACATGCACCAGTACCATAGATTCACTTCACTTTCTTATGTCCAGTCATGGCAGCACGAGTTAGATTTAGGCGTATCTCTCAAGAAGACACGGAAAGAATCATAGAAGCATTTGAGGGTAATAACTTTGACAAATTTATGGCTAGAGCTGATCCAAGAACTTTATTCCTAATGATGATTAACGCAATATAGCACCCATAACCAAATGAAAAATAATGAAACATGTAGATAAAAGAAATAATCGCGATGTAAATTGAAACCTGTTTCTCCCAATTAATGTCAAAACAAACTTAAGATTAATGTATCTGTGAATGAAATAATGCTTTGAACATTTTAGACAAATACACATACATTGTATTTTGAAATAAATGTTGCAAAAATAATATCAGAATAAAGAATGAATACGAAAATATGAAATGTTATGATGCTTGCAAACAATACCTATGATGAATGAAAATAAAAAAGGAATGAAAGCATAAACTTGTCTCCTAAATTGACTGCAGTAAATGCGAAATTGGATGCCCAAGAATGAATTCGAATGAACGAGCGCAGCGTATACGTGATCACGTGACTATATCATGCTAAATTGAGTGAACGATTTTCGAAATGGTGCTTGTCTTACGAATGTGAAGTGAAAAAGTGCTTATTCGAATGATTTTAAAGGTAATTTGAATGCCCCAAAATGAATTTGAATGAAAAGATTTTACAATTGAAATACCGAACATGCCATCTAGGCTAAATTGTGCTAAATTGAATGCAGCAATTATAGGAAGTGCGAAATTGGCCGGGAAAAACTATATTTAGTACAGACTGAAGCTCACCTAAAAAGCTGATCTTCTTTGTTTTTATTATCTCTGTAGCTATTTTTGTTTTTTTTTCCCTTCATCCGAAATTCTCCCTGTACTTGTTGTTAAAGGCCACAATGTTTTGACAGGGTGTGTGGTTGGAGGAGTTTTCAACAGAACAGTAGATTAGTGTGTAGGATGAAAGCCTCAGATTTTGCTTTTATTGTACCGTATAACAGTGTGTCTATTCTCTTTCTCTCTCTCTCTCTCTCTCTCTCTCTTTTTTTTAAAGTCCGCTCTTCTGCATTCAAATCGGCATATGTACCCAATCCTTCACAATATCAATCCAGGGAACGTTTTATCATCACACTTACATCTTAAGTCCAGTCTGCTTGTGTCCACCATGGCGCGTGTTGTAGTCTCATTTTTCCCCTTTTTTCTTCTTTTTCCTTTTTCTTTCTTTTTTCTCTTCCTAAGTTGATTTCATGTCAGTTGACATTGGTTTCTTTGATTTTGTTTCATGTAATGTTTGTAGTTTCATTAAGTCATTATTTTGTTCTCTTTATAATCCGAGGGTCCCATACCCTATACAAGCTTTGCTTTTTAGTGGGACCCTCCATTTCCATTCAAATCCTTGTATTAAACCTTAGAAAATGAATTTATGTTGTTACTCGTGATCACATGTACATGTTCTTTGAAATGGTTACAAATATGATCGGTTAATGCATTGTATAATTTCTCCTGTTTATCCAATGGAAATGAAAATAAAGTTGAAAGTTGATAATAGGAGGGCTTTGGATATTCGCAACGCGGACGTTCAGAGGGCTAATGTATTTTTACTTCCGCTCAATTAACGGCGCAGATCGAGCTATTTGATGCACCGATCATATTATGGGGGCAAAATATGACATTTGATAGGTTGCTACTATTAGGCACGACGCAGGGAGAGGGGAGAACGTCCGCGTCACATATCAAAGCTCCCTAGTGTTGAAGGGGACGGTGAAGTGATACGTGGACAAACACTATATTATTACCGTCTAAAGCGTCGACTCACGAGCTGCTTCTCACATCAGAACGGAATTTGATTTGATTTGATTTGATTTGATGCATAATGTAGTAAGCCCTCATGGGAGGAGCTTAGAACAGAAGAGCAGTTTAGTGTATAGAAAGATGGTCGATAACATGTGTGAAAGGAGTTGTGAAGTGACACGTACACTGTATCTCTACCGCCTGAACCCTAGCTAATGATTTTTGTTTTTGTTTTTACTTTCTTTGTATGTAGTGCTCGATGTAAAAAGCTGTTATGGTTTGACGGGATATGTGGCAGGAGTTTTGAACAGAACAGCAAATATGTGAGAAGGCAAATTACCAATAATGCACGACGAATGTGGGGAAATGATGCATGGTCTGAGTCAAGGAGGAGCCAGGAAGTTCTTTTGATCATGATGTTTCGAGATAGGTGATGGGAGGGGCTTCAACCACGGCAGCATAATCTTTGGTAAGGTCACGTAGGTAGGATGGATATAAAAAAAATGTTGAAAGGTGGGGCGATGTGATGTGTCGTGTGGTTCTAGGTTCAGATGTTTGCATGTCCTTGCTTTATTTTCAATTTAATTCGGAAATTGCAGTTTTCTCTGGAAAGAAGTTTAGCATCCAATTTTCCATGGCGTTGTCACCATATACATGCCATTTTCTGTCATTTCTGTGGTCGTGGCCACATGTTTTTATTGAACATTTTGTAATGCCTGGTAATTTTATTCTATTTTTTTTTAGTTGTTTTGTAATGTCTGGATTTTTGAAAATTATTTTCTTGAGTAAATGTAAGGATATCAAGAGGCAGAATTAAAACGGAAGACAATTTTTCAGTGATGTAAAATGTCGGGGATATCTAAATTGCAGGAAAACTCAAGAGTAGATATAGACGACAGTTGGGATTTTGACCGGCGTGGGCCAATGTATTTTAGTCAACCGAGTAATTACAGTAGGGGAGTAATTATAATGTTAAATGCAGGTATTGGTTTTATAACAGATTAACAAAATAATTGATGGTTGATTTTTCTAGCAGTAGTCAGGCGTATTGACTATTTGAGTCAAAGTTTGATGGCGTGTTCAAGAATTAGTGGTCTGATGAAGGAGGAGGAAATTCTGATTTTATATAATATATATATATATAGAAATATATATTTATATATATATATACATATATATATATATATATATTAATATATATATATTATATATTATATATATTAAGGAGATATATGATTGAAACGAGATTATGGTGCATGAACGTAAAGAAATTTAGAAATATTAGAGATTGTGTTCTTTTGATGAATTGCCCAAATTAAGTGAAGAAAATATGAGAATTTTGTAAAGGGCGAATTCATTAGAAGAATGTTATCAAGCAGTAAAAGAGCTGAAATGAAATAAGTCACCAGGTAATGATGATTTTACATTTGAATTCAATTTGCTGTTTTGGTCAAACAATATAAGGGAAATGATTGTGGGTGCTTTTAGTCAGGGTTTTGACATGAGGATGAATGTTATTTACAGAGGTAGGGAATTGATACACGTATTGAAAAAGGAAGGAAAATATTTATCATAATATGAAACGGTATAGGCTAATAGTGTAACTTTATCATATGTATAATAGATAATAAAATATCAGCTGCGTTATTAAAATAAATAAGGTGTTGTGGACATTATTTCTAATGATCAAGTGCGTTATTTAAAGTTAATTATATTGTGGAAGCAGTGCGGTCAATAGAAAACTTTTTTTTTTATATTTGCGTCAGTCAGATTTTTATTCTTTTTTATTTGCGGTAGATTTTGGAAAAAGAGCCTTTATTTAAATCATTATGAACATTTGGGTTAGGCAAACATGTATGTTCTGAGATTAAAATGTTTTGTAAGGATGTCAGTAGTGCTGTGATGACCTGAGGACGGAATGTTCTGAGTTAAAAGGAGGAGTGTGCCAGGGTGATCTTTTGTCACTGTATTCATTAAATAAGAATCATTTAATTGCTGGTCTGTTTTTATTAGGAGAATTGTAGGGGATAGAAATTGGGAGTAGGGAATAACAGGAAGTGTTATATGAAAATAATATTTCGCTTTTTAAAAGTCGATTCAATTACTAGAGTGTAGATTTTTTTTTTCTTCACGCTTTTGAGAAATTGATAGGATTTTAGCTTAACATGGGAAAGACAAATGTTATAATGTTCAGAAGTGGAAAGTAATAGGTGTGCCCTTTTTGTTTCTGGCACAAAATGCAAGAATTCAGCACGTATATTTTTCACGTAATCTTAAGATTAAAAAAAAATGGTTTGAATTTTAAGGAAAATTGGATTGGGATCGAAAGATTATTGGTTGGTGGAAGATCCCAGATTTGACTCTGCTTTGAAATGTTTAATTGTTGAAAATGCATGTGTTTTCAAATTGAATACTCTTTCTTCTCTTATGATAGTTCACCATATCATGTTTAAGAATCCAAAAATATTGTAGTTAATTTTATTTGAGAAGGGAAAGGCAATGTAAAACTGTTATATCATTTGAATATTATTGTTTTGTGGGATTGAGAGTGACAAATTTTGAAGTACTTGTCATGACTCAACAGAATGTTGTGGATAAAACGGTTGTTGCATGATGAAAGATATAAAGATTTGAAAGGAAATTGTTTTATTCTTTTAGGTTATTTGGCATCGACCTACATTTTATTTACTTATCATATAACTAGAATGGATTTGACAGGTATACCAAAGTGTTTTAGAACTGGTGAGTTATGGAAAGAAGTAGATAACTGTAGACATTTCGTAGAAAATGAGATGAACGCTGGGTTATAATTCTAATGATAGTGGTATAAAATAATTACGTTACAAATATATTTACATCTTTTCATATTAAGTTTCTTAAGAAATGTATATTTCCAGCATCAGATATAATTGCGGGTAGTTGTTTAAGATAGAATATACATTCTACCATGAACAATTTGTTAAATATTCATTTTGTTTTCCAGCTATTTCACAAGAGTGGGTACAGAATGGTTTTATAAATCATGAAAGTGAATTTTTTTTTGAGTTGAAATCTAAACGTTAATAATTATAGTCGTTTTTAATACTGAAAAAAAAAATCATAAGGATTAACTATAACATATTACAGATAGACATTGTAAATGTGAGTTTGGAATGGGAAATTGAAAGAAATATTCACATGACCGAAAAATGCAATGTTATGGAGGAGACATCAGGAGCTTTAATACAAATTATTTAAAGGGGTTGTTTATACGAGACATGAGGTTTGTAGATTTTATTCTGAATATCTGTTATCTTATTTTTTGTAGATAAGAAGAAAAAACAAACTTCAACGTTTATTTTCACATTATTCAAAAGTAATATGATTATGAAAAGAAAAGTTGACAGTGAGAATTGGAAATCTATTTTTATGAGATACCGGGCAAGACTGTTAGAAATGAAGTAAATAAATATAACAAATCGTTGATGTATATAATTATATATAAAATATATAATTTTAACGGGGGCGCAAAATATTCCTTTTAATGCAAGAAAAAATGCTATACTCTGAAATAAAAGAATAAGAAATTAAAAATGCATTTAAAATATGAATTTATCAGCATTCACATCGCAAACAACCCGGAAGTCAAATAGCCAATCATAATTTAAATCGCTTTTGGTGTTGCCAGTAACGACAACGGCAGTTAGCCAATAATGTCTTTCATGCCATGAGGATCAACAGTCAGTTATACCATTATGGTTAGCTGTATCTTATTGCAGTACGTGTTAATGTTTTAGTTGGACATTGCTGTAGCACTATATTAGGGCATTGGTTGCGTATGGAGCGCTCAGTCAGGAGCGCATGTTCCACCCCGCATAGGACCCTACATACAGCTGTACTTGCTCCAGCAAAGTTGGCTCATTGTGACCTAGGAGAGAAGGGGGAAGCATAGCAAGACAAGATTTCTGAGAACTTCAGCAATTCGTATGCCTGCAGTCATGTCTCGTAAACTGTTTCTGCTTTTCTTCGTCGTCACTGTCGGTTTGATTTTGACAAACCTCCCGGGCTCCAGTGCAGGGGCGTGCTGCTGCCCTCCGATGTGGACTTCTTTCCAAGGCTCGTGCTACAGGTAACAGTGATTGCGGGCAATAGTTAAAGCCATCTACTCTTTTTTTTTTCATATTCAGTGTCATAGTTGTGAGTCATTTATTTCATAAAAAGGGCATTTGGTAAATTGTTCCGCTTTAATGAGAAAGTGCACGTCAAACTTAAAAAAAAAGTTTATAAACTCTTTCTAGATTGCACCACAAAACAAACAAAATGTCGCACCCACTTATTTTACATGAAAACCCAAGATAGATAAAACGGGCCTAGTCAATCCACAATCTTAAACATTTCACGAAAACGCCGTTCTTCTTCTATATTTTTCTAAAGTTTGGGATAATAAAACGAATGGCAAATTGTATCTTTTTGTGTTTTTCCTTTTTTCTGGAACACATTTTTCCTATTTAAAAAATTGAATAAGTTTGACAATTTCCTGCGAATCCGTTACATATTATTATCGTTTACTCTCAAATCTATTAACACTAAAAGAGATGGTGCTTCTGTTTTGATAGTCGGTATTAGTAATAGATAGAATGTGTGTTATAAAGCACTCTCAATTTTAGGTTAGATAGATAAAACGGGCCTAGTCAATCCACAATCTTAAACATTTCACGAAAACGCCGTTCTTCTTCTATATTTTTCTAAAGTTTGGGATAATAAAACGAATGGCAAATTGTATCTTTTTGTGTTTTTTCCTTTTTTCTGGAACACATTTTTCCTATTTAAAAGTTTGAATAAGTTTGACAATTTCCTGCGAATCCGTTACATATTATTATCGTTTACTCTCAAATCTATTAACACTAAAAGAGATGGTGCTTTTGTTTTGATAGTCGGTATTAGTAATAGATAGAATGTGTGTTATAAAGCATGCTCAATTTTAGGTTTTTCAATTTGAATTCAGTTGTTCAGAGCGTATCAAAAAATTAATCAAACTTAACAGGCCTACCATTTCATAATTGTCAGCTATGGAGAGTGCACCGGTAATTGTGAGGAAAGTAGAACTCTTTTTTTTTTCTTTCCACTGAGGCGTAATTATGTTGGCAAATGTCATGCATGACGAAGCACATGCCATGGACTTTAAAGACAACAATTACAAATTGCACTTTTCCCAAGTTTTCCCAAGTGTCACACGAAGGAACAATGAATGTCTCACTGAATGAGTGAGATCTGTCAATGACAGTGACCAAATAAACAAACCAGCCTGTATGAATGCAGGTTTCTGTTTCGGGTTTGTTTTTAGGGTTTCTTTGGTCCATAACCTTTTTGATGACCTTCTGGCCGATAGCGCGGTCACTTCCACTAAGGCTAGTCAAAACAGTCCATTTTCTCTGTTCATATGCAACACATAGCTCGCTGCAATAAACCACGTCTTGGACATGAAGAGAGATAATGGATAATGGGTTATCCTTTGTGGGAGTGACCGAGTTATCAACAACGGCAGACACGTTGAAGGTTATGGACCATAGCAGATAAGAAGAAAACCTAAACACAGACCCGCAACTCTCTGTTTTATATTCATGCAAAATGAGAGGAATAGAAAAAATATGAAACATTGTGCATGGCAAAAGATCTTTAGAAAGTGTAATGTGTTGATGCAGTATAATTTAGTTCTGCTAAAAGCGTTTTACGATAACACTAAATAAAATCTATAGCCACTGTAAAACTTGTTCTGGATAACAATAGTAGTTGAGAAGAGAATGGAGGAGAATCAGTGCCTGGTAAGTTGACAAACGGAGATGGGATTGGTGCGAAAAAAAATATTGAGTTAGGTTTACGCATTGAATGTTGTGAGGGACCAAAACAAGCACAGTTTCTTTATGCTGAACTATATACGTAGGTCTCAACCTATTGCGAAATCCCTTTTTGATATTTTTACACGTTGATCTTCATCAGACCTGTATATATCTCATTCTTCATAAAACTGTGCCCCAAATATTCCCTTTATTCATGTCATGCGAAACCTTATTGAAAAAACAAAATAAAACAAAACTATGAAACTTGAAATTTCAAGAATCTATCGCATATTCGGATCCGGGATATGGATAACTTACCTGAGTGGGTGGGTTTTTAGATTAATAGTTCCGCAAGATACTTTCATGAGATGTACATTTACTGTATGCATATCAACAACAAACTTCCCTTTTGCCTTATTTTTCTCAAAATAGAGTTTAATTCCTCATAAAGGTTTTGATATTTGTAAATTACGAGTATCAATCCGTAGACCCCCTCTATTGTATTCTGTGTTAGATGACAACAATTATTTTTTTTTAATTGTTGAATTGTTTAATTTTGAGTCTAATTTGCAAAATATGGTTTTGTGATAATATGAAAAAAAATGTGAGAAATTTTAAAGCGCATACGTAACATTGGTTTGTTATATGCGCTATATAGAAGCTTGATGATAATTAATCGATAAAGATAAAGCTCCTAGTAAACGATTCAAATTTGAATGTACAGATAAAGAGATCAAAATTGAGGGACTGAGAACGTACTGGCTATGTGCTCGACGCACATTGTATAATACCACTGAATAAAGAATAACAATATTGACAAAGAAATGTGGCCTATTCTTTGATACCTGAATATATGATGAGGCATTTGTTGGTGTTGAAGGTACTTTTCAGGACAACGTTTGACGTGGCAGGAGGCCGAAACACAATGCCAGTTGTTTACGACGCAATGCTGGGACAAAAACGCCACCACCGGCCAGCTTGGTCACCTTGTGTCCATTCACTCCCAGGCGGAGATGGATTTCCTCATAGCTCTCTTTGAATCTATACGAAACAAACGGGTACGTATAATTGAGAACAGAAACTAAAGATCTTTGAACATACCTATCTTTTACTTTCGTGGGAAACGTGGGTGAGCTTTGAATAAGATGGAAATAATATTAACCATTTTAGTATTAAACTGAAGATTCCGTAAATAATGGCCTATTATTCCCTGGAAGGTACAGCAATATTACTCTCATTTCGACAACTTTCTAGATTATGCAAAATAGATCATGCTCCATGCTGGAAAGAACACAGGTTCCACAGAGTGAGAGCCACAGTGTGAAATTTCTTCAAACTGTTAAATTCGAGCGTTTTGAACAGTGTGAATTCAATGTGAGTCGTCAATTCACAGTGTGAAACAGAGCATTACCATGTGAACACTCTGTGAAAACCACACCACAGCGTGAAACCATTTTTACACTGTTAAGTTCCAGCATTTTCACACAGTCGACTATATGAACACACTGTGAAAACAGTGTGGAACACTGTGTTCTTTCTATTAGGGAAGATAATTGTTTTTTGTTTATTGGAAGTTATGTTAATTTGAAAGCCTATTAAGACTTCATCGAGACTTATATGTCATATACACAATTCTGATAAACTTTTGTTGACCCTTTGCCTTTTTCAAATTACGTAATTAGATTATATATGAAAAATGAAAATGGTAAAGCATAAAGCAGTGACTAATGGGTTAAGAAATTGAGACGAAGAGGAAGTTTCATTTGTGAAAACTAAAATGCAATAGCGATCATAATGAACTTTAGAATAGAATATGAACGATTCTTAATTGACTTTGCAATCAAAGTGTCATGTAAGTTTGTTCGCTTGTTAGCCGATTAACCCCGGAAGTGGCATCGAAAAATTTAAGAACGTTTTCTTTTTTATTTTTTGCTTGTCATCTCATCAAAAATTGCGCTCAATTCCCTTTTTGTTCTATATTCTTCTTTTTTTTTCTTTTTGCTTGTTGGCTGATTAAACTCGGAGTGGCAACATAAAATGTAAACACCCCCCCCCCCCTCTATTAAAAAAGGCAGCGCCGGCCTTGATTCTGATGTATTTGTTTGGAATGCTGTCTTTTAATGATTCCGTCTCATAGTGTGACAGGCAAAAATATCTTTATTCGATACGTATCTTGATTCCATAGAAAGAAAAGAGTCAATGACAACCAAAAGAAACATTGAAATTCTCAATTTATAATCACAGATATGATTACGGATTGTTTGTTTGTTTGTTTGTTTGTTTGTTTTTTACAGTTTGTGATTGACTCCATAGAAATCCGATGATCTAACGTTTTCATTTACTTTCACACACACACACACACACACACACTCACTCTCTCTCTCTCTCTCTCTCTCTCTGTATCTCATTCAAAAGCGAAGATGTTGCAACTATCTTTATCCTAGCAAACTTTGTGAACCACTTCATGGTTTCATTTTACTTTAAACAGGACAAGACAGGCTATTCGAAATGAGTTTCCGTTGAGTCAAGTTGACTCGAATCCGTTGACGAGTGTGTAAACCTCAAAGCATAGTGTCTTTCGAGGCTAAGTTATTAAAGTCTATGTAGCTGTTTTTGCCATCATTATTTTGGTTGTGACACAATGAATCTTTTGGAATAAACGACGAGAAAACATTTCCAAATCAAACAAAAGATATATGCAATGTATGATATACCGTTCTCATTTTCTTTTCTTTCCTATCCTATGCTTTCAAATCAACAGGTCACTGGCAGGCAAATGGTTTGGATTGGACTGAATGATTTGGCGACAGAGGGTACTTTCGTCTGGAGTGATGGTTCGGACGTTGATTACACCCCGTGGCACACAGATCAACCAAACGACTATGGTAATGCGCAGGATTGCGTGGAATTCGGCGTGGAATATGAATACAAGTGGAATGATTTGAGATGTGACCCTATTGATGTCTGGATTGTAGATGATTATGTCTGCAAGATGGGATAAGAGGTTCAGGTGAGAAAGCTGCATAGCGAGGGAGGTGTTGTTTTAGAAGAAGACGGAACCAAAATCTCTTTTAATCCCTTTTAATCCCTTTTAATCGTATCTTTTCCACAAAAAACATCACGCGCTCTATGCTATCTCCGATATGAATGACCTGATTTGACATGAAAAGATCACTTTAGTCTGTTTTAGTATGCATTATTTCTGAACACCAACAAAACTTGCGAACAGCAGATCGCCGCCCCGATCCTGTTTTCCCAGTGTCCAAAAGAACAGGACGTGAACAGGAAGTGAAGAAGAAGAAGAAGAAGAAGAAAAAAAAAAACAAAACACCAAACCTTGTACAATAATTTTTTTTTTTTTTTAAATCTAGTGTTAATGGTACTCAAAATACAGTGAAACACAAAATATGTACCCTGAAGTGCTAAGCCGGGGGAGCAAAATTGTGCACAAATGCGGGTAAGATAGAGATATAGCTGTATGTGATGACATTCTCGTATTCCTTTTGGTTTCCTGTTCTCGGCCATTAATAACAATTGAGTTTGAAAAGCTGGAAGGATTTTTCCGTACAATAACCATCACGGAGTATGTACACGATTTCAACATAATTTATCCTCTGAAATGCAACCTAAAATGAGTATATGAATATAAGAACGACCCAAGTCCATGGAAGATCATTTCGAGTAAACTAAAAAAAAACTTCATATCTTTTTTATTTGTCCAATAATATTCTATTTAACTGTGATGGGAAGGCAACATTGTATATACAAATTAGAACATATATTATTATGACAATTAACATTTACATTAATTGTGGAGAGGCCATTTTGTGTGATGGACTTGGGTCGTTCTTTGATTCATATGGACTTGGGTCGTTCTTTGATTCATATACATGATATTCTGCTATAGAGATGGGAGAAGGATGAGAGAGGGCGCTATTATATGAATGTAAGAATGACCCAAGTCCTTCATTCTTACATTAATATAAGATTTAACTCATTCATTTCAGGCACTTCCGGGGGTAATTAGGATTTATCATTTACACACAAGATGAGTCCATGCATAAGCTACAATTTCCCATGTCAAACTGAATTTGGCCAAAAATTGGACTTGGGTCGTTCTTATATTCATATACTCAATTGTTTTGATAATTAATTTCAAAAATCACTTCTTTAAACTCTCCGGAAGACAATCATGGAGCAAGTGAAATGTTCAGCACACAATCGTCGTGCCATTAACGCACAAATTTTGCACAACTTGTGAAGAGATTCTACACTTTCTGCAACACCTCCCTTGTGTGCCTTATCCCTGTAAACACGAGTATTTTACTCGTCTTCTCTATCCTATTATATAAGACAATATCATAACGCCTGTGCTGACAAGTAGTAAGGCAAGTGATATGCACTTCCTTTAGTTTAGTCATGCTTTGATTAGACATTTCTTAACAAGCAAAGATATGGAAGATGCAACTTATCTTCCGAGTGGTACTATTAAATTCTGACTCTATCAAGCATAATTTCTCGAGGGTTTTCCATGTTTTATGAATGGTATCAGATTCTTCCCGGACATTTGAATGTTTCAGATTTGCGAGACCAAAATTAATGTGAGTGAAATTGAGATATAGCTTCATAGATATGGTGAAAGAATGGTGTTTCGTGATGTATTGTGCGCTGTCAGTAATATACACACAAATGTGTATATTTATGTATATATATGTATAATATATATATATATATATATATATATATATATATATATATATGCATAATATCATAAAAGTATTTTGATAATATTATACACGTGGACAACTTTAAATATATACATATATCATATACATGTCGGGTATACACGTTATTTGTGTAGACTGCTGTTGTAATAATACATTGAAGCGTGTATTTCAAGGCCTACATATGTGTGTGTGTGTGTGTGTGTGTGTGTGTGAGTGTGTGTAACAAGTGGTATATCATGCTTCACAGGGTATTTGTGTCAATATTGATGACAACCTTTAGTCTTGCAAATGTCTTCTTTTTCTGAGATCTTATGCACTCATTTCTCGGCCTACGTAACCATAACATCAAAAATCTTGTAATGAATTGAAACCATCGGTCAAATTCGGTGACGAGGTCTTAAGCGAGTGAAACACGCCAAATGTACGGCATCACGTGTAGACTGGAACCTCATGGCCGTTCATGCATCACGACACGCGTAAAACATAGATACACAATCCATACACCCAGCGCACATCACATAGATGTTGTTAGGGATTAAAGGCATAATTTACCATTTGCAGATGAAACAAAAACCCAGCATTAGTGCTTTAAAATAGTTTTAGAATGTGAGTTAGGGATTTAGAAACAACCACTGTAAAAATTTGAATCCGTATAATCGATGACAAGTATTGTTATTTACACAAAATGTGAACAATAGTTATGATAAAAATGTTTCCGGACTAAACCGTCTACAGTCATGGTTTATTGAGAAATATACTGATATCTCCTTATGTTTTAAGCTTTATTGCGAAAAATTTATTTGGTAGGATTTTTGTGATACAACAGACCTAAACATTATGTGAGCCTCCATCATAAAACAAACAAAAAGTCGCCAGTCATGGATTTTTAGTTAAGGGCAGATGCTGAAAGATCAGACTCTAAGCTTTAAAATGATGTAGAGCTCAATTGAAATGGACTCTCCCAACTTATCTAAATATTGGAAAGAAAGCACACACTCTGGAAGAGTGTGAACCGAGAGGCTCTGAAGTGCAGGGTCTATCTGCCTATTCAAGTGCTTAATCTTTACCAAACCGTGCTAGCTGTGTGATGAATGGGACAAATAACAGGATGTAAGCCACTGGGGCAACAACATGAAGCAATTATAAGATTAAGTTGAAATCGAGGATGCTCTATCAACATATTTTGTCCATGATTCATGCCAATTTTCAAAGCAGTAGCGTTATCCCTTCAAAAGTTATCAGACTTGAAAGTGAGGAGATTGCAAAGAGTTATCAAGAAATGAAAAATTGCCTCTATACTTGATCTCACTTACAAAAAAAGAGTTGTAGAAACACTGCTGAAAATGCACTTTCTCATTCATTTTATGATCCCAAACTTAAAGATAATGAAGAAGAGTAGCTCTTTCAGAAAATATGAAAAACTTAATATTGAATTGTTTGACCCATTTCACCTTTTTTTTTTTAGTCCTGGCATTAAATCAAGGGGTGCGACTTTTTGATCGCTTTGTGATGCACGATCACATATGCATCAAATGTGATATCTTGATTTTTTTTTTAATCACTGCTCCCTAAGGTAAACAGGACTTTTAACGGTTTTGGCAGCTCTTTATTCAAATGAAATATCATTGCAGTCGATTTTCTTACTTGCAGATTACTTTGGCAGAGTTATTTGAGAAAACAGTGATATCTCCTTGTATCTTAGGCTTTATTGCGAAAAAATTTATTTTGTAGGATGTTTTGTGATACAACAGACCTACACATATGCATCAAATGTGATATCTTGAAAATCTTTTAAATCACTGCTTCCAATGTAAACAGGACCTTTAACGGTCTTGGCAGCTCTTTATTAAATTAAAATGAAATATCATTGCAGTCGATTTCCTTACTTGCAGATTACTTATGCAGATTTTGTATGATACTAGTCAATGTACCCGTGGAGTGCTGAATCAGCCGAAGTGGGGCATGGGGGGGGGGGGGGGACAGGGGGGGGGGGGCTATGATGAAGTACATGTATCATGCTTGTTTGGCTTCAGCCAGTGCCCAGAAATCCTCTATTGGGATTCCCCCAGAAATGGTCACGGTCACTGGGTCAACGGAGGTCAAATAACTGTTTTGCGCTACTGGTCCGATCTTGGCCAAACTTGCTGGAAGCATAAGTAGGCCTACAACTTGGAAATCCCCATCGAGGATATTTCTGGGGGAATTCCCATATATAGCGCCCTCTATCAGGTGTGTGATTATTGCAGCTGACGGAGATTAGAAGTTCTTTGACCTTTGACCCCCAATGACCTTGACTTTTCCAAAAATGAACCCCTCAAGGGCAATTTTGCGGTCAACCTAAATCAACCCACTAAGTTTAATGGAGATCGGACCAAGGACTTGGGAGGAGTAGAGGAACAAACAGACAGACAAACGTTGTTCGAATTATAGTATGATGTGTAACGACTGAAAATGTTGGTAGAAATTCCATGTTATTTAAGAATAACTTTTTGTTGTTTGTACAAAAAGTAATTACAGGGCCATTTCAATCAGGGAAACGTCGAGACTGGTGTGACTTGAAACAACAACAACAACAAAAACAACATTAAATGGTTTGCGCTATCACCAAGAAGGCGACTCACAACTTAATAGTATTCACCCTTAAAGTCACGGGGACGTCGCCGTGCTGTCCCCGAGACGTCTTCTCAGTCGCGGAAAAGCCTCCGTGACGTCTCCGCGACGTTTCCATTATCGTCGTCGGTAGTTCGCTATGGGTCTCCGCAAGATCGTGAACACGTCTCGGAGACTTCTCCGCCAAAATTAGTGTTCGAAACCGGCTGGCGACTAGAAGGCGTCTCCGAAAAAAACAACAACAAAACAACAAGAAAGAAAAAACATCGAAAGCGTTCAATTATTCCAGCGACTCAAAGGACTACCATCTATATCTCCCCGACTAGCAAGGCTCGAGCTGCCACCAGGATCCCGTTTCATAAAACTTGTTATCAGTGACAACTGCCTCATTTCTGTGACAATTTTGCTCTTAGCCAATCAGATGCAAGGATTTCAACTATGACAACTTGCCACTGATAACAAGTTTTATGAAACGGGACCCAGGTCGCCACCTACTAGTAGTCTCCGAGCCACTGAGATACCACTTTAAGGAAACAAGTTTGCAGCATGTTACCGAACATCTCCACCTACCTTAAACTTGTTAAAGATTCATCATAACACTCACTCAAAGAAGATGTGCGGCATCTACGTTGACATAATCATCTTTTAATATTTTGACTGGTCCAGCGAGCAGCACGCACTTGTTGCATAATCATGTAAAGGCAAAAGATTTCAAACACGGAAAAGCGATGTCGTGATCAAGAAGCAAAACCAAAAATTACATTCATGGCATTATTTCAACCAAAAGCTATCCGGACAAAAAAAAAGAGAGAAGAAAATTGATAAATTGCGCCGTATGCCGTAAGGTCTACCAAAATTCTTAATATTCATATTTCATAAACCTTTGGAACGGGATCAGTTGTTTTTGTGTAATCATATTTAATTTCAGTAGAAACAAAATATAACTGATTATTCTCATAAATTTGAGACTTTTCAACGGGACGAATCGGGAAACGTAATAACAAGTTTGCAAGGAACGTTAATGTTCAGACCAGGGATGTCCATCGATTCTGAGTATAGCTTAGGACTGCAGAATTGCTTCTTCTTTTTTTTTTTTTTTTTTTTTGAGGATTACACACATCATGATTCCACATTCCGAATGTAATCTATACTGCACTGCGTCTCCGGTAGCTATACCAGGCCCCTATTATCTTGACAGCAATCACTGAACACTGACTAGTGTAATCTACAGACAGTGTCTCCATTCTGTCACCAAGCTCTCCTCCACTCCGTGTGTTTACTGGTGACATGATTTTATTCATTCGTAGATATCCGTGGATAGATGCCTATCGGCAAGTAACAACGGGTTAAAAGGCACACATCATTGCAGAAGTGGAATTTGTCGAGTATAGCTGTAACAGACATAACTGTAGCAACGCGTCATATAAATGAGTATCAAAGAGCATGAAAAAAAAAGAAAGAAAGGTGCGTCGATCCCCTTTTTGACTGTTTTTTTTGTAATTTATTTCTCCACCTAGCTATGGATTATTCATCATTGGCTCAAAAAGCAGCAACAAAACCTCTAACATTATCTCTCTCTTTTTTTTTTTTTTTATCTCTGTCACGACTCAACCCAATCACCACATCATGACAATCAAAATGTTCCGCTCCATTCCTGGCAGATCGCACCCAAACCATCACAACAATGTTGCAAAAGACCACGATTGGGAAGCCATGTCTTGATCTGAGAGCGATAACTTGCTGCGGACCGCTTTATTGGTATTAGCCTTGTTCAAGGCGCATCACATCTCCCCCCTTAAGACGGGAAGTTATGGAAGAACTTTCCAGTCAAACTGCAAACAGTCGTTACAAACATGTTCCGAAACACAATACATAAAAATGCACAGTTGTGTTTTCATACACTAAAGTCTATTCTTCACATAAACAAGCTCAGACTTATGAGCCTTATCAAAACCTTTCTTGAGCGTAGGCTAACTGTCTAAATATAGACCCACTACCTGCTCGGAACAAGCATGTGCGTATACGCGCAAAACTTTACAACCACAACATTCCTTGTTTTCTTTTCTTCTTTTTTTTTTTCTGTTTGGTCATAAATCATGAAGCATGTATTCTCTTTAGCTTTCCTGAAATGCTTATGAGTATCAAATGGCCAAACATTTCAACACCTAATCGAAGTCTAAGAAATGCTGCTGGTTCAGAACAAAATACACTGTACTTGTATCATGAAACAATATACCATAAGTATGGACATATCAAACTTCTCTCTTAGTTTGATGTGCATATGCTTGAGAAAAACCGCTACACATATCACTAACTAACCTGCATACACTGACAATCATGCAGTTTGAATAATGAACTTCACACATTTTTGTTGTGATTATTGTGTATGTCACCAATAATAGAAGTAATCTTCCATTCACTATACTTAGTAACCATTTTTTCATGGTGAGCTTGTAGCAATCTCAACTTTGTTAAAAAGCTGATATAACAACGTGTTCTGCTCAACTGTTTGGTATGACAAACATCTCTACATTTCTAATTCCTTGACACTTCTGTTCAAGTACTGTAAAGCCTTGTTCGTCAAGACAATAAATGCATGTACAGTAAGTACACTAGAGTACAGCAAAACAATGCAATTATGAACACCTGCTATACTCTCTGTTTCTGAAACAAGATATCACATGAATATAACCTGATTATGTCTGTACACCTGTATGGTCTCATGAACCTTACACATGCACAACATTATGAATATCATAGTGTCATAATTTCACTCAGTCGATATCTATGCTATGGAAAATGTGTATAATTGGTCAATTCTGTGATGCCACAAATTCCAACTCTTGCAAATTAAGCATTTGAAAAAATGCAACAACAGCTTTTGTGTGCTTGTGTGTGCTTTCTGCAAACAGCAATGCAACTTAATTTGCAGTTCCAATTAATACAACGTCTACATTATACCCTGTATCAAAATATGCTGTATTACTGAAAACCCCTTTCTTCAGCATATAAAGCATAAAACATAGCAAAACTCATGCTATATCACTTGAAATGATTTTCCCGGACAAGCCCCCAATTTGTCACGACTCAACCCAATCACCACATCATGACAATCAAAATGTTCCGCTCCATTCCTGGCAGATCGCACCCAAACCATCACAACAATGTTGCAAAAGACCACGATTGGGAAGCCATGTCTTGATCTGAGAGCGATAACTTGCTGCGGACCGCTTTATTGGTATTAGCCTTGTTCAAGGCGCATCACAATCTCCGACAGTTTTACCGCTGATATTGCCTCTGACATTTTTACCACAGTCATAGTATTTTTCACCTGGCACCGTCACTTGGTCCTTATACGAAGATTTTTAGCAATCACATGCACATTGTAACAACCAACTAGCGGATACGTGAGACAAAGATTTCCAAAACGTTTGGGAATCTTAACTATGAAATAAGAAGGATTTTGGTTAATACTTTGATGTTTTGTCACTCCTCATTGTACATGAAGCTATAAGAGCTAGGAAACGTTTTGAAATATCAAAAATATTAGAAGTAATGAAGACCAAACATTGATAAATTCATGTACTTGCAATGCGTCTTAGTCTTCAACACGTCACTCACACAATAGACACACCTAGATCAACCCAATGAGTAATATTTGCCAGTACCTTTTAATAGTGACACACATTTATCAATTACGGTTATTGTGATTGATAACAAATTTTGTATTTGTACCACTTTAATGCTTCATTTTTTTCGACTGTTTAAATTTTGTGAAAAACACGTCCACTTGATCACTTAGTATTATTTTGTCACTTATTTATTCTGTCTATTTTGACTATAAACTTGCCTATATTGTAGTGCTTACAGTTCAAAAGTGATAACAATGACACACACCTAAAATCACTCTCTTTCCAGTATATAAAGATGTGAAATTCGACAATTACATTTTTTATTGCATGTAAAACGATGATAGCCATGCAGTACAATGCCTTTTTTATTCTTCAGGGCTGCTGGAAATGTCACGTTCGATTCAACTATAATATTCTGAAATTGGAAAAAAAAAACACTGCTCAGGTACAATTTGCCTTATTTCATTGTTTCATCTTCAATAAGTACGAGAATAGTTTCCTGCCAGTTACCGTCAAGGGCACAATTTGTCCAACCATGCTTGAAATTTGTCATTATTAAGTTTACAAGATATACAAAATAGTCAAGTCTCTATAGTTAGAGGAGGAATAATTACATAATAAATTTTGCATGCGCCTATATCATGTTGCTGTTTTTGAAATTTTCAGCTCACAGCTTGTAGTGACCTGGTCATCTGATTTTGGCTGAACTAATGTTTTGATAACAAACCTTACAGGGGTATTACTAAAGGGAAAGTCATCAAAGTATCATATTGTTTTTGTTTTTGTTTTTGCAGCTGCTGTTGGATTTTTCAGTCCACGGCGTGAAGTGACCTTGTGGTCTTATTTTGGAAGAACTCAACAAACGTACAAGGGGTGAGAAAAAGTGAGTCATGTATGAAAATGAATACATACGTGACGAATATAAGTGTACCAGTATAAGCATTCAAGAGACAGGTTCGACTACGAATTTATGTTTAGAGCTCCTCATGAGTGTCTGTATCCTGGGCAGCTCCTAAATGATTGATTGATTGAGTGTAATAATTGTATACATAGTATTAGTATTAAAGTAGTGGAAGTAGTAGGAGTAGTAGAAAGCTGTATTTTGTGAAGTAGTAAAGGTGCAAGGCCGCTCGAAGTTCGAAGGAGTGTGCAAATGAGGCCACTACCCCCTTGCTTACGTAGGTGTAGTTGCATTGATATATCGGCCAATTTCATTCCAACTTAACAAACTAAAGTTTGTGTTTAATTGTTACTACTGTAGTTCAAATTCATGTATTGGAGAATGGAAAATTGGTTGGGAGTTTGCAAGATTTAACCATCAGCACGACGGAACATTAACGTAAGCCTATGTCCACGTGACTCCACCCTCCCCCTTCTATGCACCCTTACCACATTTTTTGTTTCTTTTTCAAAAGCTTTTTTCTTTTGTCCCGTAGTAAAAGTGGAAGTAAGAAGTAAACGTATAGTGGTGGTCGTGATAATGGTACTGACTAAAGAGTATAGAAGCGCACGCAGAACGCTATAGAGGGCATCAGAGAGCTTAATATGAGAAGGTGGTGGCGGTGATGAGGAAAAAAAAAAGGAAAAAAGGAAAAAAGGATAAAGTCAAGTGAAAATGTTAATTTAGGTGAAGAATGATTACGCCCCTGGTGTGATATATATATATATATATATATATATATATATATATTTTTTTTTTTTGGGGGGGGGGGGGGGCTGAATCATGTGCCGTGCTGAAATAGGTTAATGAAATGAAAATGTGTTACTTTAAAAAAAGTCTCTTGTTAAACATAACTAATGTTGATTCTTGCCCTCATAGGAAAAATATTCCTGCGTGTAATGGCCATGTGCAGTGATGTGTGTGTGAGTGTTTCTATACTATGTGCGTGCGTGTTTCTATGCAGAATTCTATGTCAATCTTTAATGCATGGTATGATTTGTAAAAAGAAAATTGTACTGTATGTTTAGAAAAGAATATGATTTAGCAGCACAATAGAGAAGAAACGGAGGAAACAAAACGGAGGCAGAACATAGGTCACGTAATATAAAGCTTCGATACTATAGTAATCCTGCTGTTTGCTCTCCGAAATGGCCGCGCTGTTGGACTCCATGGTGCAGAGGCTGCAATGAAATAAATATTTACGATGTTATTTGCTCCTTGTGATGTTGATTGGCAACTACTGGTATGTTTTTGTTGTTCCCCATTGAGGTGGAGAAAGTGCTATGGATATTTTTTTTTTCAATTCAATTCAAACTTTATTTCATTTTTCGAAAAGAACATAAATATTTCACTTTTATTGGTAACAGAGAATAAGGTTACATAATCAAAACAAAGTAAAATTGAAAAGAGAACATATTTGTGGAACCTTGGGGTAACAAATAATGTTGTAATGAAAATTGACTGAAGTGATATAGACGATATAACATTACACAAAATATCGAAAAATGGAGGGACCCACTAAAAAGGCAATGCTTGTAGAATGTGGGCCCCTCAGGTACAGAATGTCAATAGAAAATGAACTGATGCAAAAAGGGGAAAAAAGATCGGGAATAAAGACAGATTAAAAAAAAAAAAGGTCTGGAAGCCCAATAAGAAGACAGAGTAACGGACAGACACACATACACAGGCGAATGAACATTAAACGAGACTGAGACGACAAAACTTATGAAAGGGGACTTCAATACAAGACAGAACGAGACAAGGTTGACATAATAGGAAGACACTACAGCGGACAGAAAGGAAAAACAGATCTAGCGATCCTCGACAGAACTATGTCGAAAAAATATTGGGATGCGAGGAGGGGATACATAAATATGGAAAATTAGAGAGAAATAGATGCGGAGGTACTACAAGAAGAATTGAATCTACTCAGTAAGAGTCTCATGACAACAGGGACGAGAAAATATGTGAGAGTATATTATTGGTAATCAAAATTCTTCGGAAAAAATTAAAATGAGCCATCAGGCTGATTCACTTCTGTAGGAACATAACATTGCAATAGAAACAACTTTAATCTCCTTTTAAATGAAAATATAGAAGGTGAATTTCTTATGTCATTATTTAGAAAATTCCAATACGTTGGGCCAGTATAAATAAGTGTGTTCTTAGGAAAAATCGTTCGTAAGAGAGGTAAGTGAAATTCATTGGAACGTCGAGTGGGATAGTCATGGAATGATTGATTTCTTTGAAACATAGAATCGAAAATTGAGGGGAGTGAGTTGTTGCTGTACGTATACATAAATTGCCCCAAATTAAATAAATACAAATCTTTAATTTTTAGCAGCTTATTTGCGGCAAATAACATATTTGAGTGGGAGGGTATGAAAGGATAACTGATGACACGGAGAGCTTTCTTTTGTAGAAGGAACACTCTATCCAGTAGGTTCTGGTGAGTGTTGCCCCAAACTAAAACACCATAATTAAGATATGGCAATATCAGTGACGAATATAACATAAGTAATGATTTTTGTGGGATATACAATTCATTCTATTTATAACACCCATATTACGTGAGATTATGTTGGATATATAATCAATATGTAACTTCCAGGAAAGTTTGTCGTCAACAATAATTCCAAGGAATTTAAAATGTGAAACTTGTTCTAAATGAAAATCATTCAAAACTATAGCTGTACTCAAAATGTCAACAGTATTACTAAAAATCACATATTTCGTTTTTTGGGCATTCAATGATAATTTATTGGCTCTTACCCAATTATTCACTTTTTGTAATTCAGTATTGACTTTTTGAACAAGAAAATTAACATCATTGTGGGCAAAAAATACACTGGTATCGTCAGCAAAATGGATAAAGGATAGTACATCGGATGCCTGGCAAAAATCATTGATATAAACAATAAATAATAGTGGCCCTAATAAACTTCCTTGTGGAACGCCAAAATTCACTTCTCTTATTATGAAAGATTGTCTTTAATTGTAACAAATTGTCTTCTATTTCCTAAATAACTCCAGAACCACTCCAAGGCCTTCCCACGTATTCCGTAATGTGATAACTTGTGGAGTAGAATATCATGATCAACTGTGTCGAAGGCCTTGGAGAAGTCCAAGAAAATAGTAATTAAATGAGAGTGATTATCAATTGCGTGAGCCCCTTGATCAACAAAGTATAAAAGAGCATGAGTTGTATTATGCTTCTCTCGAAAACCAAATTGAGAATTAGTCAAAATATTATGCAACTAGTTCTCTTATAAATGAGTTTCTCTAAAACTTTGGACAACGATGGTAATAGTGAAATTGGACGATAATTACTGACTTCATATTTGTCACCCTTCTTAAATAATGGAATTACTTTGGCCAGTTTCATCTTAACAGGAAACACACCATTAGAAATTGATAAATTGAAAATATGAACAAGTGGATCAGCAACTGAAGATATAACACCTTTAAGAATACAATTATCTATATCATCATAACCATAACTCCTCTTGTTCTTAAAGGAAGATACAATATCCATAATCTCATGCCTATTGGTTGGAATAAAATAAACACAATTGGGATTGCACTGATCTAGGTATTCAGTAAAGTGATGCTCTGACCCAGGGATATTTTGGGCGTAATTTTCACCTATCTTTGAAAAATAAGAATTGAAAACATTTGCAATGTGAACAGGGTCACTGATGATTTCATCATTCAACTTAATATTATCAATAGCTGAATGTTTACTCGAAACATTCATAGCTTGCTTTAAAACATTCCAAGTGTTTTTCATATCAAACTTATATCTTTGCAGTTGCTTAAAATAATAGTTTTTCTTTTCGGAACGTAAAATCATAGTTAGGGTATTTTTATATGAAGTGTGTTTTGATCGCTCAGTTTTTTCCAATTTGTATCTATAATATAATCGATTTTTTCCTGTTAATCGACCGAAGAATTGATTTTGAAATCCACGGTAATCTAGGAGTCTTTGTATAGTCTGGTTTCTTTTTTTTGCTTTGGAATTACATTATCCAAATTAAAATTGAATATTTCCATGAAATAATCAAAAGACAAATTGATGTCATCACTTTCAAATACTCTAGACCAGTCAGCATTTTCGAGAACCGCATCAAGACTAGCTAATTTTTCAGACGACATTCTACGACTTAATAAAGGAGATCTAAAAAAAAATAGCATTATTAACAGAGGTTTTAAGAGCAGATGAGTCATAATGAGTCATAATTGGATAATGATCAGTCATATCTGAAAGAATTATATAAGAATCAGTAAGGGGTAGGGTGTTACTAAACAAATTATCAATAAGGGTAGCAGAGTGATCTGTGACACGCGTGGGTTTCGACATAAGCGGAAGAAAAGAGGACAAAAATGTCTGAAGAAACTCGTTTGCGACAATATCATTTCCCGACTTAAGTAAGTCAATATTAAAATCGCCGAGGAAGAAACAATCTTTGTTTTTAAAAACAGGGGATTTTACCAAATCAGAAAGGTAAGTTAAAAAATCCTTGATATTAGAGTTGGGAGGTCTGTACATAATGCCTACCACAAATATTTCTAATTCCTGGTATACAAATTTCTAAAAAAAAGGGGATTCAACAATATTATCCATTCTCGAAATATCATCATGAACAATACATTCAAAAGTATGCGATATATAAAGTGAACACCTCCACCACTCTTATCGGGTCTATTATTGACAAACATTTTATAGCCGTCAATCGAAAAAAAAAACTTTCAGAGTTAGAATTTAACCAGGTTTCACTTGAACCAATGACAGAGAATGACTGATCAGCATCAGTCTCTAAAAATAATTTGAACTCATCAAAATGTTTGTTCAAACTCCGAATATTTAAATGCAACAAAGAAAATATATAATTAGAAAAACTATTACACATATATTTACATTGATTCACCGTAATATAATTACACGACATATTTTCATTTAACTCTTCACTGAAATCAGAGGGCAATTCATTTACGGAAGAGTTTAAATTGTCAGCGACAGAATTGTCATAAAACATTGATCGTGAATTAGATGCTCCACCAACTGAATCTGATTCTAACCTTATTTGCCTGAAAAGCTAAAAAAAAGTCATCATTTGATAGAGAACTAAACGGATCATTCGGGAAATTAGCCATTGTAAATGTGGGACATACACTCTATGAGAGTTTGTGTTGTCAGACAATCCACAATTACAAGAACGAGTGAGCATTGCAAGAAAATAATCAACCAACGGAGTGAGGTAGGACACTGGAGAAACCAACCAAAGAACATGAATTTTGTCAAAATCATGATGGACAGAGGATCGCTGTGAAGAAGACGAACAGGGAGGAAAAGAGAGCAGTACAAGGTAAACGAGAAAGTTCAGTGACAACGAAGAGAAACATGGAACACACATAACATGTAAATGAGGACAAATTGGTTGTCTCCGAGGGCTTCCGAGAAGATGACAATAGAGAATGTATAACACAGAAATCCGAGCGGACATTGGGAACGACATGCATAGTTTTTGACTGGCTCCCGTTATGTAAAGCTAGGGCGCTTTGAGCGCGCAAAAAGGTCCAGTAGTCATGTAGTGAATGGATAAAAAAGAGAAAAGAATTACTATGTTGAAAAGAAAGACAGGATAGAAAAAAAAAATACCTGTTTGAAAGACAAAACTATCGAGTTCAGCGTCCTGCTATTAGAAATAAGATTCGTGTGACACACTTTACGCCTCTCAAACAAGGGCACTCACCCATATAACCTATTCTATGCAATTAAGATGTGACATTGCGGGTACACACGCATGGGTGTTCCTAACATGTCACGCCAACTCATTGACAGTATCACAAACCAAGACCGAGTAAAAATTACCATTAAACGCATATGGAAAGCTGTGAGTGGTGCGAGGTATTAACCAATCGGGTTTAAAAGACTCCCATTATGCTGTAAGCGGTGCGATGTTTTAGCCAATCGGGTTGTAGAGACTCATCGTTATGCGTAATCAATATACAAGGAAAACATGGGGAAGGATTTATAAACATAATAGGTTTCGGTGACTGAATAATCCAACTTTAAGTCATTGATGTCATTCGACGTGGGCTCACTAGAATAGAACAACAGGTGGCAGGACAAAAACAAACAAAACCCGGGCGTGTTCGAGAAGGCTAAAAGAAGGCTAAGGCTGCTTTCACATAGAAGTATTCGGTATTCGGTATTCGCTATTCGGTATTCGCTATTCGCTATTCGAGCACCGAATACACCATCACCCGCACCGTCAACTCACCATCCCATGTAGTGAGGATTTCTTCCTCCTACATCGCAGCAAATCTTATTAACAATTTCTAAACTGCATCAGAATGTCGGTCTACATGCTTATTTTTGCTAACGGGCAAATCCAGACCAAAAGTGTCATTATTTCATAAACGAGAGACGGTATACGCTGGAAGAAAATCGAACAAGCTCGATTCCCACTTTGCTATACTTTTCGCAGGTATTCGGTACGTTCGAATAGTGCCCTCTTATGTGAACCGGTGTGAGGAAATCCTATCGTTCGATTCAAGCTATTCGCGTGCCCTCGAAAAACGAGCCCGAATACCCGAATAGTATACTTCTATGTGAAAGCAGCCTCATGCACCTGAGGTATTCAATAGTTTGTTAGACTGAAGAACACATGAATTTACATAGTGATAACACGGAATTATCGACAACGGATGTGTAACAAGACTAATCAGTTGTGGGTGCTAAGTACGTAATACGTTACAATAAAGGTTATGCATGACTCAGAGGAGAAGGAATCTGGAGCAGGGTTGACGACCACAAAAAACTGTACACTATAATGTAGGTAGAGAATGATATAAAAGCATTGATAGATCGGATTGCCAGTGTGAAGAAAAAATGTGGACTTAAAGTAGGCAGGAGCACCTGAAATATCAAACAGTTTGTTTAACTAAAGAGAACATGAATGCGCATAGCAATAACACACGTTATAGGCAACTGACATGATTGTATCGAGAATAATCAGCTGTGGGTGCTAAGTGCGTAATTTGACTATAGGAGAGACTGTGCATGACCATATTTAAAGGTGGAGGAATCTGGAGCAGGGTTGACGACCACCAAAAGTGTACAATATCATGCAGGCAGAGAGTAATATAAAAGCACTAAAGAATCGGTTAGCCTGTGTGAATGAACTTCATGGAAGGTTGAAAGAAAATTACACAGGAATCTGGAACAGAGGAATCTGATTTATATACTAGATTGTTGTTATGCCTGAAAATCATCGGACACCTATCCGGTAGTTGGGAGTAACAGTCATCTCGCGAATATGTATGTACGGCCTGAACATACAAACACCCCGGTTCAACAAACAAATAGGAAAGCATAAGCAGAATAAACGGGGAAAATGTTCACATGGCAGGTGGCTGCTAGCAACAAACTAACAAAGGATGCGTTCATCGAGGTTACTCAAGCTATGTCAGTATACGTAAGGCACATTAAACAACAGCAGAAATGCATTGAGCACCCGAAACGCAGAACAATTATATAATAAGACCTGCTCTTAAAGGGACGGCGCAGCATCAGCCAAGATTCAGCCTTTAACTTTTTCCAGGATACCCAGAAACCACCCTATGAAAAACCAAAAAGCATCTCATAAAAAACTTTCCATCATCATTTAATTTTAGGATAAAGAGAGAGAAAAGGAATAGAAAAGGATAAGTCCCAACCGAAACTGTACCATCCCTTCAAGGAGACGCTCGAGCAATGCAGACAAAATACCGACAGTTACCATATTCAAACATGTGCAAAATTACCTGCATTCATACTCTGCATGTAGTTTTAAATGAAAGTACATTGTATACATTGCTTGTTGTGTCTTGAAAGTCAGGGAAATCCATCAAGGAAAAAAAAAAACCAGAGTTCAAGCATGTGCAAAATTACATTCTCAACATGGGTATAGACATACACGCACCCAATAAAATGTAACAAACAGGATTGTTTGAGAATGTGAAAAAAATTGGTGCATGATACTTGCTCCAGTCTAACTTTAAATACACTTATTGAGGTCACTCAACTTACGGTATGGCTACATCAAATAACAGTATGAATGCATGGAGCAGCCGAAACACGATACAAATAGGGTTGACTCTTAAAGGGACACTCTGGGCCATGCGGCAATATGATATGCATCTCTAAATAGGACAAACTTTCGTTAAAAGGTCACAGAATCTGAACCCATACCAGAGACACTAAAAGGTCTAAAAACAGTATGAATGAGAATTATCTAGCTACATGACACAACGAGACCAGTCATTTGAATAAAGAAATGAAGAAAAGGAAAAAGAAAACCGCAACCCAGAACAAAAAAAAAAAAAATATATATATGTTGCAAATTGAAGAAAAAAGACAAACAACTGGAGGGTATTAACACAAAATCAAAGTAATCAGTTATAATCAGATATGATTTACACATCTTAGATATACACTCCGATATAACAATTATTATCTGCAACATTGTCAAATAGATAAACCCTATATCAGAAGGAAAAGGTGGAATCGAAAGAAAAAGAGGAAGAGGAGAGAAAGGAACATAAGATGCCGATTGTAACCGGAAGTCTTTCGTATATGCTGTGGCTTGAAGAAAAAATTGATATCTGATCTCCTCATTCAATATTTCACTTTATACAGGAGAGTAATGAAAGGAAGTAAAAATTCTCTCCATGAAAATGGAGCAGAGCTTTACATCAGTAGGAAAATAATGATAATGATAAATAGCTCATCACACCTGCCTTCCACACTGTGTACGTAAATTCTTTTCTCCCTCCTCTTCGCTTTCACCATAGCAATTATTGTTCGAAATTGGCACCCCAACAATAAACAAAATATAAGGAGAGGAAAGAAGCAAGGCCTCTAATTCATGGGTGTTGTCATAAACGCTATGCAGTATAATGCTTTATCCTACTAGATGAAGCAAGCAGTAAATACGCCATTGCGATACAATATTTTTGTTACAAGACCAATTTCAAGCATAATGGAGTGAACATCATGATTGGCACTGTGCGGTCATTTGAAATAATGCAAACGACCACAGTTAGAGTGATAGAGCATGGTGAAAATCTAAATAAATAAATAAATGCAAAATGCAACTACAGATCTGCCTACATTCACGTATCCAAAACAGTGAGATTCCACATGGCAATCGGGGGAATATTTGTGTGTTACACGTATTGCAATTGGTGAAAATAATTTCCAAATCGGGGATTTTCTAATGTTCTCTGATTTCAATATAAACAGAATATTACATTATCAGGGAGACTCCAGTCGAAGAATCAGGGAGACTTGAACTGGCAGCATCTGCAGTTACATAAAACGCGAAGCATAGTCATAGTTAACTGAAAAAAGAAAACACATTAGTTGGGATTAACTCTAGACACTTCAACTCTTATCGTTCAAAGCTGAGCATTTGGCTAAAAAAGAAAAAGAAAAAAAAAGAAGAAAACTGCTGCTTATTCAGACAAGGGTGCACCGTGTATACAGTTCAAGATATATTATCAGCAATGTTGCATTCATGATAGCTGCTATGAAAAAAAGTAAACAATCGGGCATGCAGCCCAAACCTCCCGTAATACTTCTCAATATATCAACTTTATATAACTTACAAATTTAACATACTAACATTTTTGCCACTTTTTAAACATAAAACACCCTCGACAAGAGTAGAAAAATTGTATGGCGAACAGCACTATGACAAGAGGTAAACCTAGCGAGTACAAAAAAAAAAAAAAATGGTAGCATGATATAGAATGATTGCTCTTAAACAAATCCAAAAGAAAAATGTGCAACGGATACTCTTACTCTTTCCAGACAGTCCAAGGAGTCTGCGGGCCGCCACCGGCTTTCGTCTGGCGGGTCTGCAGGAACACTTGCGTTCCATTAATGCGTATACGGGTCGACAATTTTTTCTCTCTGCGTAGGTTGAAAGCAATGGAGGCTAGCCTGCCCCTCTCGCGCTTCATTGTGGGCGGTAGGTCGGTCCGGATTGTGATCCGGGAAAAATCGAGCGTGGGAAGATGAGTCGCGGGCTGTGGACCGACTCTGGCAGCTGCGTAAGTCGCGGGTGTTGGGCGAGGATGAGCAGTTGAATGACCAGGTGGTGAGGCTGGCTGAGCTGATGGCGCAAGTTGGGTTGGGTGGGCTGACGCGGCGCTTAAGGCGGGCTGATGACTCGAAGAAGGTCCTGGTCCGCGTTTCGGTTGCTCGTAAGCCTGTAGAAGGGCGTCTCGGTCGGCCATGTGCGAGAATCGGACAATGATTGGACGGGGACCTGTGGGCTGAGAATCCCGTCGAGCAGAGGGCAGTCGATGGGCGTTGATAATCGGGATATTTCGTGCTTCCTCCGGACTTACATTGAGAAAATGGCAAATCACCATCGCAACGACCTTGTAGATGTCTTCGTCTTTGCCGTCGGGCATCCCGTAGATGAGAAGGTTCTGTTTTCTTTGGTGGAGTTCTAGCAGGATCAGCTTTTCCTCTACGTTGCTTATCTTTCTTTCCATTTCGTCGTTGATTTTCGGGATCGTTTCCTTTTCTATTGTTGTAATTTGACTGGCGTTGAAATTGACTGCTGTTTCGATGTCTGCGACGAACCTTTTCGTTTCAGCAAGATCATGTTTAACAGCGCATATTTCAGAGAGCACAGAATCCATCTTTGCTGTCATTTGTGACGATAAATTGGTAAACATTCCTTTAAGTTCATTGAAGATACCGGTGACAGAGGCAGGGACTGATTGTTCCCACTGGTTGCCAGGGGCAGCGGGCGGAGCGACAGCCGTGGAGACAGCCGTGGAGACAGCCGTGGAGACATTAAGGGCCTGCTCAGGTGAAGACGAGGTTTCGGGCGCAGTTGTGTTTGATCCCGGCGGAGGTCCGGAGGCAGCTCTTGCCGACTCATCTTGGACGGGAGGCGGCTGGTCCACAGACGAGTTCGAGGACTGCGATAGCTGCGAGTGACTAGCAGCAGAGGAGTTTTTCGCAGGCATTTTTGGACGTTTAGAGGTAGTTGGCTCTGGCTTTTTGTTGCTTTTTGCCACGTAGGTTTTTCTCAGGTTGTACGTTTTGGTCCTACAATCCTCAGACATGCTTAACTATAGCCGAAGAGTGGAAGACTAGAAAGTTACATAGTAACTTTAGCTGTGTGGATTCACTGGACTGTGGTGGGTGGCGGGAGCCGAGACAAAAACACGTCCGTTTCTTACGATGACATTCGGCGAAACTCCGGAGATGGCACTGTCAGGATAAAGATTCTTCCCTTCAGAAACCATAATGAAGAGTAATATTCACTGTGCATGATGTATACTATTTTGAATGTTTTCATCTTTTCTCTTTCTTCTTTGTTCTCTTTACCTTTTCTTTTAAAGAGATGAGCATTGGGCTTTTAACTTTTTGCGAGATACCAAGAAACCACTTATGAAATAGTACAGAGCATACCATTTTAAGAGGAATTAAAAGTTTATTTGATGGAAATCGGGTTTTGAATGACTGCAACATCAAAAAACAAAGTAAAACAAAGCGATTGTAATAAAAGGTGGGTCCCACACTTTATTAGAATCGCTCTGTTTTGGATATCTCAGCCATTCCAAACCCCTTTTCATCACATAAACGTTGACAACGCTGGTTGAGTTTCTCATTGAATCACATGCTCTTTTATATTTCATACGTTTCCCATTATCTCACCAAAAATGTCAGAAACCTGAAATTAGGTCTCAACCAAAACTATACGATCCCTTTAATTGAACCTTGAACAGCTCTAATTAAAAGAGAATCTGAATACACGTTTGTTGCGACATAATTTGTCGCCCCGTCAAAAATTGTCGCCCCCTAAAACATGCGACAATATTTGACTGAGTTGGCGGCATAAATTGTCGTCCCGTCAGAAATTGTCGTCTGGCGACAATTTATGATGAGGGCTGGCGGCAAAAATTGTCGCCCGCCCTCGAAACACATTTTGTTGGGTAATATCATTCTTGACATAGTCATTGAAATACCAAAACATAACTTACACATTGTACATGGCTACATCCATGCCATGCAAACAAGCCATGTAAAAAGTCACGGTGAGGTTTCAAGGAAGTGTGTATGTGCGCGCGCACATGATAATTGAGTCTCCGTCTGTGTGTGTGTGTGTGTGGGTGTGTGTGTGTGTGTGTGTGTGTTAGTGTATATGATGGAAGAATGTGTTTATTTTGTGTTTTGGCTGCGCGTGGGGTGGGGTAAGCTGTTGCTGGCATAAACGTTACATTGATTTTATCAGCAGCTTTGAGTTTGATAAGTTTGTTTGACGGGTTTGTATTATTTTGAATTCGGAGTGGTGCTTGCGTGCGGGCGGATGCTGCTTTTATGCATACGGTCCCTTATGTCTTACGTATCAACATTGGGAAGTCGTTTCACCAGGAAGGAAGGTGATATCGGCTCGCGCGCGTGTGTGTGTGTGTGTGTGGTGTGTATGTATGTGGGTTGGTGAATGTGGGTGTGGAATGATTTAGGTTTTGGTTAATCGGGGGTTGGTGGGATGGGGATTTGATTTGAAGAAGGATAGTTATAAATGGTATGACAGATGTTACTTAGGATTTAATATTTAGGATAGATTTAGATTTGTTTCGGTGGGGGGGGGGAGGGTTGGTCGGGTTTTTTTATGAATGATTTCATTCTAGATTTGTATAATGTGTGTTTTGTTTTTTATCACATGCCCATGTAAGTGAGAAGGAGTTACATGATCCAATATATTCAAGGGATAAATTAATGTTTGGTACATGTCAAAACATTCTCGTGAAGAAATTGTTAGTAGAGTTGATTTATAATCGCGTTGTCTATGTTGAAGTGAGATTATTTGTAGTATAAATTGACAAATGGATATTTTTTGTGTTTTGCATTGCATTTGTAACGTTTTTGTTCATGTTACACCCAGAATGGGTTGATTTATGAATTATTTGAATGAAATCAATAAATATCAAGGAAAAAAAAAGTGTTGAGGTGGTTTTTATGCACTATGAGGATTTGCTGGAGTGTTTGTTGGTGTTTGTTTATAAATACATATGTATTTGCGGTGTGCATATGGCAGTTCGTTTGTGCTAATATCAACTAACGATTGAGAAATTATTTACGGCGTGTCGAAATTATTCGCTCATGCATGAAGTATGCCAAACTTATTCTAGGACAAAGAATAGTGATATGGAAGTTGAAGTTAAAGGACAAGTACACCTTCATGTGGATTTAGTGAATGCAGCAATATTAGTAGAACATATCAATGAAAGTTGGGGAAAATTGTCCGATTTTCCTCAAACTCTCACTGATGTGTTCTAATAATATTGCTGCATCCACTCAACCCACATGTCTATGAAGGTGGACTTGTCCTTTAAGATTGATGGAAGAATATGACTGCAGTGAAAAAATAAAAGACAGAAAACATCTAGGGAGGGTATCTCCCTCGTGTGCTATGCCTTTTCTCTCGGTCTGTCTTTCCTAACCCGCCTCACCGCTGAAAATTGACACACCCATACTATTTTGAAATCAACGCCGCTGTGAACTCTAATAAACACGTGCTCATGCACGTCGTAGGCATGTTCATTGTCACAGTAGTGCCTGCTGCTGCCAAAAAGTTCGTTCGCACAAACATCAAAACACTAACACAGACACACGTACGCATACAGACACACGTATAGGCCTATACACAGACAAACAAACCACTACCACTATACAACCACCACACATGCACAGTTTCCGCATAATTGTATTATTATACTCCAAACACACACACACGCACACACACACACACACACACACACACACACGGCTATACGCAAACGAATACACAGCCGGGGCGACAATTTTTGACGGGGTGACAATTTATGTCGCACCAATTGTTTTTGCCATCACAAATTGTCGCCATGGAGGTCAAAAATTGGGAACTGCACAGGCATAAAAAATTGTCGTCTATGGGGCGACAATTCATGCCGCCAGCTCCGTCACAAATTGACGGGGCAACAATTTATGTTGCAACACACGTTTATGACTCTTCATATCGCAAACAGCCCGACATCCATTTGGCCAATCAAAATGCATCTGGAAAGGATCAACTGGCCAATCATTTTTGATATCGCAAGCAACCTGGAAAGCAATTTAATGCCATGAAGATCAAAAATCATTTGTAACAATGAGCTGGCAGTGTCTTATTACACCTACACTACGTATCTGTGATCCTGGTCTTTTTTTTTTTTTTTTTTTTGCTGCAGCACAATTATGTTACGGCTGTGAGGTGGCTCAGTCGGAAGCACGACGTGTTACGCCCAACATGGATGCTATTTTATTATACCCACCCTGCAAACTCGGCTCATTGTGCCATACGAGCAGCAGCAGCAGCAGCAGCAGCGGCAGAAGAAGAAGAAGCATCACATTGTTGATGAAGAGGCTCATGTTTGAAGACATCACCGAGTTCCTATGACTGCAGTCATGTCTCGAAAACTGTTTCTGCTTTGCTTTGCCCTCACTGTCGGTTTGTTCATGCCGAAGCTCCCGGGCTCCAGTGCAGGGGCGTGCGGCTGCCCTCCGCTGTGGACTGCTTTCCAAGGCATGTGCTACAGGTAACAGTGATTCCGGGTTATCTAAGATATATATTCTTTATTCTTTAGTAAGGGCTATGGTTGTGGGTCCCTCTTTATCTCAGAGGCCTCTCTTTTCCAGCAACTTTGTGAATAATGTCACAACTTTTGACATAATTTTGACAACAATGACACGTTGAAAGAAAGATATTATTCAGGGCTCAGATGTGAGTTTCTTCAGTTTGTCTCCCTCTACAAATTAAATTTGTTAAGATCGCAACTGCTGATCTGTAAATTAACAACATTTCGGAAATTGGAACTGGGGGACTCGAACCTGTCAGCTATCATGCTTTCAGGGCAGCGACACTACCACCAGGCTGCGAGTCCAACTGGTTCCTTTTTTCCGACATGTTTATCCACTTTACAAAGTTATAATTTATTTCGACCACTTCTTTTTTTATCACAATCTGATTACTATAAAGCTCCTCAATTATAGTCTTTTCACTGTACAATGTTCTGTTTACCCTATTCTATGTTATCAAAGGAAATGAAATGTGTTATGTTTTGTCGAAATGTGAAATAACCCTTGAAATTGAAAATTGAAATTTGTTTAGAATCACAAAAAAAAAAACACGTCAAAGGCATAGAAAGACAAGACATTCAGGTAGGTCAGATGCAGACCTCCCATTCTTTCTGACTGAAAACTATGGATTATTTGGTTCAAAAGTAGGAAAGAAAGAGCAGTTTTGATAGGAGTGTGTAGTAAAATTATCAAGAAAAATAGAAACTCCTGTTGAAACAAGAGCCTGTCAAAATTCAAATTCTTTCCTACCATAATTCAGCATGGTTGAGAGGTCTTGATATTATATCATTTATGTGCAATAGAGTCCTATAAAGAGAGTTTCGGGATAACACTTCGTGGTATGGACCTTCTAGGAACTGAAAAGAAGAATAACATGACAGTTAAATGGAGAATGGAAAAGAATGTGTAATCCTGTACTAAAAAAGAAAAAAAAATAATTGTTACGATTACAATGGAATGACAAAAGGGACAATTGAGAGATGTAACGAAGATAAATGAGTGGAAAGTTGAAGATGGGTATTTATTGGTTTTTGGTTGTGATAAGTTCCGAGTAGAACTAGTGTACACTGTTTATCTAGTAGAGTGTACATTTCACTACAACAAGCTTCCCTAATCACAACAACCTGCAAGTTACATGGCTAGCTGTAGATGAAGGAAGTACCTGTGGATCACCAGCTCGAGACGAGAGGCTGGGTGGGTGGGTGGGGGGTATATCGCTGACGTTAAACCGTCCAAACCCTCAAACTTTGCATTGTACTGAGTTTGTGCATATTTGCTGGAGTTTACCAGGGAAACCTTTCCCAATGTTGGAGAGGCAGAACATTGTGTGTTCATAACTTTTATTTAGAAAGGTGACAATGATCCCAGGATTTGGTGGGTTAACAAATTAGACTGAGATGATGTGGAAAAGTGTATCACATCATTTTTATCAACCTCTCACCACAGTATGGGTCTCGGAGTAACGACGTCAACACCATATTATGCATCGTATATTGCACCTTAACTGATTTTAA